>JBCNJP010000023.1:30540053-30556615 GCA_039602395.1 Deinandra increscens subsp. villosa
AAAACAAAGCAAAATTTTCAAAAAATGTGGTTTGAAAACATACAGTATATCTCATTTGGATTGAATGGTTCTTGATCACAGGGACGCACTCGTCACAGCCTATAAACCATCTCAAGCCCTTCATTCTTCTGATCTTTTGGGAATTTTGGTAGCGGTTGCATGTACAATCGAGTAAGAAATTTAGAGGGAGGGAACCGATCGGAGTGTGTGTAGAAGTGTGTGTAAATGAGAATTCAGGAGATATACATTAGGTCAAAGGGGTCAATTAATTAGAGGACCATTTTACCCTCATGTGCAATGCACATGGGGGGCTGACAGACGGCTGCTTTAACGGTGGTTAAGGCCAGGGACGCAAATAGAAGGGAAAATGAAAGCTCAGTCGAGATTTGTTAATAAATTAGATTTTGGACTCAAACCATTAAAACATGAAAACCACAGGGACGCAAATCATATTTAACTCTATCATTTATTAATCTTATTTGATTTATTTCATACTGCTACTTATATAATTTTGAAACCAGTGTTTGTTTTGAGAATCCTTTGTTCAGTTGGTAGAGTGATCTCTCTATTATTATGCACCTTGTACAGTCAGTTGTTGTGCTCTTTGTATTTGTGATTAAATGGATGTCAGATTTGCCTAGCTT
The DNA here is from genome assembly GCA_039602395.1 of Deinandra increscens subsp. villosa. NCBI lineage: Eukaryota > Viridiplantae > Streptophyta > Magnoliopsida > Asterales > Asteraceae > Deinandra > Deinandra increscens. The sequence goes on from JBCNJP010000023.1 coordinate 30,540,698, forward strand.
CTACTAATGTTTGGTTGCCCTTATGTAAGTCTGTCTTTGTTTGCTTTCCTTGGTTTTGTTTTGGATATATTGTCACTGGTTTTGCTTAAATCCACAGAGTTGTTATGACATACACCAATTCCCACCAAAAGTTTGTTAGAGTGATATAAATTAACAAACAAGGGTTATAGGACTCGTCAAGATTGGCAACACTTCTGGAAAACACTTGTTGTTAGAACCACTAATTAGGAGTTAGCAAACTATGAACACATTTTGGTCTGACTTTGCATAAATTATAATTAAATTGATACTTGAATGGTATGAATGAGGTTTTGAAATTTGGATGGTCTTGGGTAAACCTTCCCAATGCTCATCTTTCTAAATGGCTTCAGTGGTACAACACATAGCCTAATTATCTGTTGAGGAAAGTCATTTATGGTTTTCATAAATCGAGGAGAGCTCATGGTTTGGTCCCTGTTAAAAGAGGGATTTCTGGAGTGTTGGTCAACATCTCCAAATGGAGAATCAAATGCTCAAGAAAGAGATCAGGTTGGATGCATTTAGTGATAAATATATATTGCTATATTCATAACCAGGTACCAAACCTACATTGGTAGCCATTGTCGCGGGCGAACTACCGCGGGAACTGCATTTCCATAACCTAGACCTATATACACTGAATCAGGAACAACAGGTGCTGTGATGTTGTATTTTGACAACTTACTAACAGAATTGTTAAATTGGGTAGGGTTACAGGAGCGACAATGCGAGATTCATCAGCCAGCCAGCGTTCTAGCTACATGAATTTGGGCGTAAACTACTGGATAACGCAACATTATATCTTTTGTAAACAGTAATAGTTCAATATGCTACCTCACTATAATAAATGATGAAAAACAACGATAGACTATAAGAAATTGGGGATTCAACAAATGAACTCGATTGTACTCGAACACAAAAATGATGTATACAATTACAAAATTCCTAGAAACTCGATTACAATTCTCAAATTTAGAGTTCATGCATTAACTATGCTACAATGTTCAATGACAGTTACAGTTCTAAATTTTAGAGTTGATGCCTCTTCATTGATGGAAAATATGGATAACTCGGATTTTTAGGGTTTTTGCCGATGCATCAGTATCTAAGATCATATTTTTTTAAAGCGAATAGAACCGAAATCAAAAAATCAGTACTTACAATGAACAATTTGTAAGCTCTGCGTATTATCTTCAAGCACACCTTCAATATCTGGGATTGAAGATTGAGACGTTGACGAAAATGAAACACACAGAGAAGACTGATACTGGGGTCTTTAGAAAAGTGATTGTCAGTTTTCTTTGGGAGCAAGGCAAATAAAATGTACTTGTGATGGAAAATTACCTTGGGACCTACTATCCACACCTACATTTTGTCTATTTGCACCACCCAAGATGCCGCATATATGAATAAGTGCGGCATTTCAGATCCAGACAAAAAAAACAAAACGCTGCATTTTGGAGAAAATGCGGCATTTTACTTCCAAACACAAACGTACTTTAAAGGCGAAGATGCTTTGAAATGCCGCATTTTGTCACATATGCCGCATTTTGACGTTTTTTTTTGCCATGTTGTTAAATGCCCCTCCAGTTATATATGCCGTCTTTTGAGGTCTATAAATAGTTGAGTACTCATTCATTTTTTTTTTTTTGCAATATCCATTCGTATGAATACGAACCATTTCCAGGTGTATCATCTCTGTCTAACTTGTAAAGACAAATATTATCAGTTAAGATGTCCTACTTAGTCTTCATTTTCAGTGATGATTTTGTTGACGATTTTCTTTTGATCCGACGTTGGTTCCAGAATCAAACCGGGTAACTATTTAGTTTCTTCAACTATTTTATTTATTTATTTATCTTAAAATAGTATGTTTTATGTTTCTTGTGCAATATGATGACTTTCAATAGTCTAACAAGTCGGTTCCAAAAATTAAGGAGCGATTGTTTAATTTGAACCAGGTGAGACATTTAATGAACTTTACTGAACATTGTAATCCTGGAAAAATAAAATCATACATTCAGGATTTATTAATTATTAAAATTTCACTATTATTTTAATTATTATTTGTTATAGAACATATAACTTTAATTCATTTATTTACTTTTAAAGGATTTCTAAGAATTCAAAATGCCGCATTTAGGAATTAGGACAAGATGCGGTGTTTTAGTTATAAACAAATAAGAATCTTCGTATATGTACTTTCTGTCGTTGCTCAATATGCTGCGTTTTGTACTATATGCCGCATTTTAAAGTGAAGTACATCGAATCCCTTTGACTTTGACCAGATTAGACTTTTGTCTTATTCAAGATGCCGCATATATGAATATGTGTTGCATCTTGAGTGGTGTGGATAGAATCTGGGGTGGTGTGGATAGAATCTGGGGTGGTGTGTATAGAATGTCCGTTACCTTTTTTCCCCTTAAAATAGAGTTTTATGGTGGTTCGACACTTTTTTACGCCTTTTAATTTTTGTTGAATATATAGGTAACTTGTAAATTTTATAAATTTAGATGTGTAATAAATTTAGTGAAAGCTTTCATTAGATTTTATTTCACAAATAAAGTTATTAAAAGTGTTAAAATTTACGATTACATTTTAATAGAATATGAAATAGAGAAATATCACATATGAAATAAAGTAATTTCACATGTGAAATTATAGTTCTATGGTTGGTTTATACACTTTTTTATAATATAATAATTTAACATGCAAAATAATATAGACTAGTCATAAAAACAGTTGAATTGCTATTAAAAGGGAATAATTTGAGGCTTGTAATATTAAAATAGTGTTGGATATGGTTTAGTGTTGCTAGTGGGCTAGATATTAGTTAATGTGGGCTACTTGTATTCGATTTGGGCTAGATTAGGTGGGCCGAAAATAAGGGCCTTGTATGCTAATCATGAAAAGTATATAATCTCATGATTAGCTCATAATTAGGGAGCCATTCAAGGGAGAGAGAATTCGTGAGACTTGAGAGAGGGACTAGAGAGTTCGGTTCCACAATTAAAGTGTGTACTAGATGAATCAAAGGATTCGTGCACATTTGTTTAAGTGGCAATCAGTTAGTAATCGTTATTTTATTGTTCTTATTGTTTTCATTTCGACTTCTTTATCTTTGTTCTTGAATCCAACGATTACTTGGATTCCGCAATCGTAATTGTTGTAGGATATTGTGTTCGGATCATTTTCGGGACCTACAGCTAGAACACCACATGAAGAAGAGAGAAATAAAGAATGCGTAACGACCCAAGGCCGGCCCAACAGGCCATAAGGGTAAAGCAAGCTCTTTGGGCCCACAAAATCTTAGGGCCCCCGATTTTCAAAATAAGTTTTATATATTATGGGCTTATAGTGGGTTGGTCCAGAATGAAAAATTGAAATGGGCGGCTTCTCTAGACGGTATTGAATCCCGCCGGAATTACTCTTCAATTCACCATGCAAAATTAGGTCAAAAAGAAGGGATAAAAGGAATAATCCGTTTGGCATCCTTAAGGAGATTGATTCTAATGGAGAATGAGAAATCAATTATTATTTTACTAGGATAGAACCCGTATGTTATACGGGTTGAATTATTAAAAATATATATAATTGATAATTGCATACTCTTCTTATTACCGGAATAACCTATTACATCACAATAAATAAAGAGTTAAAGTTATAATTTATAATATGGTAGTGGTGACTTTACCAACAATATTTAGAGCCCGTGTCTCTACTTATATATTTAAAAAATGCAACCATACAAAAATGATTGCTAAAAAAATAATCTGACCCAGAATAGCAACTAACATTAATTTATTATTTAACAAACTTGAGAGTTTAAGTCTTTATAGAAAGTTAGGTGAGTATAAAATTTGATCAAGATTATAATGAACACATATAAAATCTAAATTATAATCAATATTATAATGTTATATCAATAAAAAAAAATATTATTTTGGTATACATTAAGAAACTTACAATTGAATTAGTCATCATGTTTAAAATTTCTCAAATTGGATGAACATTGATCATTTGATATGATAGAAAAATATTTAATATTGGATCTTAAGAACGTGATTTTTGTCGTTTGTGAATTTCTTTATAAAAAGTATCATCCATAATGTTGATTGAATATGTAAAATAATATTAGGTATTCAATTATTAAAATATTAAATATGATTTGCTCAATTATATTTGAAAACACACTAAATAAGTTTTTATTGGTATTTTATAAGTTTTTTTTATATATTATTAAAATAAAAATAATAATAGTTTATAAAAAATAATTTTAAATAAAAATAAGATGAAAATTAATATATGGTCGTCATAGTTTCATAATATAAATAAATCAAATATATATGATTAATTATAAAATAGAATATAATTTCCAATAAAAAAGAATTAATTAGGGAGTAGATTTGAGAGGGAAATTTTTGTGAGAATGAATATAGTATTGACATGTGTCAACATTTGTAATCATTTATTAGAATATATATGGAGATTCTCAAACCACATCAAAAACCAGCAGCAACAACAACTAACTAGAAGTAACGAGAAGCAACACCTAAATCAAATTCCATGCGTCTTATAGAACTAATAAAAAACAGGCAACTCGGCTAATTTGAAGGTATCGACCTGAATGCAAATAGTAGACTAACACTAAAGGTCAACTCTTAAATTTTAATTCTTTTATTTATAAAGTTTAGTTGTTAGTGAAACTTTGATTAGGAATCCTGGGATTAGAAATGTTGGTATAAAATGTAAATTTCTTCATATTTACCTGTTGTTGATGTGTTATAGGTATTTATATTTTTCTTTGTTTGCTGTGTTATTTTCTGAATAACATCTAACTATATTTTCTCATAGGTATGTTTGTGCAGGTCAAGCAATTGCTCAAGAGAATTTTTCAACTTTTCATTGCTACATATTGAATACTGAAATCCCAATGAAGCAGAAATATTTAGACTTAAAAGTATGTCTGAAATGCCTTTGTGGTTGGTTGTATAAATAACTTATGAAGACATCTTGCATTCTTGTGCTTGCTTCCAAAGGATGTTCTTATGCTCAGAGGCATTCTCTATATTCTCTATGCTGCATCTTAGTTTTCCATGAGATTAGCAATGCCTTGTCTTATAGATACGCCACACTATTTTTCTATCTAATAAGTTGACTGTTTTATATATACAAGTTGACTCCCACCTTCACAATTAAATTTGATAATTATTATTTTTGCATCATGTTTTATCATGTTTTATGTACTTTTGTTGTTTGTTCTAACCAAGGTTTTAAAAACCGGTTCGAACCGGCCGGTTCAACCGGTTCAACCGTCACCCGGCCACCTAGCCGGTTTTTTAACATCCGGTTTTATGGGGTTAACCGGACCGGGTTAGACCGGCCGGTTTTCCGGTTTTGTCCGGTTTTTTCCGGTTCAACCGGTTTTCTAAAAAAAAAAAAAAAATTTACTTTTTTTTTTATAATTATTTTTAAAAGTTTAAAACTTATATTTTCTTATGAAATACATATTTGATATTATTTTTGAGTGGATTATAATTGTATTTTAACTACTTTTGTTGGGGTGTACAAGTTTATTAGCATTTTTATAAAAAAAATATATATATAAATCCCCTAACCGGTTCAACCACCCGGTCTAACCGGTCGAACCGGTCCCGGAAGGTTTTCCGGTTCAACTAAAAAACCGGTTTTTAAAACATTGGTTCTAACCAATTTACTTACATGATATTAGGTTGAGAAACATAATCGATTATATATTACAATGTTTTCAAGTGGTATATGGAAAAAAAAAATCCCAGAGTGTAATTAGTCTCATATTTTGCTGACCACCTTCTTGGATGAAAAAAAAAAAAAAAAAAAAAACTAAAACTTAATACTCTTTCATTTTACGAGTGTCAAAACGCTTGGATAGATAGATACTTCGTTGCGACATGTTTATTTATAAATAAAAATGTTTAAATACTAATGACCCGTTTATTTATATATGAACATGTAGAAATATTAAACGGTCGTTTTAATAGTCATGTTTAACCAACGCGTTCTAAACATCGGTTATTGGATGTGATAGATTTAAAAGGCCTCAATTTATGGTGTGCTTGGGGCCCCCAAGACGGTTGAGCCGACCCTATAAAGAACCAAACGCTTGCCTACAACCTAAAAACTATGTTGCATGACTATGTTTATTACAGAGACGATTATACCTATTACCAGCAAATCATATGTTAAATTTAACAAATCTACACCTAGATCACCACATGACATCCACCTAGATCATCACGTGGCGTGAGACAATTAGATAAAGAAGTTATAATTTCTAATCCGTTGTAGTTTGTTTTATATAAGTAACATTTAGAAAGGTATACGTATAATAAGTACTATTCAACAAACTTGACCACTCCTAATCAGTTCTTCTCAATCGACTCATTTAGGATAAAACAAAACCAAAATAAACTCATCTCATAACTAAATGAGTCGAAATTGTCACATTTAATAGCAAAAATAAACAAAATATATGACATGGAGAAGCAGTTGAATTCGTTGAACATCAACGAGCCTTTTAGAACAAACTTATACATAAGTCTACCAATAACAAAATCAAATTTAAAGAAAATAGTTGTATGGCCACTGCAAGTCTCTTTACATTAGAAACAAAGTTCTGTCACAAACAATTTTGTGTAATCACACCCAGTTTTGCAATTTAAACAGTTGCATCTGTGAAATATGATAGTCACTATTACCAACCCATATGTGAGCAAATAAACATCATAAATGATAACTGATCAATCTGATCTCATATTAACACCAGAAATCTTAAAAGTTTATCATCTCAAAGTTCCTTTTTCTTTTTCATTTTATGGTAGAGAAACAGAATTTAGATTTTTCTTTTAAAGATTAAATACCTTTTCTAAATATGCAGGCTACCTCTTAACTAGACATGTCCTTCCTGTTGCCAGATAAATACATTGTGTCCCCATACGGTCTGTCGAGAGAAAGAAAACAATTTCAAAAAAATGTATATATTATGCAAATTTTCCAAAATATAACTAGTGCAACAGTTTTTCTCAATAACTGTGAGAACCCATTACCAGCAAACTCACAGGAACCGCCCAATAACTAGTGAAATAGTTAAGTAACATATAAAAAATATGTATAACATTGCGTCATTAAGAGTAGAATCCGGGCTGTCTAATGTGCTATTTTGATCACGTCTCTTTAACCTAAAGCCCATATCAGTAGCAACCTATTCTGCTACCATTTTCATTTAGTCAGTTTTTGTCATGTAGATTTGCCAATGTTGAACCATTTGATCAATAGCAAAAAAGGCCCATTTTGACCTGTTCAAACCACTGCCTAGACCCTAGGGTCCTGTGATCCATACATTGCCACCAGAAGAATGTGACAACCATGCAAATCATGAATGCAACCACTGACCTGAATTTCTTTTGTCATATTGTAGGAAGTTATCCAATATTTTATTCATCATCTTCCATTTGATAATAAGTGATGGTTCAGGAGTAGAAATAGTGTCTCTTTATTAATATCGTGAATAAAATATTTGTGATCACTCAAAGAGTCAAAGGGGTAACAAAATGAAACTTGACTCGAGACTAAATTTCTCTCCTGTAAGTTCCTGTGTAATACATCGGCGCAAGCACAAAAACACAACTATTTTGGAACACACTGGGCTAATATAACCAGTAGGACCTGGTAAAGCACAGCTTAGGGCAGGGAAACCTAAGAACTATGATGGATTGCCAATATTTTTTTCTATATTTAAAAAACAAACCCAAATATATAGCAGTGATTAGCATCCACAAGTAGATAAAGTGATTTGAAATGCAGCCATAAGTAGAAGCAGAAGAGTTAACGATAATTACCTTGGATTTTTTACATGAAGCAGCAAGAAAATGAGGGCAATGAGAATGGAAGAAGAGCCAACAAAAATATAGGCCACCCCAAGGAAACTATTTTTTCCTCCCAACCAGCTTGATGTTGAAAGTACAAGCATTTTGGCTCCACCAAAACTGTAAGTGTTATAATTGTTCATGAGGCGTACTACAACGATGTCATCTTTTTCTAAATCCTCTTCAATTCTCCCGTATAGTTTACGAAAGCTTGGAAAAGCAGCTGTCCGCATCCACACAATAAGATCCTCTTGATCACTTAGCTGATTAATTTATTTAATACACTAATATAAGAAACTTTCTTGAATACAATAATATCATCTACATTTCATGCAATCACGTAATGAAGGGAAAGAAAGGCGAGACTTATGGTTCTTCCCAAGTCGTGTTTTTTATTTCAGCTAGCCGACTTCACTTTATATGAGAGCAGAAAAACACCATTCAAGTTTCAAAAATACTTAGGTAAGGTAACCAACTTTCAGAAGTTCTAAATTATGTTCATCTACTCTGTAACCTGGGAAGTGTCAAAAGACATTGCAGTTCTCGTGGCAAAAACCTTTGATGGATTTTTCTTCTTGAAAATAAGTTGGTCAGCCAGGATAAAAATCAGATAAAAGTTGCTTATCTGTTTACGCAAGCAGCCCATACCCTCTACCCCTCAAATACTGTCATGATTAATGGGCACAAATTTAAGGAAGTTAATTCAAAAATTCTTATAAGCTGCTAAATACTTACAACTTTGGCGCTTATAATTGATAAAGACAAAAGTCTACCACACTTGATCAGCATATTAGCAAAAACAGGAAGAAAGACTGTCTAGAATATGTTAAGATGGTTTTTGAGTGGAAAAAAGAATTGTTTCTAACAGTGTAAATAGCCTATAGAGAATACAATAATGATGGAACTATTGAAATTTGAAACTAAGTCCAGGACAATACAAATGAGAATTAGTGTAAGTCTTCAAGATTGTATATAAGTTGAGTGTTCCGATATTGTTCATGCAGACAACAAAAATGAAGCATCGGAGTCCCTACCAAATATATATCAAAACAATCCTCCTGAACATATATTGCAGTTAAGAAATAGTAGAGGTGGCAAGTTAGCAGATCGGGGAGGTTGAGCAATGGATCAAAGTGGGTTTGCAATGAAATGGGGCAACTCTTAAAACAGGTAGAAACAAGCCATGGAGGGTTGGGATTGACTTCTTTCGTCCATTTAAAAGTTATTAATAAACAGATAAAGAGCTAAATTGATAAATAGCTAGCTATGATCACAAACACAAGCTTATTACAATTGTAATATAAATCTTTGAATAGATATATAACCACGAGGTTGTATGCAGTAATAATAGACTTAGAAGCAATCCATTTAACTTGTCCCTTAACTGATTTTCTGTTTTATCCATTTGAGATAAAGCAGCACAAATTGATTCATTCATAAGTAAGAGTCTGAAATTACCACTACCACCTCTGAAGAAAAGTGAAAGAAAATTTTGTTGGGAAACTTACTGGGATAGTTGTATCTAGCTTTCCACCACCAATGAAAGAGCCATTCTGAAAATTGAAAGGATAAACTTGCTTGCCAAATTTGTGATCAAGGTCACTCTTCCATGCAATATTTTTTCTTTCAATATCCAACTTTTTTTTCCCACGTGAAAAGGAATATGTGTCGTTAAATAAACTCCACGCAACTAATCCACAAGGGACTATTGGGAGACCATTCTCAAATGCTTGGGGTTCACATGAACTTGTTTTGTTGTATCCTAGCCCATGTAGTAGTTGATCATCACTTCTACTTTTTACATACCTACATTAAATGCATGCTTGAATCAAAATACATTAATGCAGAAAACAAAATCATCATATTTCATTTTTCTTAAATTGATACAAGAATTCCAACAAAGAATTAGGAAAGATAAAAAGGTTACAACTTTTTAGCCAGCCATGCCTTAGCAAAAGATAGGAAAAACACTAACCGCCTGTGGTTTTGATAAAAGTTGTCCAGCTGATAGTATATGTAAATTGGAGCTTTCATAGGCTTGTCCACCTACATCGTATATAAAGATTCACATATGCTTGAGGAGACATACACCCATAAATGACAGTCCTTTAATAATCAAAGTAGTCAACCACAGAAGTGAGAAAGTATCACCTTCAGATACCGGTGGCAACTTTTTGGAGTTGATGCATTCTTAATATAAGCTACCTTGTTGCTCTTAAACGTATCTGGTACACAATCAATATCATATCTATCCACGATTTCATTAACCTGCGAATGCATTGTAAAGTAAGCCCACTCTAACAGACTTTTGACTAGTAGGTATGAGTAAATTTAGAAACAAGAATTGAGCTTTACACTTTGTGAAGCATGAAGAGATATTAACCCAACGGGAATGAAAATAACACCCATCAAAAAGAATGTCCCAATGACCTGAAAAGAAGACAACACAATCGCAAACAAAGGTTTTCAGACAAATAAACATCTAACAACCTGAGGTGGTGTATCACTATCCACTTGCAAGATTTGTAGTAATCGTGGTTTAATGAATTCAGCACGAGGGTGTTTAGGTCCCAAAATTCGAGGCGCTGCTGCCATATGTAAACCCAAATATGCTCTGTTTACAACCAGAAGCTATTCTCTCAAGCCTAATCTATTTCATATATTAACCCCCCCCTTTTTTTTTATCAAGTAAAAAAACCTTTCATACTTTCGGTGGTTTCTTTTAAATATCAGCCACTCTAATTTGATCCAGAAGGGCACAACCGGGCGGGACTTTTAAAAGCAGCAAGATGATCTAGTAGTAATTAACAAACAGATGTGAAGTGTGTTTATGGACTCACCCATGCTGGTGTGAGAACAGGTTTACAAGCAGGGAGAGTTTGTTGAGTGAACTGATATATAGCTGCAAAAGCACAAGTGGAACATCATTGATGATTTGAAAAAACATGCGACTGTGATTGTGATTGTGATTGTGATTATGAATGCCTATTCATTCGGAATGAAAATGAAATACCTTTGGAGCGGCCGTGAAGAGGGTGATTATCGGTGGTCGCAGCAGACATGCCTCCTCCATCAACATCCATGCTAATCAATTGTCTCCCAATCTCCTAACAGTAACAACAGAAAGAAATTTGGTCGGTCACTTGATTGAGTTCACCGCCGAATGTCCAATTTGAAACAAGAATTGATTGAAGGCTAAAGAACCTACCATGGATAACCGGAAAGATTTTAAAGTCAATATGCCCTAATCATGAACAGATCGTACCTGTGATCTGAGAAAACGTATAATGATGTTAACCGGAAATACATAGACAAGTAGAAGGTCAAGGAATATATTCTCAAGTGGTGGTGGAGTGGTTATTTTAGGGGTTGGTCGTTTTCTTTTTCTTTTCTTGGGTATGTATGTATGTATGTAAGGGACAAGAGGCAAAGAGGATTCGAATTGTTGCCCATGTTTTATTTCCCATCCGTAGGGTGTTAAACGGGTGTGTTCGCGGGTTGACAGGTCAACTCGACTGTTGATACGGCTTCGGTTTTTATGCTTCAGATCTTAAGAAGTAAGCACCTTTAGTCCATTTTGGGTTTTTAAAAACCTCAGATCTGAAATCGATGTCTGTTCGTTTTAGGGTTCTTAACCGACGGTACGATTTTTGGGTCCTTGATCTGGATGTTATTTCTGATGTCTTTTGGGTTTTTGAGTCCCTGATCATGATGTTATTTCTGATTTCTTTGGTCAAATGATCTTGGTTGCTTAGTGTCTCAAATGTTGGCTTAATTTTGATGGTTTCTATGAAGGGTTTTTGGGCTCCTAGTCTTAATGTTCTTCTGATTTCTATGGTCGATTGATCATGGTTAGCAAGGTTTTCAAATGTTGGCTTAATTATTATGGTTTTATCGGTTGTGATATCTTTGATATATGCCTGTGTCACACCCCCACCCCCTCCGCCGCCCCCTGCTAGGTGCGGGGGAGGGTGTGGGACCGGCTGTTCGTATCAGGTCACTAGACACCAACAATTTAATTTACAGAATAAAACATGGAACAAATACGAACGTTCACTCCTCACAGAGAAACTTTAGATCGACTCTGACCGAGGATGCACTAGGCACCTCATAGACGGCCTAATGGAATCGATAGCCCCGGATAGACCCAGGACTGAACAAACAAATGATACATATATCAAGGAGCTGTAGTCATAACATGCACTGAACAACAGACGTACAATGGTTAAATTGTACAAAGCTCTAACAGATAGCCACAACTAATGTAACACCCTGACCGATGGCGAAAACATCGAGGTGTCACGAAAAGAGTATATAAGCACAAGGATATAAAAGGAATACCATAATTTATTAATAATTCAATACTTAAACGTCTATTACAAGGCCAAATACATTAATGACACTAAAGCCTAACTAGATCCAAGCTTCCTAGCTATAAATATGTTTGACTTCCTTAACCTGAAAAACACGCAAAAAGGGTCAACTATCTACATAGTTGGTGAGTCATAGGTTTAATAGAGAACAAGTATAGAAAACATTTAAAAAGTTGTTTGCAAAGTCACCACAAGTATAAGTTTGTTTACACACAATACATCACATAAACAGTACGCCTGATTGATTGTTCGCAAACCAACAATCGGTAACAAAGTTTGTCCACATGTTCAATCCCTCTCAAGGAACCTCTACATATCTTGAGCGGTTCCTCCCGGGAATCTCAGCGTTGGGACGACGATCAGTCCCTCGCAAGAACCCCAACATATCCTGTGAAGTTCTTCGCAAGGAACCTTACGTATGATGCTCCGGAGTCTTAAGCATAAAGTTTTCCCAAATAACATATAATATCAAGCATGGCAAAAGTATGTATTCACACGATAGCATACAGATACATCCAAGTAATTGTATTCGATAGCATTTGACTTTTCATAAAAAGTATGAATGTTTGAATGAACAAAGTTTTGCAATGATTCATGATGATAAGCATAATAAATATTATGATTTACTTGAAAATAAAGTAATGATAAAAGAAAATGTTTATGCGTGTTTTCCACCCAAAATGGTTTGGATACTTTAGAGAAAAGGGGGCTATGAACTCACCTTAGTAGTTGATTGCTAGCTTGAAGTGACAAGGAAGATTCCGTTTCAAGGAATTCCTAATCATATGATTAAATTGGTTAACCTAAAGTTACGATGACGATGAAATATGATTTGTAGATAGCCTAGGGGTTCTTAGATTTCTAGGGTTTCGGTGGATTTGATGATTTGAGGAAGATGATATGCTTATAACGTAACATCTTGAAGCTTGTAGATAAAATTTATACATACATACATACATACATACATATATATATATATATATATAGTTAGATAAAAGATTAATCAAATAATTGAATGATTAATTAAACAATGTATAATAACTAATTAATAAAATAAGTGTCCAATTAAATAAATTATTGAATGTATAAATAAAACAATTAATTGAATTAATAATTAAAAAAACAAGTGACTCATTAAATAGTATATAAATGACTAAATGATTAAATAAATGGTCTAATTAAATCATTGAATGACTAAGTAAAAATGAATTAACAATTAAATAAATAAATGACAAAATAACTTTATTAATAACTAAATAAATAAAATAAATTACCGAATGAAATAATAAATTGGTTAAAGTGTAACCGAATAAATGTTTCTTAAAAATAAATGTGTTTAGATAAAGTTTTATAAGATTTTAAATCAGAGAACAACGTTTCGTGTTATGAACATCAATAAACGAACTGAAACGTTTCGTGTTATAAAGTTTTATAAGATTTTAATAGAAGAATTTCTACATAAATTACTAAACAATTAAGTGGATGTTTTTTTTTTTAAAATAAATAAAAAGAAATAATTAAAAATAATAATAATTAGGTTTATTTGTTCCAAAAATAAAGTTTTTTTTATATATAAATTCATAAGGTTTGAGAAACAATGATTTATATATTTTATGGGAGCTTCTAACACTAAAAAAAAGGTATATTTAAAATTTTCTAGAATAATTATAGTGTTTTAGGAGGTTTTAATGGTTTACTATGAAGAAAAATAGCGAAAAAGAAAAAGAAACAAAAAAAAGGGTCAAGGGGATCGAACCCGTGACCTTGGGTTTGAAATTGCGACATCCAACCAACTAGGCTAGGGCCTCTGTTGGTTATAATTTCGAAAGAATTATTAATATCTTGCTCCAGCACTTCATCTTCTTCCCCATTTAACCACCTAAAAACCCTAACTCTTTGAGCTCGAAATTGAACCCCTAAACGTGCTTAGATCCTAAAATTTACTTAGGGCTTTCATTCCTTGATGAATTACAAACAGAAGGCTGTAAAAATTACCTCGAATCGTTGCCGGAAAATGGAAAAAATGAAGGTCGCCAGAGTTCGGCGGCGGCGGCAGCGGAAATCGCGAACCAGGGACGATTTTCAGTAGTTTTTTTTATGCTTTATGTGCGCAAAGGATTAGGGAGGGTCTAGGAAACATTTATATGGTCTCAAACACAATGAAAACGAGTTAATTCGGGTTTGAATGTCTGAATTGATTCACCTTTAATGACGATTAAAACACGTTTAAAGGCCGATTATGAGACGGTAATGACGATACGAGCGTTTCAGATGTAAAAAGTGATAAAAAGCACGGTTTTTGGCCGGTCTTTGGTCATCTCCGGCGAGAAGGGCGGTTGCCGGCGGCGACCCGCCAGGAAAAACGGGCTGGCGATGAAAAACAAGTTTTTTTAAAAAAAAAATTTTACTTTTTTTTAAACTCATAAAAATTTACCAAAATAACCATTTGTTTATACAACTTGTTTTATTTAAAAGTATCAAAATAAATAAATTTATAACTTGTTAAACTATATATTTTTAACAATTAAACCCAAACAAGTTTTAATAATACATAAAATCCCAATATAATTTTTTTAATAAAACTCTATCTAAAATACGTTAAACAATGTTTTATTTATACAAAAATTACTTAAATAATTTATAGTTTAACTTACATATATGTTTTATAAAATCTATCATGACGACATTAAATGTTGTGAAATAAAAATCAAGTTTGTTTACTGATCATTAATTTAAAAACATATGTCTCAACAATATTGATTTACCAAAAATTCGGGATTGTTATAATCTCCCCAACTTATGAAAATTTCGTCCCGAAATTTATGTAGTGAAAACTGCAAGGTGAAACCGTGAATACTTAGAAAAATCAAAATGTGGAAGTTAAGGTTTATACTTACGAGTTCAGAGTGATATGAAGGATAAGGTTTGATGTGGTGGACTGTATCGAATGAGTCACCGATGATGGCTCCTCGACAAGAAGTTCTTGTGGGTCAACGATTACAAATGAGTGTCAACAAGGGATCAGATTGATTGTGTGAGATTGAAGGGGTTTATTTATGCAAAATTGGGATTCCCTCAAATATAAAATGCATCACTACAAAGTTTGTAGTATCAAATAGGCATTGGCGACCAATTTACAGTGGTCAAAAGGTATAATTTTATAACGATTGAACACCATGTCACAAAAATAATAAGAGCTTGTGACACAAAATGTATATTGCATAAAGTTTGATTCAAGAATTGCCATTAAATAATAAGTCAAGGTCCAAAATAACACTAAACTTCTCATGATCCAAAGAACGCTACTTTTGATAACCTGACAGGAGCACTTATATTTAGGATGTACCATCTGCGTATCCACCATGCTCTTTTCAAGTAACATTCGTTTCGTCACCCCGAATCACGATAGGTTTGATGTTATAACCCACAGCAAGGCTTACTATGAGTTTTATGCGTCAGAATTTATAATTACGTGTGCACCCGTAATTACTCGTTTTGTCGCATGGCCCGCATAGTTCATCTTGTTGTGTAGGGGTCACATGGCACAAATAGCTCATCATAGAAGAATCAAGTAACAATGGACGCTCGAACTAGCAATATTCACACAAAGTCCTTGAATACTT
>JBCNJP010000023.1:30557115-30708312 GCA_039602395.1 Deinandra increscens subsp. villosa
TTCAAAAGATAGTCTCCTTGGGCCTCAACATGAACTTTAGCTCCGTTGCCCATGAAGAGACTAATGTCTCCCGTTTTCACTTGCCTATTTCTTTTGAACCCCTGCAACAAATTACAAATATGAGTTCCACATCCGGTATCTAATACCCATGTGTTTGAAGAAATAGCATTAAGCTCAATATTAATCATGAAGATCGTACCAGAGGTTTGACCGGCATCCCTCTTTGCCTTCAACTCCTTGAGATAGGTAGGACAATTCCTCTTCCAATGTCCTACCTCACCACACTCAAAGCATGGATCATTCGTAGCAACCTTTTGCTTCTTTTCCTTTGGTTTTGGGGTTTCTTTCTTTCCCTTTCCCTTCCCTTTGACGTGCCCCTTCCCTTTGGCAACATTTGCCTTGGGGCTAGAGCGAGGCCTCTTCTTGTTGCCACCTTCATTGATCGTTAGAACGGGCAAAACCGTTTTGCCCATCCCTTGCTCGGCCGTTTTGAGCATTCCATGAAGCTCGGGGATGGTCTTGTCCCAACCATTCATGTTGTAGTTTAATACAAAAGTCTCAAACTTCTTTGACAAAGAGTTGAGGATCAAATCCGTAGCCAACTCTTGTGAAACGGGACAATTAAGCCTCTCGAGACGATCAATGTGGCTCTTCATCTTAAGCACATAGGATGAAACCGATTGGGACTCATCCATACGACATGCATGGAGTGCTCGAACAGTTTCGAAGCGCTCAACCCTTGCCTTTTGTTGGAACATTTCCTTCAACTGGGTTATCATGTCATATGCCCCGTGATTCTCAAAGTCCTTTTGGAGTTCGGGGATCATGCTCGCTAGCATGAGGCAAGAAACTTGCACGGAGTCCTCGGTGTATTTCACCCAATCGGCGTAGGCCTCAACGTCTTCCTCATCGGGTTCATCGGGAATGGGATCGTCCAACACATAAGACTTCTTTTCTTGTCTTGAGAACAATTCTCAAGTTGCGGTACCAATCCACAAAGTTGTCTTGGTTGAGACGATTTTTGTCTAGTATGGATCTTAACGATAGGTGGTGGACGGGTGGGGGGTTTGCGTCATTATTATTGGCCATCTACAAAATTTAACAAAGTTCAAGTCTTAGTATTTTCGATATGAATTATTAATTTTAAATTTATTAATGCCCTTTTATGTCGCATAGACAATTAATAATTTAAAATCTAGAATCCAACGTTGCATTTACATAATCGGTTAGGTGATCGACCTTTATCCCGACTATTAAATCAACAAGGTAGTCAACGTTTGACAATTGCAACCCCTTTGCAACTTCTAGAAGTATGGGATCGGTTAAACATCATATGTTTAGTTGGCATGTTTAATCCCATCAACGTCTTTGGTCCGCCATGCTTCGGTGACCCTAATCACATGGTTTCCAAATCAAGTTCATCCTACTTACACACATGTGTGAGTTTATTCATACAAGTGGTTAGGTGACCTTTATCCCATAAATATGGTAAACTCACCTCAACTACACAAGTTCCCTCAATATGGTTAGGTGACCTTTATCCCATAAAGAGTTCACAAGTATATTGAGTGTCGTATAAAAGGATGATGTTAAAACTTGTTTTAAAAGGGACTTTTAGTTTTCAAAATTCTAGTTTAGAAAACTCTATGTACCATGCAATTCACATGCATTCAAATGCGTGGTACCCTAGTGTTGTGAAATCCATATTTCATGGTTCTTTTAATAAAATCCATTTTTATTTGCTCCTTGTTAATGACAATTTTAGAACCGATTTTAGCTTGTTTAATGTTTATTAGTTTGTTTAAGCATGTATATCCTCATATCATCCCAACAACAAAATAAACAAGCATGATAAAGTAGGTGCATAGCCTTAGCCAACTATTGACAACACTTGTTAGCCGATACAAGTGTGTCAAGGTCTCTCCTAGGGGATATAATGACACATGTGATGTGTCGGTGAACTCCTACTTGATCCCGCATCCGAATGCTTCAAGCGTGTTGCATCCTCGTTTATGATCCCCATTGGGCTTCAGTCTTCCATGGTTATTGGGCCTCTAATATGTGGGTTTCGGATAGTGGGCTTGAATCCCAAATTGGCCAGCGAGAGCCTTTGGGCCGTAACCTTGGCCCAACCGAAAAGTCACCTTTTTGCATTTTACATTTTACAAGAGTAAAACCTATTACATTTTTCTAGTAAAATAAAATGCTCCTAATCTATATAATTTACATACTGAATGAAAAATAAATAAATTACATAACCATGAAAACCCTATTTAACTATTACAACCCTTTGAAATAATTAAATACATAACACAAACACAACCATTCGCCACAAATATTCACAAGGTCAAGGCCAGTCTTATGCACCAAAATATACATCCAAGTATGTATATCTTCAAGAAATTAAAATGGCTCCCTTTTAACCCACTTTCATTTTCGGTCCAACACAAAACCGAAAATGTGGGTTTGTTGTCCAAACAACAAATCATCCAAATGACTTAAAATACACTAATCTTTCAAGATAACCACATGCATGTAAGTGAAGTATCTTGAAAGACAAAGGGATAACCATATACAAATATTCGGATTTGTGGTATGAGGAACCAAAACCCGAAAGTTTGTGGAGTTAACCAACTAACTCTTTGAAGCATACATCCATATAAGCGGTTCTAGATGCCATTGAAGGGTTTCGTACGGGTTTATCAAAGTCATATTAACCACTTAATATGTAAAACGCTGCGGAATAAATTTTCGTTCGTGAAATTATGTTATGTTAAAACCGATTTTAACATGCAAAATAAAATCCGGACAAAAGGAGGATCCAAATATAGAGTGTATGCTATCAAACTAAAACACAACCATAGTGGTTTTAGGTATACCTTTCTTCAAGCAAGTGAACAAGAAAAGGATGAGGAAGTTGAATGACGAGCTCCGAAAACCGAAGCCTCAAGTTTGTATACCCACGAGCTCCCAACACACACCTTGGTTGCTAGGATTTTTTTGAAGGTTCTTACTTTCCTCTTGGACCGATCCAAGCAAGGAAGAACACTAAAAAGCACTCTCAAATTTTGGTTCTTGCTTGAGAACTACTTAAGAGAGAGTATGTTACTTGTAGTCTCTTTTAAACTAATCAAGTGGGTGGTTTAAACATGCATGGGCCGAATTTTGGCCTTGGGAATATGAGAGAGAAACACATTTTGTGTCTTACAAGTCTCCCACATGCAAAGTAATGATTACTTCTTTCTCCCAATGTCTTACCTCATTTAATATATGAAAGACATATTAAATGTTCATCTATTTTATAAAAGAAGTACCATTACTTTAAATATAAAATACCCACTAAGTTACTTAACCATTAAATAACTTCATGATTATACTCTCCAATTAAATCATCCATATGAGTTATTTATTTTTGAAAGTGCGTGAGCGTGCGGATCTTCTACTTAGTCGTAACGAAATCAATATAAACGTATAGAACACAGAGAGTAAATCTAAATCTGGCTTGTATTAACCACAGAGAATTTACACAAAGACACTCAGAAGATATGACATACACCCTTACTGAATTCTACATAATACAACATATTTATACTAAACTAAACCCGCTGGTCCGAACCTGAGGTTCGGCCCGAGGTTCGGCCATGTCCGAACTCCAGGTTCGGCCATGTCCGAACTCCAGGTTCGGCCTGAGTTCGGACCTCAGCATTCTTGATTAAAACAGTCTTGTATTCGATACTTCACATGACGATCAAGGACCATGTATCAACGAACTCCCCCTCGGCATGTGCAGTATCATCTTCTCTATTCAAACTTGTATCTTGTATCTTCAATCAAACTCTTCCTCAATCTTGACGATGAGTTTAATCTTGAATACTTGATATTGCATCGTGTGTAATCTCTTTATCAACAAACTTCAGAAGACTTGAAGTTGTGATATTCTCTTCCCACTCAGACACCTGCCAACATAAATAATCTTGGTGCAAAATGTCTCTTCGAGACTCCAAGATATTTTGGTTTTGAAAATGATTTCGTAATTCGTGTTAATCAATCGAAAACAAATCAGAAACAAAATCTTTTTTACTTTTAGAAACTTTATATCAAAACATACCTAAAATCTTTTTGATATTTTCTGATTAGAAATGTAAAAAAATATCGAATTAGACACTATTTTTTGTCTTTTGTGAGAAAGATCACAACTTGGGATCATATTGGTCATAACATACTGAACTACATTTCAATTTCAATTAATGAAGCACATAAGCCATGCCGATTGCAAATATAATTTGTCCAACTTTAAACTCTGGCAGAATCATACTCATAACACCTGGATATGTTAAGGTATTGATTAAGCTTGCATTGACCAGTGTACCCCACACTATCAGACATACTCAGATATGCTTTTGCTTATCACATTTTGTGATCTTATTTGTGATTTTAATCACTCAATGATTGTAATCATGATATAGTCAACTGTGTTCCATGCAAAAAGAAATAAGAACGTTAAATCGTCTACCTTATGGTCGATCTTTCGATACGCAGATAAGGCCTCGGATTTAACAAAATAAGAAAATAAAACAAGTTGAAGTTGTATAACTCAACAACAATCAGGTCGGTACTCCCGTACACGCAGAGAAAGTCCGATGAGTTATACGAAACACCAAAGAAAATAAAGCAGAACGTCAAACGAACAACGATCAGGTCGGTCTTTCGACATGCAGAGAAAGTCCGATCGTTTGACAAAATAAAGAAAATCAAACAAGTTTAAATCTTTGCAAAATGAACACATGTATACACAGTGACTTCTCATTTATTCTTCACATATCTTTTTCTTGATATATCATGAAATATGCATCAAGATGTTGTCCACTAGGTCAAGCATCAGATTTATTGTATATCACATTTGTATACTTTCTGATTTGCCGAGCCTACCTTGCACATTGATCAAATGGTCTTATGGCCTTTTCATCTACTTTATCCATGATTCAGACACTGTCAGCCAATGTACCATCATTTCCCAATCATGTCGGATACGATTTCTCATTTTTCAATGTTTTTGTCTTTTTCAAATTTCTCCCCCTAAAAATGACAACTGCATTTATAGATTTTTATTTTTACGATTTGAAAAACAAAACACTATTTTTGTATTTTTGCAAAAACAAACCCCCCCCCCCCCTCAGAATGACACGAAGTGAAAAATTAGAAAAATTGATCAACCAACACGAATACTATCAGTTTAGCCTTGTGAAAAACAAAATTGATTTTGAAATTCAAGTTAATTAAAACAGATATTTCACAATCAGCAATTTTCCAATCACAGAAAGGTCTTCCTGAAACACCTGCTTGACACCAAATAAAACATTAGTCGCATTGGGATCGACCCGATTCAACAGCGTCGGGTCGCCGGGTGTCTTCCACAAAGTCCTTGTTGGCCTTGGAAACAACTTTTGGTTTCCAAATTTGTAAAAGTTTTAATTTTTGAACGGAACCTGAATCAGATTCAACCGACGTACTTGAATTAGACCAAGACGATTTACTAGTTGACTTAAACTTTGGGGACCATGGTTCATCAAAAATTTGACCTTTGTTATCCACATATTTTGCAGTTTTGTGGATATATGCAGTCGTCGGACAATCAGCAGCAAGATGTCCCGGTTGACGACATACATAACAAAGTGTTTCTCTAAAATTGTTTGAAAATTGTTTTGATTTTAAAAAACCAGATGAATGTTCAGAATTAAAGTTATCAAAGAAACCATCAGAAGAATCATACCTAGGAGATGGACTCCTTGAAGATGATGATCTTCCAGAATAATAAGTAAATTCCTTCGAATATGGTGACTTCTTTGTAACTTTAGCTTTAACAGCCTTGTCAGTTTTCACTGGTTTCTTTGCAACAGCTGGAACTTCCATCACAACAAAACCCAAACCTTTGTGCTTGAAACCTGAAACCTTTGAAGAACTTGAAGAAGAACCTAAAGCTTCTCTGGATTTAGCTTCACTAGTGAATTTAGCCTTGATATCCTTCAGCTTGTTCTTTTCAATCAAAACTTTTTCTTCTTCGGTTGCGGATGAAGAACTTGAAACAACCTTATCAAATACTCTCTCATTTTCTAGCAATACAGACTTCGACACAAATTTTGGAGCTTCACCCAAAGGTTTCTCCTTCCTTTTAGACTTAGACTTGTTCTTCTTGGATAGAGTGGCAAACTTGGAATAATCATGCCAGTCATCCTTTGGATCAATCTGAGCACCACTAACTTCAATTAAATCCACTGGTTGAGGAACCAAGTGAACATCATCCTTCTTAGAACTTTCCGAACTCTGATCCTGCTTGTATAAGAAGTTAAGCAATGTCGGTGACAAATTGCAATTCTTAACTTGTCTTTTCAATTCCAAAATCTCCAATTTCAAGTCATTAATTTTCTGTTGAATTTCAAACACCTCTTGTTGTGACTTGATGAACTTTGCATTGAGATCATCATATTCATATGTCTGTAACTTTCTGATCTCACATTCTGCAAATAGTTCTTGAAGAACACTTTCTCTCTTTTGTTTATAGATTTCAACATCTTTAGTTAAGACTTCATTCTTGTCCCGGTACAGAACATTCTCATCTTGAAGCATAGAAATCTTATTTTGAAGTTTCTCAACTGTAATAGCAGTTTGTGCAATAAGAGCAGTAGCCTCTTCATATTTTTGCTGAACCGGATAACTCTTCTCAAACAAATTTTCAAAATCTTGAGCTGCGTTTAACGCTTCAGATTTGGCTTTCTCACACACTTCAGCCAATTGAGTCTTTTCCTTCAAACCATCTTCATGAATATGAACCAACTCATAATATTTCTTTTGAAAATCCTCCAATTCTTTCTTTAACACCACAATTTCTTCAGTTGATAATTGACAATCTTGTTCAAACCTTGCAATCTTCTTGAGCAACTTCTCACATTTATAACAGTTAAATTCATCATCTTTTGAATTCTCTGAAGACTTAGGTAATTCTTCTTGAACCAAAGATATACTTGAAGAAGTATCAGATTCTGTTAACAAGCTTTCATCATCATCATGTTGAACAGTTAAAGCAATTGAGATTGGAATATGATTCTTATTAACTTCTGAATCTGCATTCCAGGCAAATCCATCTGGATGCATAAATGTATTAGTCCAATCATGAGCAAGAGTAGTAGATTTCTGATTAATCTTTTCAGCTTCATTGGATGGATGAAAAACTAAATGTGCATGCTGACCAGTCTTCAATTTACTTTCTGCAGAACTTGGACATTCTCGAGCAAAATGACCATAAACTGAACACTTATAACATTTCACCTTAGATTTGTCCAATCCAATCTTTCCTTCTTGATTTAGTCTCTTCTTACCAGTTCTATTGAAAAATTTCTTCGTTCTACGAACCAACATAGCATATTGCCAATTCAGATCTATTTCCTCCAAATGATCATAATCGATTTGAACGTAATCTTCATTTGCTAGCTCAGCATTACTTACCGCACCAGTGATAACACCGAAGTATGAAGATACCAATGCAGACATCAACGCATTATAATCATCAACAGGTTGAACAGACAATGCACTTTGAATCGAAGAACTAGGAATTGACACAGTACAACCAGCAGATGAATAACTTGGAGTGTCAGATTTACCTGCCAGAAATGCTGTAGGGGGTGCAGAACTAAGAATATTAGACTTCCCAGCATTCATTGTAGAATCATTTTCACCATGATACACTGCAGGATTCTGAATTTGTGTAGGTAGTGATTTATTCACCATTGATTCCATATCCCGAGCCTGAATTCTTTGAACCAAATCATTGAAAGTCAATCCTGAAAAATCTTTATCATGAGTAATCATCATCACATAATTCTCCCATTTTCCAGGCAAAGCTTCGAAGATCTTTTCTTTCATATCAACCTCTTCTTTAGTAAGATTCACCAAACGCATTTCACTCATCAGATGAGCAAATCTTGCAATCAGATTGGGAATCGTTTCATTCTGATAATGCTTAAAACTATCAAACTCTTTCTTCAAAACCTTTTTTCGACTTTTCTTGTATTGGTCATTGCCTTCACATCGTTTTTCCAAAGCATCCCATAGACTTTTTGATGTGTAGTTACCAACAAATTGATGAAGTAACTCTTTAGGCAATGCCATCGTTAACGTACCATACGCCTTTTTCTCAGCTTGATAAGCTTTCTTTTGTTCAGAAGACATTTTTCTTTGAAGAATAGGTTCACCAGTTTCATCTTTAGGGTAAACATATTGCTCAGTGAACGTTAACCACATATCAATGTCATTTGTATCGACAAACGCTTCAAACCGTTTAACCCAACTATGATAATCTTCCAATTTTAGCAATTTGGGAACTTTCTGACTTGTTCCGATTTCATTATCATAATTCATCATTGTTTGCATCGTAGCTTGAACTAAAGTTTGTATAGCTGCGAACGCTTGAAAATCAGACATTTTCGAAAAGCTGGTTACTGTTCTCTCCAAACCTCGTCCGAACCTCCTCC
Organism: Deinandra increscens subsp. villosa; assembly: GCA_039602395.1. NCBI lineage: Eukaryota > Viridiplantae > Streptophyta > Magnoliopsida > Asterales > Asteraceae > Deinandra > Deinandra increscens. The sequence goes on from JBCNJP010000023.1 coordinate 30,565,641, forward strand.
GAACTATCTTCGAATGTCGTCCGAACTTTAGTTACACCGAACGTCATCCGAACCTGACCTTCGGAAAGAGAAATCAACAGCAACTCCGAACTTGCTCCAAAATATCACCGAACTCTCTCCGAAACAAGACCGATCTCTCACCGAACTCAAATAAAGACCGAACTCCGTCCGAACCTCGAGTTCGTAGCGGTTACTCCGAAGTTTTCCGAACCTCAAACGAGACAAATTTCACTCGACCTCCTTTTCTCAATTTTCAACGTTTTTGACTGAAATTTTCAACAGGAGTTCAAACAAACTCGATAGAAACGATCTAGAAACAGATTTTTGATGAAAAACACACTCGAGACAATCAAACGAACTCAAAAATGATTGACATTTTCGCAAAAACGTGAATTTGAACTCAAAACTCTGAAGAACACTGATTTCCGACTAGTGGAGCAAACCTAATGCTCTGATACCACTTGAAAGTGCGTGAGCGTGCGGATCTTCTACTTAGTCGTAACGAAATCAATATAAACGTATAGAACACAGAGAGTAAATACAAATCTGCCTTGTATTAACCACAGAGAATTTACACAAAGACACTCAGAAGATATGACATCCACCCTTACTGAATTCTACACAATACAACATATTTATACTAAGCTAAACCCGCTAGTCCGAACCTGAGGTTCGGCCCGAGGTTCGGCCATGTCCGAACTCCAGGTTCGGCCTGAGTTCAGACCTCAGCATTCTTGAGTAAAACAGTCTTGTATTCGATACGTCACATGACGATCAAGGACCATGTATCAACAATTTTTAAGTGCCATAATTTAGAAACCCATTTTCTAAATATATTTTCAAGAGATAATATTTATTTATTTGATCATATCATAAATAAATATCATGGGTGTTTGTCTAGCTCGTTATCGGGTATGACCCGACTTGGATCATAACGTACTAGCCACATCAATCTAATATGTGTCTTGGGCATATAGAGTCCAACAGCCAAGTGGGTTGTCAAACCAATAGATCTATTATTGTTACCCCGGTTCGGTATGTTAATGAGTACGCATGCTAGTGTAATAGAATACAACAATAATAATGGTTCAAACAAGTTTAACACATCAAGAACACACATAACGAGCATAGGATTCGCATTTTGTTTTAGAGAAGTAAATATAGAGTTTAGAATTTGAGATAGAGATACATGTTACACCCCAAAGCATTAAAAGAGAGGGGGATATGAATACTCACTTGATAAGGAGATAGGATGTAAAAGATATCATCGATTTCTGAAAGGTAAGTAACTCAGAGGTTACCCTAGAGAATCAAATAGGGAATATGAATATATGAAATCAAAATTAACCAAGTTCTAAGTATTCGATAAGTGCTATATTTGATTAGGTCAAAATTACCATTTTACCCCCTTTTTAGGTAAATTAGGGTTTTAGTATTTGTTTAGTATTTTAATTTATTTAACACTTTTGGACTTATATATACTTATTATAAATACAAATATGTTCTAAGACCAAAACTCAAGTCCTAATACTTTCTGGTTTATTTATTATTAAATAAATATATTTAAAACCCTAATTTTGGTAGAATAATTAAATAATTACCAAAACTCACTAGATTTTGAAATAAACTTAGGGTTTTACTCATAATATGATATCATGATATTCTTGAAAATATAAAACCTTAATTTAGTGTCGTTTATCCAGTTTTGACAAAACAATGACTTGAAAACCCTAATTTAAGCATAAATATTAAATAAATATAAAAACAATTCATAAACTTATAAAAACTTAGGGTTTTATTCATTATGATATATTATAATATTTCTCAAAATAGTAAACCTTAATTCAATACCTTTTACTTGATTTGGGCAGAACAACGACCTGAAAACCCTAATTTTGGCATATTTTCATATAAATACTAAATGATTAGATATCATAAATTGACTTAGGAGTTCTTTAATATATGTTAAAACATAATAAGCCTAAAAAATTCAGACCCTAATACCTTCCCAATTGCCAAAAGTTAAAGATTTATCTCAAGAACCCTAATTTTGACATGAATTTAAAAAGTATACTTAGAATTCGAATTTGACAAAACTGAGAGAGGTTTTGTTAATCATACCTAGAGGGCCTTGACTGCTAAATTTTAACTAAAAAATCCAAACGAGCAGGTCGTATTGGGTGATTGAAGATTTCGGCCAGAAATTGTGGTTTTTGAGGTGAATTTGAGTGAATTGGTGAGTTTGGAGGATGATTTGATCGAGTACTTATAGTGATTCAGAGTGTTTAGGTGTTCTCCAGGTGTCCCAAGTGACTAGGCAATCCAAATCGAAGCTTATCATGATCAAACGTAGCCTCCAAGTTCGAAATACATGAAAAAAACGAGCTGATCTCGTTTCTGTTGACCCATGGTCAACGCGTGTCGTGAGAGGGAAGGGGACAGGCTTCGGGACCCGCGAGCATGTTTGACAGGTTGACAGTTTTGGTCCCTGAGGTTTATTAATTGCATTTTGAGCCCCAGATTTCACCGAAACTGTTATTTTATGCACCAAATCATTATAAAACATGTTTATAATTTTTTTTTAAGGCTCGGGACATACTCGATGATATACGGATACGTGCGTTTTATAACTTTCAAAAATTCACACAATTAGTCCCTCAACTTTTGTTTTGTGAGTTTTACCTTTATATCTTTCGATGTAACTAATGTTACATGTTCAAAATGATATTAGAATACTTTCTTAACATTTATAAGGCTCGGAATACTTTTAACGAGGTATAAAATATATAATTTATATATATTTATTTATATACTATTTGTTAAGAATTATGAAAAATCACCAAAATTCATTAAAATTCATCATTATTCACTATATTGATTTGTGATATAGAATTCATTAAATATAATGTTATGGAATAATAGAATGAGAATTATTGGAATGTACAAACTCCCGGTTAATACCGAAATCGCACGAAAACTCGTAGTTTTGCTATCTTTGTTTTAAACCGCGAACTTTTATGAAACCATGTATATATTTACTTGCGTGTATGACTAGTATTACCCACAAGTATTATATATATTTGGAATGCTAAAGTTTTCCAGTTTTGCATGAATAACAAAAACGATCGAGTTATGGATCCGATTCAAGATAAATTGAAACATCGCATGTTATGAATATTGTGATTAAAGGATCAAATCATGAAACACATTAAATAACAATATAAAATATGAAATGATTCTTTATTGATTATCAATCATGATAGGAAACGGGTCGGGTATTTACAAATGGATTAACCGAAGTGTTACAGTCTCCCCTATTTTAAGAAATTTCGTCCCGAAATTAAATTCGAGAAGACTTTCTGAACAAATGAGGATATATTGTCTTCATTTGGTCTTCACGTTCCCAGGTAAACTCTGGTCCACGTTTAGACTCCCAACGCACTTTGACAATAGGTATGCGACTAAGTTTAAGTTGTTTGTCTTCACGGTCCATGATTTCTACGGGTTTTTCAACAAATTGCATGTATTCGTCAATATGAATGTCTTCTAGAGTAACATGAAGATTTTCATCGTCTAGACACTTGTGAAGATTTGACACATGAAATGTTTGATGTACATTGGCTAACTCTGGAGGTAGTTCGAGTCGATAGGCTACTTTACCGACTTTTTCAAGAACTTTGAATGGACCAACATAACGAGGTGCTAGTTTCCCTTTCTTACCAAATTGTACAATACCTTTCCAAGGGGATACCTTCAGAGGGACTAAATCGCCGATTTTGAATTCAAGGGGTTTTCTTCTTTTATCAGCATAGCTTTTCTGACGACTTCTAGCAGCGAGTAAGTTGTCACAAACCTGAGAATCTGGCGGTCATTTCTTGTATTAGTTCGGGGCCAGTGATTTGAGCTTCACCAATCTCGTTCCAACATACGGGTGAACGTCATTTTCTACCATAGAGTGCTTCAAATGATGCCATACCGATGCTCGAGTGATAACTATTGTTATATGAAAACTCGGCTAATGGTAAATGGGAATCCCAATTTCCACCAAAATCAATGACACAAGCGCGAAGCATATACTCTAGAGTTTGGATTTTGTGTTCAGTCTAGCCATCAGTTTGTGGATGATAAGCACTGATGAGATCCAAACGAGTTCCCAAGGCAGATTGAAGAGATTGCCAAAAATGAGAAATAAAACGACCATCTCGATCTGATATGATGCTCAAAGGAGTACCATGACGACAAACGATCTGTTTGACGTAAATACGAGCTAATTTCTCAGCTCCATCGTTTCACGAATAGGGAGAAAGTGACCAGATTTGGTTAAACGATCGACAATGACCCAAATGCTATCATGACCACTAGAAGTACGTGGGAGTTTAGTGATGAAATCCATTGAGATGTTTTCCCATTTTCAAACAGGTATTTCTGGTTGTTCGAGTAAACCAAACTGTCTTTGGTGCTCGGCCTTGACTTTTGAGCAAGTAAGACATTTAGCTACAAAGAGCGCTATGTCTTTCTTCATTCCAGGCCACCAATAGTGAGTTCGAAGATATTGGTACATTTTATCTGCACCGGGATGAATGGAGTAACGAGATTTGTGAGTCTCGTTCATGATGGTGGTACGAAGATCGTCTCGGTTGGGAATCCAGAGACGATTCATGAAATAAAGAAGACCGTTGGATTTAGTTTCCAGTTGAAGTTTAGCACCACAAGACATTTCTTCGTACATGTTAGCCTCTGTAACTGATATGTGTTGTGCCTCAAAAATACGGGTTTGAAGATCAGATAACGGATGAGTGGTTTGAAAAAGAATTGCTTTAAGGTGTTCCTTACGACTAAGTGCATTAACCACAACATTTGCTTTACCTGGGTGGTAGAGAATATTGCAGTCATAGTCGTTCAGAAGTTCAATCCAACGACGTTGGCTCATGTTAAGTTCCTTTTGATTAAAAATGTGTTGGAGGCTTTTGTGATCAGTATAGATTAGTCATTTGGTTCCATAAAGGTAGTGTCTCCAAAATTTCAAGGCGAATACAACTGCACCAAGCTCGAGATCGTGCGTTGTATAATTCTTTTCATGAATCTTAAGTTGTCTTGAAGCGTAGGCGATCACTTTTCCTCATTGCATGAGAACGCAAGCGAGGCCTAGATTTGAGGCATCGCAGTAAACGACAAAGTCATCGTTTCCGTCAGGAAGAGTTAAAATAGGAGCGTTGCATAACTATTGTTTGAGAGTTTGAAATGCCTCTTCCTGAGCAGGACCCCACTCGAATGATCTATCTTTTTGTGTTAAGGCAGTGAGTGGTACTGCGATTTTAGAAAAGTTTGAAATGAAACGTTGGTAATAACCTGCTAGCCCGAGGAATGAACAGATTTCAGTAGGGGTACTTGGGGTACTCCAACATTTTATGGCTTGGATCTTGGCAGGATCAATATGGATACCCTTTTCATTGACAATGTGTCCTAAAAATTGAACTTCCTTAAGCCAAAATTCACATTTAGAGAATTTGGCGTAAAGTTGTTCTTTCTTCAGAAGTTCCAAAATTTGACGTAGGTGAGTTTCGTGTTCGGACCTTGATTTAGAGTAAATGAGGATATCGTCAATAAAGACGATGACGAATTTGTCAAGATAAGGTTTACAAACACGATTCATAAGATCCATGAATACTGCAGGTGCGTTTGTCAACCCAAATGGCATAACAGTGAATTCAAAATGACCGTAACGGGTGCGAAAAGCGGTTTTATGAACATCCTCCTCTGAAACACGAAGTTGATGATAACCAGAACGAAGATCGATTTTTGAAAAACAATTGGCTCCTTGAAGTTGGTCAAAAAGGTCATCGATTCGAGGCAATGGGTATCGATTATTAATGGTATGTTTATTGAGTTCACAATAATCGATACACATTCGGAATGTACCATCCTTCTTCTTGACAAATAAGACAGGTGCTCCCCAAGGTGAGGAACTAGGTCGAATGAATCCTTTGTCGGAAAGTTCTTGGAGCTGTTTAGATAACAACTGTATTTCCGAGGGCGCTACGCGATAAGGTGATTTGCAACGGGAGTAGCACTAGGAATAAGATCGATACGAAAATCGACTTGACGAATAGGAGGTACACCCTTTATGTTTTCAGGAAACACTTTAGGAAAATATCGGACGATTGGAATGTCTTTGATTTTATTTTCTTCCTCCCGAACCTCCATGATGTGGGCCAAAAATGCCACATACTCCTTGCGTAAGTATTTACGGGCTTTAGTGCAAGACATAAGCTTCAATGCACTTGATGGTTTATCGCCATGAACCACTAGGACTTGATTATGCGGAAGAGGGAGACGAATGATTTTGTCAAAGAAAACGAGTTCTGCATGATGTCGAGACAACCAATACATGCCAATGATAATATCAAAGCTCCCGAGAATCATAGGTATTAGATCGATAGCATAGGTGTGATCTTTGAAGTTTAATGTGCAATTACGAATAATGGAATTGAGAGTAACTGGCTTTCCGTCCGTAACTTCGACCAAAATGGAAGGATTAAGAATAGTACGTGGCATAGCAAGTAAGGGTTCAAAATCCAAAGAAACAAAACTCCTATCGGCACCCGAATCAAATAAAACAGAAGCATAACGATTATTGACTAATAACGTACCGTTAACAACTTCCTGGTTAACCTGAGCTTGGTTGTCATTGATGTCGAAAGCATGCGCGGGTGCTCCACGATTATTGTTGATCGGAGGGTTGGTGATTGCAAGTCTGGGACAGGTATTGCGGAAATGACCAGGGTCTGAACAGTTGTAGCAGGCTTGGATATTTGGAACTTGAGCATTCATAGGTTGAGCCAAACATTGAGTCATAGGTTGAGTCCTTAAAGGTTGAGCTTGCATCAAAAAACGACAAACGTTGATCAGATGACCAAAACCTCCGCAATTGACACACTTCCAGCAAGGAGTAGTGGTAGGATGATGATATTTACAAATATTGCACTCAGGATGGGGTCCAACATAAGGTTTCTTGGCAGGAGGAGCAGCAGGTTTGGAAGGAGTAGCGGTGGTAGGAGTGGCGGTTATAGTGAAGTTTTTTAGCATTCCTCTTTCTTTAGTTTGATCTTGCAGACGAGGACTCAGCTTTAACCTCCTTTTCCTTCCCCTTTTTCTTGGTTTTTACATCCTTCTTGTACCCTTTCCGAGTCAAGTTCCCAGCTTTAACAGGTTATCAGTCAACCTTCCAGCAAGGCGCATGGCTTCGTCGAGAGTTTGGGGTTTACTTGCCCAGAGAGTGTTTTGGATGATCATAGGCAGACCACCAATGTAATTTTCAATGCATATATATTCAGGAGAGGCCATATCAGGCAACAAAAGTTTTAGTTCTTGAAAACGGTCCATATAAGCTTGACTTTCTCCACTGTCTTGTTCCAAGTCATGAAATTCATCTTCGAGCATTTTCATTTCACTACGCGGGCATAATTTTTCTTTGATTATATCCTTAAATTGACTCCAAGGTAAAGCCAAAGCGTTATCAGAACCACGGAGTCGTTTCTCGCCATTCCACTAAGTAAGGGCTTTCTTGGTCAAAGAACTACTAGCACGACATACTTTTAAGTTTTCAGGGCACTCGCTATTGGTGAAGGTATTCTCCATACCCTCAAACCACTGGAGTAGACCGGTAGGGCCTTCAGATCCAGAAAACTTGGGAGGATTGCATGAGTTGAAATGTTTGAATGAGCAATTAGTAGCAACATCGTGATTGTTGTGATTAGTATTCAGACCTTGTTGAGGCTGAACCATCATATTAGGAATGACGGTTGCCATCTGGGTGGCAATTAAAGAGGCCATTTTGCGGTCCTTGTTGCCCTTACGCTGACCATGAAAACGAGTCGACATGCTAAAGAGAAAGAAAAATGTTTGTGAGTCCAGTGATAAGACATGATTGATAGTCAATTTGGAATATGAGTGATTGTTGTGTAAATCATTAGAGAATCATAAACATCGCGGATCTTTGTAAAACATAGAATAACGTTGTCTTTGATAAAAATGGAGTGGTTCTCGTTTCCCGATTGGGAAATTACAACCGTGAACTAATCAGAGTCATTAATAATTCTTGGCAATATGTGACATGCTTTGGCCTAATAGGTTCCGACACTCTCACCAAAGGCTTCCAAATAGACATCCAGGTCCATACGGCTGATCCGGATTTATACACAATGCCTAATTGGATAGACCCCTAGCTACCCGCATCTTCCCCTTTCCAGTTACTACATGTCTACTGACAGGAATCTAACCCCAACAGATTCAAAATCAGAAATCAATTTCCTAAAATGGTACGTAAGGCACCATTACTAAGGAAATAGGTTAGGAAGCCTAAAGATTCCGTGTGTGTTAAGTGTTTTAACAGGAAGACGAGATTTTGAGAAAGGCATAGTTAAGTAGCATATAAGGAAATCATATAATATAATAGGTATGCAAACATGAATTAATCATGTGGGACACATAAGGCATAGTCTAGGTTATCCAGTTCTAATAACCTAAATCCCTATAACCAAGGCTCTGATACCAATCTGTCACACCCCAATCGACGGCGGAATATGTCGGGGCATGATGATTGTCCAGATGCTCATGACAACTAATTAAAGTTGAAATATATTTAACATGCCTTTTTATTTCATTTATTGGAATATGTTACAAACAAGAAACAAACAAAACATAACAACATAGGTATTGTAATTCAACATTATTTAACTAGGTCCAGCATCCTATAGTGATCACATACTGGCTCAAACACGATTACCTGCAACATATATAAGATAAAGTGTTAACTACAAAAGTAGTTGGTGAGTAAACATAGGTTTAATACATAATACCAGTATAAAGCATGCGATCCATGTGTTAGGTGAATGTTCATAAAATAAGATAAACAAGTATTGTAATAGTGTAAACAACCACGTATCAAACCCTTGACAATTAGGCTTCCAATCACTTGACGCCTCTAGGCATGCCAAGTGGGTTGTCAAACCAATATATCTATTACTGTTACCCCAGCTCGGTATGTTAATGAGTACGCATGCTAGTGTAATAGAATACAACAACAACAATAGTTCAAAAAAGTTTAACACATCAAGAACACACATAATGAGCATGGGATTCGCATTTTGTTTTAGAGAAGTAAATATAGAGTTTAGAATTTGAGATAGAGATACATGTTACACCCCAAAGCATTTAAAGTGAAGGGGCTATAAATACTCACTTGATAAGGAGATAGGATGTAAAAGATATCGTCGATTTGTGAAAGGTAAGTAACTCAGAGGTTATCCTAGAGAATCAAATAGGGAATATGAATATAGGAAATCGAAATGAAACAAGTTCTAAGTATTCGATAAGTGCTATATTTGATTAGGTAAAAATTACCATTTTACCCCTTTTTAGGTAAATTAGGGTTTTAGTATTTGTTTAGTATTTTCATTTATTTAACACTTTTGGACTTATATATACTTATTATATATATAAATATGTTCTAAGACCAAAAATCAAGTCCTAATACTTTCTGGTTTATTTATTATTAAATAAATATATTTAAAACCCTAATTTTGGTAGAATAATTAAATAATTACCAAAACTCACTAGATTTTGAAATAAACTTATGGTTTTACTCATAATATGATATCATGATATTCTTGAAAATATGAAACCTTAATTTAGTGTCGTTTATCCAGTTTTGACAAAACAATGACTTGAAAACCCTAATTTCAGCATAAATATTAAATAAATATCAAAAAAAAAATCATAAAATTATAAAAACTTAGGGTTTTATTCATTATGATATATTATAATATTTTCCTCAAAATAGTAAACCTTAATTCAATACCTTCTACTTGATTTGGGCAGAACAATGACCCGAAAACCCTAATTTTGGCATATCTTTATATAAAATACCAAATGATATCATGAAATTGACTTAGGGGTTATTTAATATATGTCAAAACATAATAAGCCTCAAAAATTCAGACCCTAATACCTTCCCAATTGCCCAAAATTAAAGATTTATCTCAAGAACCCTAATTTTGACATGAATTTAAAAAGTATACTTAGAATTCGAATTTGACAAAACTGAGAGAGGTTTTGTTAATCATACCTAGAGGGCCTTGACTGCTAAATTTTAACTAAAAAATCCAAACGAGCAGGTCGTATTGGGTGATTGAAGATTTCGGCCAGAAATTATGGTTTTTGAGGTGAATTTGAGTGAATTGGTGAGTTTGGAGGATGATTTGATCGAGTACTTATAGTGATTCAGAGTGTTTAGGTGTTCTCCAGGTGTCCCAAGTGACTAGGCAATCCAAATCGAAGCTTATCATGATCAAACGTAGCCTCCAAGTTCGAAATACATGAAAAAAACGAGCTGATCTCGTTTCTGTTGACCCATGGTCAACGCGTGTCGTGAGAGGGAAGGGGACAGGCTTCGGGACCCGCGAGCATGTTTGACAGGTCGACAGTTTTGGTCCCTGAGGTTTATTAATTGCATTTTGAGCCCCAGATTTCACCGAAACTGTTATTTTATGCACCAAATCATTATAAAACATGTTTATAATTTTTTTTTAAGGCTCGGGACATACTCGATGATATACGGATACGTGCGTTTTATAACTTTCAAAAATTCACACAATTAGTCCCTCAACTTTTGTTTTGTGAGTTTTACCTTTATATCTTTCGATGTAACTAATGTTTCATGTTCAAACTGATATTAGAATACTTTCTTAAGATTTATAAGGCTCGGGATACGTTTAACGAGATATAAAATATATAATTTATATATATTTATTTATATATTATTTGTTGAAAATTATGAAAAATCACCAAAATTCATTAAAATTCATCATTATTCACTATATTGATTTGTGATATAGAATTCATTAAATATAATGTTATGGAATAATAGAATGAGAATTTTTGGAATGTACGAACTCCCGGTTAATACCGAAATCGCATGAAAACTCGTATTTTTGCTATCTTTGTTTTAAACCGCGAACTTTTATGAAACCATATATATATTTACTTGCGTGTATGACTAGTATTACCCACAAGTATTATATATATGGAATGCTAAAGTTTTCCGGTTTTGCATGAATAACAAAAACGATCGAGTTATGGATCCGATTCGAGATAAATTGAAACATCGAATGTTATAAATATTGTGATTAAAGGATTAAATCATGAAACACATGAAATAACAATATAAAATATGAAATGATTCTTTATTGATTATCAATCATGATAGGAAACGGGTCGGGTATTTACAAATGGATTAAACAAAGTGTTACACTTTTTTTGTTCTAACATTGCATTATCTTTGAAAATCTCATCAGAAACTTCACACTGTCTTTTGTAACCTTCAATCTCTTCTTCTTTCTCTTTCTTTTCACTAGCCAACCCATCTTTATCAGTAATCAATTCTTGAATCTTTCTATCTTTTTTAGCATAAAATTCACATGTTGACTCATACCCACTAACTTAAGAATCACTTGTTTGAGATTCAGACTCACTTGATTCATCTTGCATAGTAGCCATCAATGCATAATTTTCTAGAGAATGAACTAAAAATGCAGATTCATCTGGAAAATCTGCAGCCCAATCATAACCTTACTCGGCTACTAGAGCTTTGGCATCTTTATTGTGACCATGATTATCTGAAGTACTTATTTTAGAAGAAGATTACTTGCATTCTCGAGCAAAATGTCCAAATTTGGAACATTTAACACATTTAACTTTGACTTATCTAAACCAAACTTTTCTCCATGAAAAAGAGATGTCTTTCCATGTTTCTTCATAAACATTTTTCCTCTTTGAACAAGCATAGCAAATTGCCACTCCAAATCTAACTTATTCAGCTGATCATCATCCATCTGACTTAAATCCTCTGGAAACATGCAAGAATTACCAATTAGATTAAAAATTGATCCAGATGAAGATGATAGGAAAGCAGATAACAAAGCAGATAGGTCTTCGGTTGCTTGATTAGAAGTAGACTTGCTTGATGATCTATCAGGAATAGTAAAACTACAAACCGAAGAATAACCACTATTCTCAAACTTCCCAGCAAGAAATGCTGTTACCGGTGGATTACTGCTTGAAATAGAATGTGATATTGTGTTAGCATGCACAGTAGCTGAATTCTCTCCTAAATATATTTCAGGATTCTGAACAGATGGAGTTGTTGACTTTTTCACAAGTAGTTCCATTTTCCGAGCTTGTAATTTGCTTATCAGCTGATTGAATGTCCAACTTGAGTAGTTTGGATTATTAGATAACATCATCACAAAATTTTCCCACTTTTCGGGAAGAGCTTCCAGGAATTCCTCCTTTAATTCATCATTTTCTTTTCTAACACCTACAATGTCAAGTTCATTGATTAAATGTGAAAACTTTGCAATCAAATCTGTGATCTTCTCATTCTCACAAAGCCCGAAATTGTCAAATTCTTTCTTTAAAACTTTCTTTTGAGTATTCTTGTACTGATCATTACCCTCACATCTTTCCTTAATCGCATCCCATAATTGTTTCGAAGTTGGAAAATTCTTAAACTAATGCATCAAATATTTGGGTAATGCCATCGTGAGAAAACTATATGTCTTCTTTTCTCGTGCAAATACCTTCTTTTCTTCAGGCTCAAAATCACTTATTGATTTTGGTAAAGTATTAGCAATCACAGGATACTCATATTGTCTTTCAATCGGAATCCAACAATCAACATCTTGTGAGTATATGTAAGATTCAAAATTTTTCTTCCAGTTATGATAATCTTCCAATCTAAGTAATTTTGGAACTTTCTGGGTTGTTCCGATTTCATTATCATCGTTCATCATAGCTTGCATCAAAGTTTGCATAGCTGAAAACGCTTGAAAATCACTCATCTTAAAGTTAAAAATCGAATGTCAAAACTTTGAACTAAAAAACGGAGGTCTTCCAAGCGGATTTTCGGGGTCAAACCGGGGGGTACTAGCTGTTAGGTGAGTAAAAGTATAGATCTCGTCGAGACGAACGTTTTGACTGGTATTAGCTGTCGTAACTCTTAACGGTTCTCAAGTTACGCCAGTTTTAGTGAAGGTCACTTTTCTGCTAACGTACCAAGCCGCAGACCAAGAAAATCAGCGTACCAAATACCCAAAGCGGACCAAAAACGTACCAGTTCTTCAGCGTACCACCCTACGGACCAAATCAGATCAGCGGACCAGAAAACTCAGTGTACCAGTTTGATTAGCGTACCAATTTGGTACGGCGTAACTGGCAGTGTACCAGAAAGTAACCATCGCGAACCAAACGTGAAGATTGTCTTCCGGACCAGATTTCAGCGTACCAATAGCTGATGAAGATTGCCTTGCGTACCAAAAGTGTACCAGAGGAGTACCAGCTGTTCTTCGAGCGTACCAGAAATGTACCACGCTGAGATCGACTGATTTTTCAAATTTTCGACTTTTGGAACTGGAAATTGATTCAGTGAGGTGCGAAAACTCACTAGGAACACTCAGAAATCATTTTTGATCTTAGAATCACTCAGAATTGCGAAACTTTGATGAAAAACACACCAAACCCATGCTTTCTCTCTGTAAAATTCGAAAATGGACCAAATCACAGCAGTAGAGCAACCTGGATTGCTCTGATACCACTTGTAAAACCACAGAGAGATCTTACTACTGCTAGATTCGGTAAATCAAGAAACGCAACCGTAAATAAAGCTTTGCTTTATTGATTCACAAAGAGATTACAAGCTAGAAAGAGAAACACACTAGAACACACACAGTTAAGATGTAGCAAATGACAGAACTGGTTTTAACTCTCTCTAACACGAACTATTTATAGGTGCAACATATTAACCTGCGTACCATCTGGTACGGACGTACCAATTGGTCCGGCGTACCATTTGGTACGGCCACCAATATGTTGCCACTATGACTCACAAAGATGCTCTAACCTAGATACAATACACGAGACACAAGGTAGCATAGGAATATGCTCTAACAGTCTCCTCCGCTTCATCCTTCCATTTCTTAACTTCATTTACCGACTCATCCCTCTCTTCACAAATCTTTGTTTTTGCAGCTTCAACATCCTTTTTATCTTGTTTAGAAATCTCTAAAACTTCATTTAGCAATTTGATCTCGGTTATTAAACATTCATTCTTCAATACCAATTGCTTCTCATGTTCTTTAGAAATGTTCAAATCTGAATTAACCAAATTGAATTCCTCAGAAAGCTTTTGAATTTTATTAAACAACAAAGCATTTTCTTTTAACAAACTCTCTAAGTTTTCAACAGATTGATAAGAACTTGGTGTGGAACTTGTATCTGAACTTTTCTCTGAACAATAACCTTCTTGTTGATCATGATAACTATCAAAGCAGACAAATCAAAATGTTTTCCCCAATCATAAACACCATCATCTTGAACTAGTAAGAGCTGTCTTGTTTGTATTACTTGAAGATGGTTGAGAGATACCAGGCTTGCTAGCATATGTTTGTTGACATTCCCGAGTAAAATGTCCAAGCTTTGAACATTTGTAGCATTTCAACTTTGACTTATCAAATCCCAATTTCTCATTAAAATCAGAAATATTTCTTCCATTTTTCTTGAAAAACCTTTTCGATCTTTGACTTAGCATAGCAAATTGCCAAGATAGATCCAATTCATTCAGTTGATCTTCATCAAGTGCATCAAGATCATCTCGAGTTATTTTTTGCATTAGCAACATTCTTGATAACCAAGCCAAACGATGATGAAATCAAAGCAGCAATCATTTTGGCATAGTCATCTGTGGACTCAGCAGAAAAAGCATTCTGACTTGATGAATTTGGAATTGTAAAGCTACAACCCCATGATGAATTGTTATCAGAATTTCCAGAAACTCCAGCCCTGAAAGCAACACTCGGTGCAGAACTCAGATTTGGCTTAGCTTTAGCATTCATGCTTGCAGTATTCTCACCATGATACAATTCAGGATTTTGTAAAGTAGCAGTTGACTTCTTAGAGTTTAACATTTCCAGTTCCCGAGCATGAAGTTTTCCAGTAAGCTCGTGAAATATCAATGTAGAAAATTCTTTATCATGAGTGAGTAGCAAAACATAGTTTTCCCATTTTTCAGGCAAAGCTTCCATAATCTTTCTTCAATTCAGAATCAGTTTTCTCAATTCCAACTACCTTTAAGTCACTAATCAGGTGTGAAAACCGTGAAACAAGAGCAGTAGTGTTTCATTGTCATAATGTTGAAAATTATCAAATTCTTTATTCAACCGACTCTTCTTGTAATCATCATTCCCTACACATCTTGCTGATAAAGCATCCCATAATTGCTTAGATTTCTTGCAAGTACTAAATTGATGAAGCAACTCAGTAGGTAATGCCATCGTAAGATAACCGAAAGCTTTTTGTTCAAGCTCATATGATTTCCTTTCAGCAATGTCGAAGGTATGAACCTCCTTGAAATCTCCTTGATCAGTCGGATGTTGATAAAGCTTTTTGATTGGAATCCACAAATCGATATCATTTGTGCTTATGTAAGTAGAAAATCGTTGCTTCCAATTCTGATAATCTTCCAATTTCAATAACTTGGGAACTTTCTGACTTGTTCCAATTTCGTTATCAAAGTTCATCATAGTCTGCATCGCGTTCTGCATAGCAGCAAAAGCTTGAAATTCCGACATCGTTGAAAACTTAGAATTCTGTTTGTCCGAACCCTATCCAAAACCCTGTGATCCGAACTTGTTCCGAACTCCCTCCAAACCTCTAACAATACTCCGGACCTCAAACGAAACTCACGATGTCGAATTTATACCGAAGACGGTCCAAACCAATACCGAACTCGTTCCGAACTTGCCCGAACTCTTTCCGAAACACAAGCTGGTTCGAACTTTGACCGACTACTACCAAACAAGACAACTTCCGAATGATGACCGAAATCCTACCGAACTTACTCCAAGCTCTGACCGAACCACGTCCGAACTTGAACTTCAGAGCGGTTAATCCAAACCTGAACAGGAAGTTCTGAACCTCAACATAATTTTCTCAAAACTCTCGATTTTTGATGGATTTTGACGAAATTTGTGGTAGTAGGACAGAAAAACTGATAAGGAATGATTTAGGAGCAGGTTTGACACAGAAAACTCGATAGATTTAATTAAAAACACGTAAACAAACTCGAGAAACACCAAAACATTTCAAAAACTCCGAAAATAGCAACCACAGCTCAGTAGAGTGAACCAGAAAGCTCTGATACCACTTGAAAATGCGAGAGCATTGGATCGTCTACTCAATCTAGCTATTCGAAGATCAAAACGTAATTAACCGATTGTTTTATTGATCAAAGATGAACAATTACAACCAGTAAACACTCAGTATACAGACACAGAGAGACACTGTAAGAAACACACACTTAACAGAAGCTCAAACTATCACTCGTGCTGATTACAAAGACCAACTAGCTATTTATAGCTGCTGGCTGAACCTTGTCCGATCTCCAGGTTCGGCAGGTCCGAACTCCAGGTTCGGTAGCCAGTGAACCTAGCCTTGAACCTTGGACTTGAACTCTTGGATCTTCACACAACATTGTCTGGTTGGATACTTCACACGACGCACAAACTATGTATCAACAGGTAATAATAATAATAATAATAATAATAATAATAATAATAATAATAATAATAATAATAATAATAATAATAATAAACTTACTTTTTTCCTGCAATTTGCTTTATCCATTTACCCACATACCCTCTCACTTCAACCAAGAACCTGACTCTCTATCCTATCAAGAGAAACATTCAAGATACATACATAAGTTGAAGTTGAAGATACGTCGGTAATAGTGGAACTCAGAAAAGATGAGCAGAGACTGCAGCTCGATCGTCTATGAATTTCTGTTGGTTCTTGTCATGGATGTCGATGCAGAGAAAGAAATGTAAACATCAACAGTGAAGAGAACGTGATTTATGGTAACATGGATGTATGGTTGACGAGATATGGTTTCCATGCATGACAGTTTTGGGTATTAGGGTTTGGCGGTGATGAAAACGATGGGATAACTGTGATCAGATTATCAATGGAAGCAACTGGTTCGTCCTAGGGTTTGCTATGGTTCTGTCGTATCATGGGAAGAAAAGGGGTTGCAGACTAGGTATGGCTACCTATCAATAGTTGAAGACAAAACTTGCAAGTCTGTATGTTGCTTTACGTACACATCGAAGATACCACAATTTGAGGCAACAATCGGAGGAAATCTCAACTTTGAACAGAAAACCTACCATCAACCGGAAAAAGACTAGTTCTGCCTCAACTGTTTTCAGCTAAAAAACACAGTTTCGTTTCACTTTCAAGCAGAGAAGTGATCGACCGGAAGTGACCTCCAGCCAGAAAACCCTACTTCAACCGGAAGAGCAACATCAAACGGAAGTCAGAAACTCAACCGGAAGTTGGAATTTTAACCGGAATCAACTTCATACAGAAGAATACACTTCAAACGGAAGTTCTAGTTTAACCGGAACCGAGAATATCAACCGGAATTCTGTTATCAACCGGAAAAACGGGTTTGAGCTTCTGTTCATGTTCAGATCGCCGGAGCTTGCTTCTGTTCGTTGATTAAAGCCTCAGTTCGAAGTCAACCACCTGAAACTGCTACTGAAATGAGCTCAGTCCACCGAAGCCTGCTTCTGATCAGATTCGACTTGCCGAGATTTATCTCAGGTCACCAAAAAAACATGTTTATGCTTCTGTTCGGGTCCGGATAATTATTCTTGTTGTCAATACAAAGTGGAAACCACTGTCAACCACATGGATCCGCATTAACTATTATATTTTTCTCCAACATTATTAGCCGTCTCGAGAGCCCAATGTTTCTCAAATATTTCAGGTATACTTAAAACTATGCTTTCATATCATATTACTTGTTTATGGCATACGTGTTATGAAGTAAAATGGTTATGGAAGTTGTGCACAAATTTGGGTTAATATGTTGAAGACAAATGGGGTTTGCTATTGGTTGATTTATGAAGATTAATTGCTTGATATTGCAAGGTTGATCATTTCTGTATATGCTACATTGATGTATTTTCTTACAACAAGAAGATGTTTATTATTTGTTATTGGATGCAAACGTCTAGGGGGAGGAGATGTGATTGAGACTTTTTGCACCACTAGTAGCAAAATTAAGCAAAAGTGAGTGTTAATCTTTGAAAAGTCATCAAGCCGCAACAACGCCATTACGGTAAATATTGAAGGCAAGATTATAGCACAAAAGAAGAAAAGTGTTTGTCTATGTGAAGAACATTGGTTAGTATTCTGTCAAGTATTTCAAGATGGTTGAATTATGGGATTAAGTCTCTAATTTTTCATGGATCCTTTATCTTGTTTACTATCAACAGTGTTACCACATTTGAGTAGTGATTGAATCCACAAGTAGCCGTTGTGTTGAGTTTGATAGACACCCTATGCACTTATGGCCTTTTATCAGCTTTGGGCTAGAAGAAGAGAATGCTCAATCATAAGGGAGCTTCACAGAGGAGAAATGTTAAATGAAAGACTTGAAACTACATGAATATTATCTCGAAGTCAAGTTGCAAGAATACAAAGAACCAATGTCACAAGTGTTGAGTATGACATCTACCAAGTAGGGGGAGATTGTTGGGAATCTCTATAACGAGACAACAAGATTTGGTTAGATGTGATTATTACTCAACGACCACTTATCATATACCGTCCATACAACACGGTGAAGACCATGACGACTCAAGACATATGACTCAACCAAAGAAGCGGCCTTGGTGTTTATTATTTATTGTTGTATAATTGTCACTAGTTTAGTATCTACTATAATGCTCTTGGTGAGTGTTGTACTATAAATAGAGGCATATCCCATAGAGGAATGCATGAGTGATATAGAGAGAGTTAGTCATGGATCTTTAGAAGCTTGTAAGGGTTCATGAACACATACTAGTTCATGATACCCGGGATGAGTGGGGTAGGTATTTGTAATCATTCGGTTAATATTATCTATCATTCCATCTTGTTCATCACATATTTGTCTATGTTTACTAGCTTTGCTCATCATCATCACATCTCAAACACTATCGTTGTTCTTATCCGGGTCTTCATTTGTTCTACAAAAACGAGTACACAAAGTCTCGATCCTATTTCAGCTGTGTAACCAAGGTATTTGCCCACCACCTCAGTTTTTCACTGCCAACGAGCTGACCAACTATCAAGCAACGAACTGCCGATGAACTGTAGGTTTGTTAGGTGTCCAGTTCGTTGGGTTGGCTTTCTATAAATAGACTTTAGTTCGTTGAACAACATAAGTTTGTCATTTTGTTGAGTATGTCTGTTTTTTAGTGTGTGAGAGGGGAGATCATGCCCGATCTCCCCCAGGGCTTAAAAGTTGATGTATGCTCCTTCTGTTGTAATCGTTCAACAATATTAATGTAACCATTTGAGTTTTACATCTAGATCAAACTTTCGTCCATTACATATTCATATATTGATATGGAAACAATCCCATACGTGTTTTAACAGAAACATAATGAATTCTTATATTGATGAACACACACCTTACGAGGAACTCAAGAAATTGTTTAGACTCGAACATTCTGGACAAACTCAGATGTACACACTCTCTCTAAACTATCAGCTATAACAAATTACCAACAAACCAACCTTATACATTGGTCACTGACCCAACGAACCAAGACCCACAACGAACCACCGGTTCGTTGTTAGTTTGGTGCATGTTCATTGGTCAGTTCGTTGGATGTCTAACATACAATGACTCACTCTATCAACTAACACGTTACAATGAGATACATCACACGACACACTCAGATTATGCTCTAACAGACCCCCTTGATGTGTGTTGTATCTACCGCTATATCAATCTTCAAATCCCCTTGAAGTTACACAAATCATTCTGATTCTTGTTGTTAGTTGTAGAGATTGCATGGCTGGAACAAGACTAAGTCGACTGAACCACTTGTGAATATAGACTTCGTTAGCTTTAAGCAAACTCCTCCTTTCACCATGCCAGATTCAACACTTTAACCCTGCATCTTCGGAAGACAGAAGTGTGGTTTTCCATTTTCAAGAATAAGATTAATCTTGGGCAAAAATCTCCTTTGGAGAACCAAGTTGGTTTGCAAAATAGTTTTGGAAAATATTCAGTATCTCATGTCGATCTGATCAAAAACAAATAAAGAACAAAATATTATTGGATTTTAAGAACTTTATATCAAAACACACCTAAAATCTTTTTGTTTCCTGAAATGAAAACTACAATGTGGTGTGTGTGTGTGGTGTATATAAAAATACAACAATAAGAGTGATACCTTTTTATGCATAAGTTTTCAAATTTATAAAATCTGATTAACAAGAACTACTATTTCACCACATAATACGGGAAATTATACCCATCGTGGAGCAGTATAGTAGCGGTAAGTTGACCTAGGGTCGTTCAAGGATACAAGAAAAGGAGGGCTTTTGATACTTAATCTTTATTAACAACCAACCGGATTTAAAATGGTAGTTTAGGGGTTAATTAAACTAAGAAAATAAAAGAAGAAAAGAAAATAGATAAAATGGGTTTTATGTTTTAAAAAATCAGAGGTTAATGTCACTTGGGAGGGCTTACCAATGGTTAGGTCGGTAAACTGTTTATTTATGTGTTTCCCTTAAGATTGTTACTTGATAGGTGAGGAGGACCCCATTTCAGCCTGGAACGCTGTCTCGCGTTCCTCTTGATCTCCACGTATAGATCACAAGAGGACCACTCTGGAAGCAACAAAAAAGTTAGCGTGAATGCCATATATTTGTAGGGCCCGATGGGTCGCCGGTGCCGTTACACTCAAATACGTTGTCATGAACCAGCAGGGGAACAACCCACGCATCAGATTAACATCTTTAAAAGGGACTAAGGCTTGTCTCCTTCATACACCGCTTTCGTGCAAATATGGGCGGTCGTAACCAGAGCCAAGTTCACTATCACGTATCTCACTGACTTTCATGAAGTGACAAAATATTACAAACCCTAATCTCATCCAATACCTTCAGGCCGTAGTTAGTGTGAAAGCCGTGTTTGTTTACATAAACATAAAACTCACAAACGTATTGCTTTGCATGGGGTGCGAATCACCATATAGGATCATGCATCATCCCCTAGTCGGGTGTCACAGGTCCGACTAATGAGCATTCGAATCCTCAAATGGTCTACAATACGGAAGACTCGTTTGTTCAAAAGGTTAACAATAAACTTTAAATCTAAAAGATTTTTCATGAAGTCACTCGTACTCACCTTAAGGTGAGCACATAAACTCATTTTACTAACCTACCAAAGGCTTGTTTCTCCCAAGTGAGTATAAGAGTTTAGTAAGCATAAGCATGGCTTTAAAGATTTACAAAACAGAAAATGAGTAGCTTATACACAAACTTTAAACATACTCTATTTAAGTTAATGTTCTTCTAAACTTGATGATAAAAACAAAAAATGCCAAGTGGCTCAAAAGAAAAAACAAGATGTATACTAAGAGGAGAAGACGAAAAATTAAGCAAATGAAATTGGAGGATTTGGGGGGTTTTTATACGCAAAGTCGGTACTTGGGAACGGGCCGTGCCTGGTAGATGATTTTTGGGAAATATTCTCTGTCAGGGGGCACATGTCATGCTTAGTCAGGGGCACGGGCTATGCTTTTCAAGGGAGCGTCTGGCGCACAAAACGACATATTCCAAGAATATTCGCTGGGCACGAGACGTGCCTACTTAGAAACATGCCATTTTTAGATTTAAATCTTCTTCCCCTCATCGAGATACTCAAAATTCACTATTTATGGGCCTCGTAACTCATTTTCTAGCCTGAGCTATGCTTCCGCGAAGTTTTATGCGGTCTCTAACCACACCTTTGTCTTCTAGCAGATGTGCTCCGAGATGTGGTTGAGTTTTAGGGTTGCCACCTTATCTTGACCCGAGAGAGAGGCGTATGAGGGCATTTTGTCCATTCTGTAGAGTCACGGACCGTGCTTAAGGCTCAAAATCAACAAGTCTTCATTTTTCTTCTGTTTTTCTTGTACTTTTGACTTCGTTTGTGATTTTTTCCTGCATTAGACTGAAAAACTAAAAAGGAAACAATATAATACTGTTTTGTTAATAGTAAGTCAGTTTTAACCCGAAATATGAACAATATTTGATGTATAAATATGTATAATTTGGCGCATATCACAATCCAATACTAAAATAAACTCTATTTTTGTTTTGTGAAAGATCACTATATGGGATCATATTGGTTATAACGCACTGAACTACACTTCAACTTTAACTAACTGAAGCAAACAAGCCACGTTGATTGCCCGTATAATTTTTCCTAAACTCTGGCAGAATCATACTCATAACATCATGATATGTTAAGGTATTGTAAATTTGCTCAAACCTGTGGACCTCACGCTATTAGACATATTCAGACATTTCTCACATAATTTCATGTGATTACACTTGTGACTTACATAAAGTGCCATCAATTCATGATATAGTCAACTGTGTTCCATGTAAAAAGAAATAAGAGCATTAAATCGTTTACCTTAGGTCAATATTTCGATACGCAGATAAGGCCTCATATTTAAGAAAATAAGAAAGCAAAACAAGTTGAAATTATTCAAACAACAATTCTCAGATCGATACTCACGTATTTTGAAAATTCTGAAAAACCAAAACCTTCTTGAGCAAAAACAGAGGCCTTGAAAATGGATTTTGAGTGTCAAAACGAATGACAATGGCCATAAGGAAATTGAAAGTGTAGATCTCGTCGATACGGTCGTTTTGGCTGGTAATGGTCCCCAGTCTAAAGGTAGCTCAAGATACACCCGTTTTAATGAAACTGATCAAAATGTAAAGTTACTGAATTAAGGGGTAAATCATGTAACTTGTTTCTCCTAACAAATAATAATTATTAATAGAATGGTTCAACGAACTAAAATCTAACCAATAATAATTATTAACGAAGCGGAGTTTAACGAACTGTTTGGCAATGAACGGGTCAACGAACCATAAGGTTAATGAACCCACTAGTTCATTAATTGATATTTTCAGTTCGTTCGTCGCAGGTTTCAGTTCCCCAGATGAATATTTCAGTTCGTTGGTTGAATATATACTAAACGAACCAAAAACTCTAAGTTCATTCGTTGACAATTTACCCAACGAACCATAAGATTGTTTAGCTATAAAACATATGTTTAACGTCCATAATTAACACCTAGATTCAGAAAAAGTTACCCGAAAGTTACCAACGGCTCTGATACCACTGTTAAAACGGTACGGGGTCGTTTCCAAATTAATATATGAATATGTAATGAATGGAAGTTTGATCTAGATGTAAAACTCAAATGGTTACATTAATATTGTTGCATGATTACAACCGAAGGAGCATACATCAACGTTTAAGCCCTGGAGGAGATCGGGCATGATATCCCCTGTCACACATTCAGATCAGAACAGATAGACTCAACAAATTGACAAACTTATGATGTTCAACGCTATTTATAGACAACCAACCCAAGGAAATGGAGACCCAATGAACGCAGTTCGTTGCTTGATAATTGGTCGATTCGTTGGTAGTTTGTTGACTCTATAACTATATTCACAAGTGGTTTAGTCGACTTAGTCCTATTCCAACCATGCAATCTCTACAACTAATAACAAGAATCAGAATGATTCATGTAATGTCAAGGGTATTTGAAGACTGATACAGCAGTAGATACAACGCACGTCAAAGGGGAGTTTGTTAGAGCATAATATATGTGTATCAGATGTATCTCATTGTAACGTGTTAGTTAAAAGAGTGAGTCATTTTGTGTTGGATTATTCAAAGTATGCTGATAAAATGAAAAAGAATCCAAATTCAAAGAAATCCAGCAAGTCCGCTGAGAAGAATGAGTCTGTTAAAGTGCCTACTTTTCTTTTAGGGAAAACTTTGTTTGCTGAAGAAAAGGTGTATACTGAGAAGGTTGCTGAGAAAGATGATAAGATTCCTTCTAAAGAGACGATTGATGAATCTGTCTTTTATGAGAAGAAAAGTTTGAAGGAAATTAAGGCTGAGTTTAAGATTATTGCTAAGCAATCAAAGAAATCTAATTCTAAGTTTGTGGAGAAGAATGTTTCTGAGAAAGGGAATAAACCTTTGAATACAAACACTGGTGAATGTTTGTATAAGCTAAAAGGTTCTGAGCAGATGTATTCTAACACATTGTTTCCACTTAATTGTGTTGCATCAAATCAATTTCTCAAGTATTTGTGGCTGAAAATAATCATAAGTTTGATGTTAATCTGTTTAAACGATTCAGGGGTAATCAACATAAGAAGAAGATATTATTAAACTCATCTTGAGTTGGTCAAAAGTCACCTAGAATTTCTTCTTGTGGATCAAATTCTACTCCTCGAAGTCCTACTTCAAATTGTGGTTATCTTGATGATTTTAATGATTATTTTGAACCTAATCATGTTTGTTTTGAATTTTAGGGTTCATAGCAAAGATGGAAAAAAAAACTGATCATAGAGACCATTTATGATGATGGTTCAACGTATCAGTTTGAAAATCCGATTTCCATTCTGATAACTAATCGTCGGATGTTACCAATGTTGTAAAACGGGTCACATTCAATTAAACTGTCCTAAAAATGTGATTTTTACTAATGGTAATAAACCATCTGGTGGTAAGTTTGCCAAATCATTGGATGAAAATGGCAAGATATTTTATGAATCAAAACCCACAACCTCTACTTTTGAAAAGAAGAAAATAGATACGAGTGTGGGTAGTAATTCAAGTATGAAAACTAATGGTTCTTTAAAAATTGTTACACCATACATGCAATGGAGTTCAAAAATTATCTCAAAGTGATTATGTTGAAGACACTGGTCGCCCTCAAGCTGAAGGCTTAGGTCATTATTTTGAAAACTAATTTTTATGAACGTGTGTCCAGGTTACTTCAATAAGACCTTTTAGTGATTGAAGAGTTGCTGATAATGGAGCATCTGTTTAACTTAAATCTTTAAAGATTTAATATCTCAAACGGAATTTTTTTAAATCTTATACATGGAAGGTATACATATTGTTTGATGCGTAGCATTTTATACATATAATATATAAATAAATAAAATCCCTTCATTTAATTGGCTTTTAATTAAGAATTATTAATTTTTGGCGCTTAAATGTTTTATATTTGAATATTAGATGATTTTGTGGATCTTTGGTTATTATTTGATAAATATATAAAGTTCACATTTAAATTGGGTTTTTAATTGAGGTTATTAGAATGTGATATTTATTAGTGTGTTTATTTGTTTACATTTAGGTGGTTGGATGGTGCATGGTGATTTTAGAAGGAAGCCACAACTTACGGGAGTTGATTCGGAGTTCGGGAGCAAAAGTTATGAACGAAAAAAAATTATTATAATTTGGCGAGAGTAGACCGGCCCAGCTGATGTCCCTATTCTCCTCAGTCCAGCAGATCAAGAGAAGCCCAACAGTAGCATTTGACGGCCCAACAGAAGCAGAAGCCCAACAGCTCCAGTAGCCCAACGCAAATTAAAAAGAAATTCGATGGCCTGGGGAATAGAACCCTTGACCTCTTGGTTAGCAAGCAGGATACTAGCCACCAGACCAGCAGCTACTGTTGGTATTATTCCAGCTTAACAGTTTTTTATCCTCTTCTGTGCGAGGCCCAGTTTCTCGGCCCAGCTACCTGATGCTTCAGAGACTCATTTTCCCCCTATAAAACTCGATTCTAGCCGTCATTTGCACGCTCTCCACCCCCAGTTAAACCCTAAAACCCCTAATAACATTTCTTTGAAGATTTTAGAGGATCAAAGCATCAAGACTCAAGCTTTTTGAAGAAAATGTGAAGATTTGGAGCTATTTTGACATATCAACCCATCTCCTTTCTCATTTTTCATCATTTGGATCTTGTTCTTGGTAATGTTCAGTCCCATGATTGGATTTTTAACTGATATTATGATGTTTAGTGGCTAGATTTCTTCATTATCACCTAGCTTAGATGAATCTAGACCTGTTTGACTTTTTATTTTGACCTTTTGACATGATTATGTAATTTTGCTCTATGATTCTGATTTGGATGCCTTGGATGATCATGTGTGCATGTTTAGCTCTTGTTTTTATCATATTATGTGAGTTAATTGATGTGGATTGTAGAACTACAACCATTTATTGATTAGCTTATTGTTAATCGATTGACTTTTTTAAGTTTATTAATTAATGCATGATCCGGAGACCTCCTACATGATAATATGATATGGATTTGGGGCTGATTTTGTGTGCATCTACATGGGATAGAGTTGACCGATTCATTTCATGTACTAGGAAATAACTACGCATTGTTTAGTGAGTTAGAGTGCTTATGACCATAAGATTTGAGCTCGCTTATTCGTGTTTAGAGTTTAAAAGGTCCTAGGCTATTCATTTCAGAATTATTTCATGTGGTAGGTACCATTTTGGGAGACATTTATTATGGTTACCTTTTACGTGCGTATTTAGTTTGCTTTGACCGAAGCGGTTAAACTATTGAGCAATTTTACATAGTTTTCTATCCGAGTTTCATTTAGGATTACCTTAGTGATTAGGATGTGTCTATAGTCCTATTTCATTTTAATTTTCACCGTTAGTGGTTAGTGATCGTGTTGATTAGTCTAACTAGGGGTCTTATTGGGTTTAGAGGATTCTTATCTTGGTGATACTTTTCTCCGACTGATTTTTCCATCTTTTGTTTTAGTTGTCTGTTCGTTTTATCTGCTTATTTAATTTCTTTCATTTACATAATTAATTCTCAAAAATACTTTCATCGGTTAAATATTAGCAACGATTCTGTATCGGGAGACTGAGAGCATCAAGGGATTGATATCCAGTTCTTACCAATACTGTGCTGCACACGACAGGTGCACTGCCCTGGTGTGTAGTTTGGTCACTTGGTGATTAACAATTTAAAACTTGACCAGATTTTCATAGTACACAAACGACACATCAT
Organism: Deinandra increscens subsp. villosa; assembly: GCA_039602395.1. Classification (NCBI taxonomy): domain Eukaryota; kingdom Viridiplantae; phylum Streptophyta; class Magnoliopsida; order Asterales; family Asteraceae; genus Deinandra; species Deinandra increscens. Next base: position 30,592,679 of record JBCNJP010000023.1, read on the forward strand.
TGTTCGATCAATTTTCTTTTCTTTCAAAGTATTTTTACAAGTGGTAGTTGTATATTTTTTTAGGAGGGGGGAATTGAAAAAGCAAAAAATAACGTGATTTTGTAGAGAAAATTGAAAATGCAAAAATAGATTGTTTTTCATTTTAGGGGGAGAAAAAGGTAACATGAAAATATAAAAAAAATGGAAAAATTAAATTTGAGAAATTGATCATCGGATATCATGGTACATTCGCTAGCGTGTGTGACTCATGGATAGAGTAGATGAAAAAAGCCATAAGATCATTGTTTGATGTGTTAGGTAGGCTCGGTAAATCAGAAAGTATGCATATGTGATATAAACTAAATGCATTGTCTGACCTAGTGGACAACATCTTAATGCGTATCTCGTGATATAAAGATATAAATGAAAAAGAAAAATGAGAAGTCATTGTGTAAACATGTGTTTATAGATTTTAACTTGTTTAATTTTCTTTATTTTCTCAAATGATCGGACTATCTTTGTGTAGACGGAAGTATCGACCATATAATTTTTCATTTGAGGTTCTGCTCTATTTTCTTGGTTTTTTGTTCAAACCTTGGATTCTCTTTGCACATACGTGAGTATCGATCTGAGAATTATTGCTGTACGCTAAAATATACATATTTAATGATAGAAATATCATCACAGATCGGGACAAAACCTAGTTACTAACATCAAAACAAAGCATTTTTGTTTTCTTTTTAGTTTTTTCAGGTTCTCTAGAGCCAAAATACGAAAAGGAGCATTATCTAGCGGAAAAGCAAAAGAAAATGCAAGAGTTTGGAAAATGCTGCTCTAACACGGCCCGTGCCCCTTGGAACACGCCACGTGCCCGACCCGGATTGGCTTCTTGTTAGAACATATTATGATGTCTAGTGCTAGGTCTAGGTGTTTTGTCTATTGTATTGACCGTTTTGTATATTCTGTCCCTAGCGTACCAGTGGCGGACCAGGTGGTACGCAGCCACGGACCATCTGGTACGCTGGTTAATTGGTACGCTGGGCAATCTAGTATAAATATGTTTGGCTCGTGTGTTAGAGAGATGTTGTGAGGGTTGAGTGCTTAACTGTGTGTTTTCTACAATGTATTACTCTCTGTATTCTCTCTCTTTGTAATCGAGCTTGTGATCAACCGAAGAATCATTATTTACCTCGTGTGTTCCAAATCCGATTACAATCATGCATTAGTAAGATCCTTATATGTGATTTACAAGTGGTATCAGAGCTAGTTTGCTCTTTTGCTGTGAATCGTGATCAGTTTTGTGTTTCTAGAGAGAGAAACAATTTTTTTGGTCAAAATTTCATCATTTCTTCTCTGTTCTACGTCCAATCTATACGAATTATACGTCCAAAATGATCCGTGAGTGTCTACGTTGAGTTATGCATCAAGTTTACGTTCAGAAAACCAAAAATATCGAAAATCAGTCGATTTTTTGTTGGTACGCGGTTGGTCCGGATCAAGAACAAAGTGGTACGCTGTTGGTCCGTACAACAATCTTCATCGGGAGTTTGGTATGTGGCAAGTGGTCCGGAAGACAATCTTCTTATTTTGGTCCGTGACGGTTATTGGCTGGTTCGTGGCAGTTACGCCGTACCAGTCAGGTATGTTTAACACTTTGGTACGTTGGTAAAGTGGTCCGTTGGTGGTACGTGCTTGCCTTTCTGGTCCGTGTTTGGTACGGGAGTAAATTTGGTACGTTGTGCTTATAGTTGGTACGGGGATCGATATTTTGGTACGCCAGATCAGTTTTTGAGAAAAACAATATGGATCCATTCCAAGCTTTTGCAGCAATGTCTACGACCGTTCAAGCTTTACTGAATTATGATAACGAGATAGGAACTGCAAACAAAGTTCCTAAATTGATGAAATTTGAAGATTTCCATAATTGGAAAACACGTTATGAATTCTTATATTGGTGTGACGGATGTTACTGTTTGGACTCCAATGTTGGATGGTTATCAAGTTCCAAAGTTTATAACTGGTGAATTTGCTGGTCAAGTCAAGCTATATAACAAGATGAATGATGCTTAGAAAGAATCTTTCAAATTGGAGAAGAAAGCTTGTTCAAACTTATCAATGGCTTTACCAAAAGATATTTTACATCAGTTTAAAATGCATACAATATCAAAAGAGTTATGGGATGCATTGTGTCATAGATGTGAAGGCAATGCTCAATACAAGAAAAGCAAGAAAAAGGTGTTGTTAAAGGAGTTTGAAAATTTCTGTCACGTTCCAAATGAAACCATAAATGATCTCATTTCAAGACTATCACATTTGGTTAGTGAGCTTGACATTGTTAGAGAATTGAAGGAGGCTGGAGAATTGAAGGAGAAGCTGTTAGATGCTCTACCAGCAAAATGGGAAGGTTATATCCTATTGTTAACACATGATAAGGGATTCGATGATATTTCATTTGATGATCTTACAAGGAACTTGCTAGCTCGGGAATTAGATATGATGCGTGTTAAAACTCTACCAGCTCAAGTTCAGAATCCCGATGTGTATTTTGGTGAGAATGCTTCAACCATGCATGCAAAGGCAAAAGCTAGCTCAAATCCACCGACTATTGCATTTTACGTGGAGAATACTTCGAGTGGTCATGCAAGTATGTCTCAGGGTTCTTCAAGTGAAAGTTACAGTAACAAAGCTGCAATGACGTATCCAGTTTATTCGAATCAATCCTCCTCTGCTCCTTCATCCAATCATAGTGCATTTTCATCTAAGACTACAAATTATTTTATGGCACTATTTTCGGCAATGGTTTCTTCATATGATGGAGTGGTAGCAGGAAAATTGACTAGTGCTGAGCTAACAGATGAAGATTATGAGCAAATCGACCCTGATGACTTAGAACTCATTGATATCAACTGGTCAATGGCTATGCTCGTCAGAAGGGGCAAAAAGTTTATGCAAAGAACGGGTCGTAAAGATTTAAATTCGGAAGGAAAGCTTGGATTCGACAAATCCAAAGTTCGTTGCTATACTTGTCAAAATTATGGTCACTTCGTAAAGGAATGCAAGTATGCAAAGAAGCAAGAAACTTCAAAATTATTTCAGAAGTATGCAGCTCAGAGTTCAAAAGCATCTGGAAGCAATTGTACTCCGTCAAGTTCAAATGCAAATGCTTCAAATCAAGATTCTAAAGCTTTGGTTTCTCAAACTGGAGAAGGATATGACTGGGGAGCAGATTATCCTGATGAGTCTGCCTTGCTGTGTACTGAAGAAAGAGATGTGAAACCTGAAGATGATCCTGAACTTCCAGGTGCAGACTTCTTTGCTGAAGGCCAGCAAGCCTTTATGGCTAACATTCAGGTTGACTCTAAACCTTGCGAACATTGCATGACCTCTGCTAATAAATTGAAAGAACTTTCTGATGAGAAAGTTATGTATTATGATAAATACATGTTAGCAGAGGAGCACAAAAAATATATAAACAAAGGTGGGAGGCTGTTAAGGCTGAACTGAAAAGCGAACATGCTTCGACTTTGAGCACTAAAATTGAATTAAAAAACAAAACTGAAGACTACATCTTTTGTGAAAAGAAGCTTGCAGAAGCTAATGCTAAGATTACTGAATTGAACATTGAAATTCTAGATCTTAGAAGACAACTTGCGAATTTTAAAAACTCAGCTTCCTTTGCAAGTTTTCTTAAGATGAAACTCTAAAAGAGGTGTTCAAAGAATCAAAATGCAATTCAGTTCCACCCCCGATTGTGCATGGTTTGGAACCAACAGAAACTGAAACCAAACCATCGATTGTGTTTGATTATTCAAAGTTCACTAAGAACTTGATGGGAAATTCTGACAAACACAAAGGCACTTATAAAAATAAACATGTCAAACATGTGTCTAAGGCAAATGTTGATGCTCCCAAACCCAATGAGTCAAGTGATTCTGTAGATGACAAACCAACTGGTTCTGTCAAATTGACACTTTTGAAAAAGAAAATTTTGCTAAAGGCTCAAATCTCTTTTATGAAAAAAGATTTAGTAACAGCTAGCAACACAACCACACCGGATGTTAATGCAATTTCGGTTGCTCCTCCAAAGTCTGTCAAGTTTAGTGGTATTGGTTTTTGATCAATTTCTGAAAAATCTGAGGTCAATCAAAAGAAACCTCAGGTAAGTCAGAAAAATGATAAGAAATTGAAAGGTAAAATGGAAACTGGTGAGTCATCTCAGAAAATCAGAATGTATTGTCTTAAAGGTATTTACCACATTTTTTCTGATGAGATGTTTCCATTATGTTGTGTTGATCCAAACCGAGTTGCTAAGGTGTTTTATGTTGATTCCGAGGAGAATAGTGAGTCTGATCATGGTAGTGGGGAAAGTGGGTCGTTGCTAAAACTTAGAACGAGTCCAAATGATAAGGATACTAAAAAAGTCAAACACTCCAAACAATTAGAAATTTGTTTCCAAAACAAAAACTTCCAAATACTCACCGAAGAGTTTTTACAACTTTGATGGTCGGTTTTCTGATAAAACAAATGATTTTGATTACAAATCCTATGGCTTTTGTGATGATTATGACTTCTATGATGATTTTGGTAAATTTGAACAAACAAAGCACAAAAGATAAAACCAAAAGGGTATGCTGATCAATGTGGAGTTGATGACTATGGCTTTTATAACCAATTTGGGTATGTTACTCCTAGGATTAAATCTATTCCAAAGCATAAATCTCAAAGATTTAATGCTAAAGCACCAAGGAGAGTTGTTAAGCAAAAGTCTGAAGATAACACCTCGACTGATTCAGGAAATAGTCTTCCTAGGGTCTTTGTTGATCGTAGACGGTGTTATCATTTTTTTTCAACAAGGTCATCTCAAATAATAGATGTCCTATTTTGGCAAAGAAACGAGCTTCCGTTGTTAGTAAAGACCAATCTGATTCCGTTTCTAAGCCAAAGGAGATAGATGAAAAGGTCGTGACAAAACAATTTTTCAAACGAGAAAATTTTTCAAGCATCAAAAATCTATTGGAAGTTCATCCTCGGGTGACTCTGCTACTGATTCATCTATCCCAGTATTAAGGCAAAAGTGGCTGCCTAAATTGTCCTCAAAAGCCACTGAAGACTTTTCAGAAGATACCGGTCGACCCAAAGTTGAAAGCTTGGGTCCATATTCTCACTAATTATTTGCTAATATGTGCAGGGTGCTCGCAAGCCAGCTGTCAACAACTTCTTGGGTAGTTGATAGTGGAGCATCCAGGCACATAACGAGTAATATTCTCTGCTTTCAGATGTCAAACCAATTAACGGAGGAAATGTTACCTTTGCTGGCAATAAAGGTGGAAGAATCACCGGAGAAGAAAAAATGGGTAACGAGAAGGTCACGTTTGACAAAGTGCAATTTGTGGAAGAACTGCAACCCAACCTGCTGAGTGTATCTCAGATTTGTGATAAGTAGTATACTGCTCTTAGGGGTCCATTTCAGGATGCTCACAGAAAAGCTACATAAGATCAGGAATCTCGCTACAGTTTGGGAATCCCGTCCAGTCAGGTATCCTGAATATTTATTATCGACTAACCTTTATTTTTGCCATGTATTTTATTTGTTTTCAGGAATGTTAAAGAGTTTAACTACCTCCTGAAGACTCGGTCTTAACTAACTTGCACGTGGTAGAGTGGGTCGAACCTCCTTCAACGGTCAAGAGAAGTGGAGAGAAGAGATCCCGAGAATCCCGGATAGTTAGTTAGTAGTTAGTTTGTTATATAAACGAGGATTCGATCAATAGGAACACACACCACACTCGACATAGTTCGATTACTACTGCAAACATTGTAACACTTAGCTCTAATCGATCAAACCTCCAACCCCTTGTACCGATTTATTGGAATATCAATAATATTGACTAGGAGGCGGCTATTCGGCCGGCTCCCGAGGTTTTTATCCAGGATTCCTAGAGGCAACTCGAAGGATTCTGGAGTTTTCCTCGCTAAATCCTTGTGTTACCATCCTAACTTGGATTATTTGCTCATTTGATCATTAAGCACGCTACCTCACAATCTAAGTTTGGAATACAGGATTCCTAAGTGAATTTTTGACCAAAACAGTTTGGCGCCCACCGTGGGGCAAGTGGTGCTTAATCTCGTCAAAATCCCATACCTTATTCACTTCATTTGATCTCCAATCTCAAAAATGTCAAACCCACAAAAAACCGTCTCGGCCTCTACATCGTCCTCCATTCCTCCTCTTCCTTCCTTTCCAGGAAGCCAGAAGAAGACTAATGACCATCAGAAGAAAGTGGACGAGCAGCCGAGAAAAACCGATTATCCTGTCTTCACAGGATCCCAGGTCCAATCTGTTGATCCTGTTATTACGAACAATGATTTATTTTCCTTGATTAATCAGGTGAAAAATCAAATGGATCAGCAAGAAAAAACCAATCAAACGGTGATGAAGGAGATTGAAGAGCTAAAGAAAAATCAAATGGATCAGCAAGAAAAATCAATGCTTCAGGATCCTCAGATCCGTCTTGCTACAATTATAAATCAGCATCAGGCTTTACTACAGCCCCTACAATGACTTCTTAGGCCGCTGGATATGCGGAAAGTACTGCTGGATTCTCAGGAGCCGTCCCACCAGAATCCTCACAGTCACGCTACAAGAGTCATTGGATTCCACCATTGTTGGGATCCTCAGCCTCGCCGTCTCAAGGATATCCTTTTTCTGTTGGGAATCCATGCCGGAATCCCCAAGGATATCAATACTCTAACCCTTCTGTTTCTGTAGGAATCTTCAAGACCAGCTCCTTAGAAGTGCATGATGGTGACGTCACCCCCTTGCAAACAGCAGCCACTACAGAGCCGAGCATCCCAGCGGGCTATGGATATAATCCCAGGATTCCAGTCCAGAATCCTGGCCCAGGTAATATGTCCAATTCAATTCCTATCGTTTGTAACCAGGGTGCTCCTTATGATGCAGGTATTCATCCAAGTATTGCTAGGGAGCTCCAGAAGTTGAAAGAGATGATATTGAATGTTCCAGGGATCCTAAAACCTATTCCTGAAGTTCCTCTGGAAAGCCACAAGATCTCTAGATTTACTTGGCCCATATCCCAAGTGGAGATCCCGAAGAGTTTCCAGACTCCAAGCATGAAGCTTTATGATGGAACCACAGATCCTGAGGAACACGTGGCACATTACCGGGAGCGTATGGAGATCAATCCCATTCCGACAGAAATCAAAGAAGCCTGTCTATTCAAAGGCTTTGGATCAACCTTACAGGACCAGCCATGAAATGGCTACTGAGCATTCCTCCTAACACTATTACATCATTTTCTCATTTAGTTAACTTGTTTAACAATCAATTTTCTTGCAGCAGGACCTTTGAGAAGCTCACAGGTGACCTGTACCGAATAATTCAGAAGCCAGATGAGCCTCTCAGGGAATACATTGCCAGATTTGGACGAGAATCTCTTGAGATTCCTAATCTGGATATGGCAGCAGCCGTGGAAGCCTTTAAAATGGGGCTCTCCAAAGATTCACGTTTTTATGATGACCTTGTCATGGCTCCTTGCAGGAACCTTGACGAAGTACGCAGTAGAGCCTTGAGATTTATCCGTTTGGAAGATGAAAAGAGGATCCACCAAAGATTGGAGGTTTCTAAATATGATCCCAACAGCAAGAAGGCGGAATCCCTCGGGAAGCCGTATAGATCTCGTCCATACTCCAAACCGGAAAATCACAAAGTCAATGTCGTCGACCAAGACGATGATGATGAGGAGTATCCTAAGTATCTGAATACTTTTTTTCTGTTGATATTGGTGGTTTGATGTGTGCTATGCGGGATCTAGGTGAAAAAGCAAGATGGCCCAGGAAGGATACCAAGCAAGGATCCTGGAAAGACAAGACCAAGTGGTGTGCCTTCCATGAAGATTTTGGTCACCTAACAGACGAATGTATAGCACTCCGAAAGGAAATCAGCTATCTACTCAGCAAGGGGCATCTTAAAGAATTGATAGGTAGAAAGAAGGTCAAGACTCAGGAAGCCGACAAGGTGCCTCAGAGAGCAGCTTCTCCACCCCAGGATGCCCAGATAATCAACTTCATCTCAGGAGGCTCAGACATCTTCGGCACTTCGTACTCCTCAGCCAAGAAGCATGCTAAGGAGTCCAAATCTGAACAGGGTGACAGACCTGTCCGGACGTCCACCCTAACTCAGGAGAAACTTATATCTTTTGATGAGAGTGACCGTTCTCATGTTCAGGATCCTCATCATGATAGTCTTGTAGTTACTTTATATATTGCTAACCATTTTGTTCGCAGGATCCTGATTGATAATGGAAGCTCAGTAAACATAATCCGTCTTGATGTACTCAAAAAGATGGGGATCCCGAAAACTGAAATAGTTGCAAGATCCTCAGTCCTAGTTGGCTTCAGCGGTGAAACTAAAAGAACCGTTGGGGATATCAGGCTGCCGGTATATATAGAGGGGGTAAACTCTATGCAAAAATTTTATGTTATAGATTCTCTCTCTTGTTGCAATATTATTCTTGGCAGGCCATGGATTCATGAGATGAAGGCAGTCCCTTCAACCTATCACCAGTGTATCAAGTTTCCTACACCCTGGGGAGTTGTAAGAATTGAAAGCGACCAGCAGGAAGCTAAGAACTGTTATTCAACTTCAATGAAGAACACCACTAAGGTAATGAACGGATAGCAATTACAGATGAAAGACGCTGGAGCGTGTGGATCGGTTTAGTTCGACATCAATAACGTGCCTCTAGACCCTGGGAATCCTGAAATTAAGGTGCTCGTGGGAACAAGCATCCCAACAAATGTCGAGCAGGAATTATTCCAGCTTCTCAAAGCCAGAACTTCAACTTTCGCCTGGAAACATGAAGATATGACAGGTATCCCTAAACATGTAATTACTCATAAACTTGGTTTAGATCCTTCTTTCAGGCCCATACAGCAAAAAAGGAGGAAGTTCGCTCCAGAAAAGAATATAATCATCCAGGAGGAAGTTGACAAGCTTCTCAAAACAAAGATGATCAGAGAAGTCAAATATCCTAGGTGGCTAGCAAATGTGGTGGTGGTCCAGAAGAAGAATGGAAAGTGGAGAGTTTGCGTTGATTACACAGACTTGAACAAAGCCTGTCCTAAGGATCCGTTTCCACTTCCCCATATTGATGCTATGGTAGATGCTACGGCTGGTCACGAGATGCTCACCTTCATGGATGCCTCGGCAGGATTCCAACAAATTCAGATGGAACCATGCGATCAGGAGCATACGGCTTTTATGACTCCAACAGGTATATATTGTTACACTGCTATGCCCTTTGGTTTGAGAAATGCAGGTGCCACCTACCAGAGGCTCGTTAATATGATGTTCAAAGAGCAACTGGGGGACATGATGGAAGTCTACATAGATGACATGGTGGTGAAATCCAAGAAAGCTGAAGATCACGTCAGGGATCTCCAAACTGCCTTCGATATCCTTGATCAGTATAACATGAAGCTCAATCCCTCCAAATGCCACTTTGGGGTGCGAGCTGGAAAATTCTTAGGATACATGGTTACCGAAAGAGGGATCGAAGCGAGCCCAGAGCAGATCAAGGCAATCCTAAATCTGAAATCCCCATCAAACGTAAAAGAGGTACAAAGGTTGACAGGGAGAATCGCAGCACTCAACAGGTTTATTTCAAGATCCTCAGAAAAAAGCAAGGATTTCTATGATATCCTGAGGAAAAATAAGAAATTCGAATGGACTGAGAAGCATGAAGAAGCCCTGAGATGCCTGAAAGACTACCTGTCAGCAGCCCCGTTGTTAATGAAACCAGAAGATGGGGAGCCACTGTATTTATATCTCGCTGTTTCCGGAAGCTCAATCAGTGCAGTCCTGGTAAAAGACTATCAAAATCAGCAGCATCCGGTATATTATGTAAGTAAAACTCTGCTAGACGCAGAATCCAGGTATACTCACCTTGAAAAGTTAATTTTATCTCTTATAATGGCTTCCACTAAACTTAGACATTATTTTGAAACCCATACTATAATTGTGATGTCTAACTATCCTATCAAGGCAGTTCTCAGGAAGCCGGAAATGTCAGGAAGGATGGCTAAGTGGGCAGTCAAACTGAGTGCCTATGACATCAAGTATGAACCAAGAACAACAATCAAGTCCCAAGCATTAGCTGACTTTGTGGCAGATTTCAGCAGTGACATTGAACCAGAAGTTGAAAAGGAAGTCCAGCAGCTTGAGAAGCTCAAGGAAGACTGGATCCTCTATACTAACGGCTCCTCAAATGTCAGAGGAACAGGGCTAGGAATCCTGCTAAAATCGCCACAGGGGGACATAATACCTCTATCCATATCCTGTGAATTCCAGGCTACCAACAATGAAGCTGAATATGAGGCTTTAATTGCTGGATTACAGCTGGCTAGGGATATGGGAATCCTATCTATACAAGTGTTTGTTGATTCTCTCTTATTAACTAACCAATTTAATGGCTCTTATGCAGTAAGAGGGGAGAATCTGATCAAATATCTTGAGATTGTTAAAAAATTGTCTCTATTTTTCGAAAATTTTAGCATTTCGCAGGTACCAAGAGAAGATAATGCAGAAGCCGATGCCTTGGCAAACTTGGCTTCATCGCTCAGGATCCCTGAGGATGTCAAAATTCCAATAACTCACATCTTGACGCCAGCGATAGCTCTACAGGAAGCTCAGGCTGTTGACGATAATGCAGGCGCAGATGTTGAAAATCCTGAAGATGCTCAAGAGTCCTGGACCTACCCGATCCGGAAGTATCTCGAAAATGGGGAGACTCCCAAGGGCGAAAACCCAGAGCTTTTCGCACAAAGGTAGTACCCTATACTATAATTGATAATATCCTATATAGAAGATCTCTTGCAGGTGTCTACTTAAGGTGCTTAGAGAAGCCAGAAGCTCTAGAGGTGCTTGAAGACATCCACAGTGGAGATTGTGGGAACCATACCGGGGGCAGGGCACTGTTCTCTAAAGTTCTCAGGTTCGGGTATTATTGGCCAACCATGAAGAAGGATGCTGCGAGCTTCTCATAGAAATGCGATGCTTGTCAAAGGTATGGCAATATCCTCCATCAACCTGCTGAGCATCTGCATCCTATAGTATCCCCATGGCCATTCATGAAATGGGGGATGGATATTGTGGGTAAATTGCCAAAGGCTCCTGGAGGGAAGGTGTTTATGCTTGCCATGACAGATTACTTCTCCAAGTGGATTGAAGAAGAAGCCTATGTTCAAGTGAGAGAAAAAGAAGTGATATCCTTTATCAAAAGAAACATTCTCACCAGATTTGGGATTCCGGCAGAAATCATATGCGACAATGGCTCCTAGTTTATAGGAAAGAGAACTACAAGCTTTTGTGAAAGCTGGGGCATCAAGATGATCACTTCAACACCTGTCCACCCTCAGGCTAATGGGCAAGCAGAATCCAGCAATAAAATCATCATCAACAATCTCAAGAAGAAGCTGGGCTCCAAGAAAGGTAAATGGGCTGAAGAGCTGCCATTTGTCCTTTGGGCAGACAGAACCACACCTAAAAATGCTACTTGCCAAACGCCATTCTCGTTAGTATTTGGGGCAGAAGCTGTGATTCCTACAGAGATGGTACTCCCAACAGCCAGAGTCAATTGCCAAGATCCTAAAACCAACAGCCAGAATCTCCTTCAGGATCTCAAAACAGTTGAGGAGCTCAGAGATATGGCTAGAATCCGAATGGCGTCTTATCAACAGCGGATAGCAAAATCTTATAACAAGAACACTAGGCTGAGAAGATTCCAAGTAGGTGACTTGGTCTTGAGGAAGGCTTTCCAAAATACTACCAACCCTGCGGACGGGAAGTTAGCACCCAAATGGGAGGGCCCTTACCTTGTAGATTCTGAAGAAGGAAAGGGGGCATACCGTCTGACAAATATGGAAGGAGAACCTCTGCCAAGAGCTTAGAATGCTGTCCACCTTAAAGCGTATTTTATGTGAGAATCCCGTTGACAATCTCAGGCAGAATCCCAAGGATCCTCACTGTATAAATAATCCAAGGTACGTATACTAACCATATTTCAATTTATTCTTATTATTTTTATGACTCATTACTGACTTAAGCATCGGAGTGGTGTTAGCTAAGCTAACACCCACCCCTCACCAAGCATTGAGCGTTTTGCAGAATTTGAGAATCTTAGAGAATTTTGGGTATATCTGTCACACCCCAACCGACGGCGGAATATGTCGGGGCATGATGATTGTCCAGATGCACACAACACTAATTAATGTTGCGATATTCTTAATCAACCCATTTCAAAGATAATTCAAGATTCATTACAATGCATGACATAATACATCAATAAAGAACAATTAGACTTAATTAATTCGGTCACACTAAGTCCGCATGCGATCCTATGGTGTCATTAGTAAGAAGTCCTCAACTTACAGCAAATCCTGCAACATGTATAAAATACGGGTCAACTACGAATAGTTGGTGAGTAATCACAGGTTTATAAAGATATATGATCATAGCTTGAACATGCGAATCAATGTTAAATTCGTGAACACGAGTATAGCAAACAAGTAATGAACTAAAGCACATGGGGGTCGACGTAACCCAAGCCCTCGGCATTTAGGCTTTCAATCACAAGGCGCCACACGCGAGGCAGGCCAAGTGGGTTGCCAGACCAACAGATCCATTATTGTAACCCCGGCTCAAATGAGTTAATGGGATACGTCTATGAACATGAACATGAACATGAGCAACACACATAAGTCAAACATATACACAACATAATCCATAGCAATGATCCAAACAAGTTCACACATACTAGGCACATAGATCAAACACAGAGTTCGCATGCGTTTTAAAAATGTATAAAGTTTAAGAACACGGACATGAGTTTATACGGTACATGTTGCACCCCAAAATCTAAAAGGAAAATGGGCTATGATACTCACCTGATGGAGGAGACACAATCTGAGAGAAATAACACCACGAAACGAAGAAAGATAGACCCGATGATAATCTTGACGACTAGCGAGATAGAGGAAGAATAAATAAAAAAATTAATTAAATAATTAAATAGCTTAAATTTCATGACGCGGCTGACTCGACGACTCGTTGGTGATTTGGTGAGGTGATACGTACGATAAGGGGCGAATCCTAAACTAAAGGTAAGGTCAAAGGGTCCTAATTTGACTATTTATATGAAAGTCAAACATGGTCAAACATAAGTCAACATGGTCAAACAAAGGTCATCATGGTCAAACATAAGTCAACATGGTCAAACATGGGTCATCATGGTCAAACATGGTCAAAGTACTTCAAATTTTAACATACGGGATCATATCTAACATAATTTACCATGGATTATATATATATATATATCTATATGTATCTAGCATGAACCTAGTCAAATCTATCATGAATTAGTCAAATCTAGCATGATAGTCAACTTTTGGGCATAAAACAAACCCTAATTAGCATGCATGGGTGAATCTAACTTCATCAACACATAAAAGCACATAATTTGATGATCTCACATGTAGATCTAACATTTCATATCATGAATATTATAGATCTAAACATTTTATGATGTAAAAATGTCATCTTGATGATTATGACACACAATTCTAGCCCTAGATGACACACCTCTTAAGATCTAGTCATTTTAACACATAAAACCCAACCTTGGTGCTCATAACACATGGATCTAGTCCTAAACAACATTCATGAGGTAGATCAAGTTCATTTGAAACATAAAAATGGAATCTTGATGAGAAAATCCCTAGATCTAGCCCAAATTCACATGTAGCACATAGATCTATCCTAGATCTAACCTAAAGGTGCAATCTTGATGACATATGACATGGATTTTGGTACATAAAAGCATGCAAGGTCAGATCTAATCAATTTCCAACATGAAAATCAAGTCTTGATGCATAAAACCCTAGATCTATGCCATAAAAACATGCATAATCATAGATTCAAGCCAAAAACACAATAAAGTTGCAATCTTGGGCCAAGAAATCAATAGATCTAGATGAAGAGATGATTTAGAACATAGATCTAACCCTAAGAAGTCATAAAGGTCAGATCTTGATGAAATGGGATGAGGATCAACACTTACCGGTAAACCGAAAAGATGAAGAAAAGGGGTGAAGAGGGAGGATCCAAGCTTCAATCTTCAAGCTTTAATCTTTAAATATGGTATTAGGGTTTGTTTAGAGGATTTCCAGAGGTTTTGGGACGTTTTAGAGCTGATGGGGGCTGAAAGTGATGAGAAATGAGGCTAATGATGCTTAAATACCCGAATTCTAGGGTTTTGCTGATTTTTCACTTCCAGGCGTATAGCCTACAGCTCCTGGAAGTTCCAGGCGATACGCTTACAAGTCCCCCGAACCAGAATTTTGCTGCTTCACTGTTTTCGCTCCAGTTTCTTCGTTTTTCATCGTTTTTGGGTCCCGTTTTTTTTGTTTTTCTCCATTTTTCATTTCCCATCATAAAAACCACATTAAAGCCAATAGAATTGAATATAAACATGTCATATATTGAATTATGATCAACGGTCAATCAAACATAACACGTTTTTGGTTGGTTTTGACGTACGCATCGATTTTGGGCAATTCACCAACGATTCGCGACTCAATCAAGTGTGTGATTACTCATGACATGATAATTGATTATTAGACTCATAAAAATGTTGAATTTGATATATGGTGACCAAATACGAGATTCCCGATAAACGATGAATCGCGTACCGAAATCGCGTAGAAATCGGAAATTGCTTTATTTTCAATTCAAGACACCCAATTTGATTCCAATTGATCGTAATGAAGTATTCGGTTTCAAAAATCAATTATAACCCATTTAAATTCACTAGTTAGTGTATAAACACCCAAAGATTCTTCCGGTTTGCAATAACTTGTAAATCTGTAAATCGCGAAAGTTCAAAATGGATCGGGTTTCTCAATCGGGTAATTTACAAAGTTACAATATCCCCAGTTAGAGGTTGGCCACCTCTCCTACGTTTAAGGTATCCTGCATACCTTCTAAGGTTTGAGAGGCTGACTCCTCTCCTAAGTTTGGGTAATCGCCAGTAGCGCACGACCCTCGCCAGTAGCGCATGTTGTCCCCCAGTATGCTAAAGGTGGCCGGACCACTCCAATCCAGGGGTGGCTAACAATCTTGTCACTGGAGGCTGCTGGAAGGGTTCTCAAGGTTTATAACACTGACGTATTATCTAAGGTTTTGGCATTTTCATGTCACATACATATGGGCTTGTCCCCAGTTTTGGCTTAGTCCCAAGTTTATCGGGCTTGTCCCCAGTTTTGCCTTAGTCCCAAGAATCCTGGGTTTATCCCCAACTTATTTTTAAACTTAACTTACTCTCGGAAGCATTAGCTTCGGCCGGAGGCCAAGAAGCTTCTTAAGATTGTTTCAGGTTTCGAAGGAAATTGAGACAAGTGCCGAGAAAAGTGTATTCAGGATTCCCGTAGGAATCCCAAACGAGGTGAAAGAAGAGATAATTGTTTGGATCGAGAAGTCGATTGAGGTTTGAGCTTCGAAAGATTATATTTGGTCAGGATTCCTGTTAGAATCCTGAGGAAAGGTCTTCCCAAGATCACAAGATCCAACATGAATGAGATTCTCGTCAGAATCCTGGAGCCAACGGTCTAAAACTCTATAAGGTAACCTGTCAGGATTCCTGTGAGGTTTCCTGATAGGATTCTCGATTATATAAAGATTATTGCCTATGAAAATTTTAAAGGCCAGAATATTATGTTTGTTTGATTCAATTGACCTTAACCCTATGAAAATTTTAAACTTCACTACGAAATTGATGATTGATTTAGATATATTTTTATTACCAACTATGTTTCGAATTTCTAGAAATATACAAAGTAAATACAAAACACATTCGAAATGATCAAAATACGGTAATGTCATTAACATAATAAAACGAGATTTAAGCTCCCCAAGGTTCGTCCTGAAAACCTCAGGATCCCTCCCCTTGGGAAGCTCATAGGTCAAAAGGCTTATTGGGAACCCTGGCTTCGTCTTGCAAACTGCAACTTCCCCTTTTCACCCGCATCAGCACTAGTAGCTTTAATCACAGGAGGCTTATCCTCACTAGCCGGCTTTCCAGCCTTCTCCAGCTTCTCCAAGGATAGCTTCCAGGCATCCACTGTCCATTTCGAGCAAGTGACCCCCTCAGTATGAGCTTCTGCTGCCATCTTCAGCATTGCCTGGAGCACGTTGCGAGCAGCCGACTGCTTCGAGATGGCATCCTCCACCTTCGCAGCCACCTGGAACCTCAGCTCCTGCTCCCTCATCTTGCGCTCATAATCACGGGCTTTGCCCTCAGCTATCTCACCCTGGATGCGGATGGTGTCCCTTGCTTCATCAAGCTTCTTTTGGACTACCGCCAGCTTAGTCTCAGCCTCAATGCACGCAGCGCTAAGCTGCTCGATGCCCTGTGAAAGAAAGACAGTGAAATCAATTAGGAATCTCAGCCATTTGCCGGATGCGCTAAGGTATGAGAATCCTATGTTTACACTTACCAGTTTTGTCGTTGTATGCAGGCTCAGAAGCTTGTTGCCATTCTCTGCGGGGCTCAGTCCATCAAAGCTCTCCAGGAACACGGTACCCTCCGAGCCCTTCCTCTTCTTGCTGGAGGAAGCTGTTTTGGCCCTGGTAGCGGGAGGCCGGATGCTGGTCAGGGGCTCGGGCTTCTCCTCCTTCATATCCAGGTAGGAGGTCAGGTCATCCAGGGAGAATCAAGTTGTAGGCTTGGGAGCTGCTGGTATGAAATAAAGAAAGCAGTCAGGATTAGGAAGCTTAATTCAAAACATGTACTCGAGAAGTTCAAATACGTACCAGACATGACAGCTTCTGAATGATCGATTGAGAAGCTTTGCTCGCTGTTGGCACTCTCGATGGCGAAGGTTCTATCAGCAGGTGGGATTTCTAGGAAAGAGGCGGTCCTCTCTACAGCTTCCTCGGTCACTTCGACAAGATTAGAAAATTTGGGAGCTGCAAGAAACATCAAAAACTCATTAGCTAAATTCAGAGAAACTCAAATACAATGTGTGAATCAATTTCCTACCCTTCAAAACCCACTTCGTCGGTAATAAATCACCCCCAACGATGGATTCACGTTTGACAAAAAAGAATTTTCTTTTCCAATCGTGATCATTGTGTGACGCACGAGGAACCAATTGGGAATAGGAAGAGCGGGCTTGAAGAACGAAGCGACTGAACCCGTGGGTTCTCAAGTTGTAAGCAGCACAAACTTTAGGAATCCCCATCTCAAGCTTCCGGGAATTGTTCAAGTTGTCAAGAGAGAAAAGAATCCTCCATACCATCGGCATTGTTTGGGAGTAGGAGAGGTTGGTGATTTTGAAAAACTCGTTTACAATGACCGAAAAGGGATAAGACATTCCGAGAAGAAAAGGGTAGTAGAGAAAGCAAACCCAAGTTTTGGACATGCAATCGGCCTTCAGCCGGGAATCGAAACTCCGAATGACGGCCGACTGCGGGAAAAGGCCGGACTCCTTCAACTGGCGGATGTCACCGTCGAAGAAATTGCAGGTTTCTTCCTCATTATAAGGAAGAATTCCCTGGTCGACGAAATCCTCGATGTTCAACGAGGAGGAAGGAGCGGCGGAACAAGTGTTCTTCTTCTCCATAACCGGAATTAAGTAAAGCGAAAGGAAACCGGAGAAGAAAAGAAGAAACTGACCTGGAATGTCGAAGAAGCTCGAAAGGGTATTTGGAAGAAGATGGTGAAGTTATGATCTCAGGATCTTGTATTTAAAGAAAAGTAATGATAGCTATCCCATCAGTCGGACGTCGTAAAAAACGTCCCATCGTAACTGCTTTTACCGTGATCACGCCGTGATCTTCTAGGTTTAAACGAATCTCGCCAGCTGTAAATCTTATCCACAGGCAGCTGAGATTCGGGGGCAATTGTTAGGGGTCGATTTTAGTATGCTCACAGAAAAGCTACATAAGATCAGGAATCTCGCTACAGTTTGGGAATCCCGTCCAGTCAGGTATCCTGAATATTTATTATCGACTAACCTTTATTTTTGCCGTTCGTTTTATTTGTTTTCAGGAATGTTAAAGAGTTTAACTACCTCCTGAAGACTCGGTCTTAACTAACGTGCACGTGGTAGAGTGGGTCGAACCTCCTTCAACGGTCAAGAGAAGTGGAGAGAAGAGATCCTGAGAATCCCGAATAGTTAGTTAGTAGTTAGTTTGTTATATAAACGAGGATTCGATCAATAGGAACACACACCACACTCGACATAGTTCGATTACTACTGCAAACATTGTAACACTTAGCTCTGATCGATCAAACCTCCAACCCCTTGTACCAATTTATTGGAATATCAATAATATTGACTAGGAGGCGGCTATTCGGCCGGATCCCGAGGTTTTTATCCAGGATTCCTAGAGGAAACTCGAAGGATTCTGGAGTTTTCCTCGCTAAATCCTTGTGTTACCATCCTAACTTGGATTATTTGCTCATTTGATCATTAAGCACGCTACCTCACAATCTAAGTTTGGAATACAGGATTCCTAAGTGAATTTTTGACCAAAACAACTGCTGCTTTCACGAGTTCTGAGTGCTTAATTTTGAAACCCTCGAATTCAAATCCCTGATGATTGGATTGTGATGCGTGCACCAAGATTTCGTGATCTCTATGTGTTAAACATGAATCAATCGCCGTCTGCTATAGCTGCTACTTCTTTTATCTCTAAAGCTACTGAAAAAGATTCAATTTTGTGGCATCGCTGTATGGGGCACATCAACTATCGCAAAATGAATTACTTGATTAATCATAATCTGGTAGAAGAAGTTTCAAAGAATCGATTTTCTATCAATGATGTGTGTGTTTCCTGTAAGAAAGGAAAACAACGGAAAAAGTCTCATCCATCCAAACAGCTTAATTCGATTGTCACTCCGTTAGAGCTGCTTCATATGGATCTCTTTGGTCCGATGAATGTTCGAAGTGTTGACGGGAGTTTCTATTGTTTGGTAATAACGGATGATTTTTCCTGTTTCTCATGGGTGGCGTCGCTACATTCAAAGGATGAAACTCTAGATACTATTCAGAAATTGTTGTTCAAGTTTGAATCGATGTATAAATACAAAATCTGTCGGATTCGTACTGACAATGGTACCGAGTTCAAAAATGTTAAAATGACAGCTTTCTGTAATTCTCTTGGAATTTTATAAGAATTCAGTGCACCGTATACTCCTTAACAGAATGGAGTTGCTGAAAGAAAGAATCGAATGTTGATTGAGACGGCACGAACTATGCTGTCTGATGCACATTTACCAGTCAAATTTTGGTCTGAAGCAATTCACACTGCATGTCATGTGCTCAATCGTGTTCTAATTGTCAAGCGATTTAATAAGACAAGTTATCAACTGCTAAAAGGTTGTAAGCCGAATCTTCATTTCTTGGAGCCATTTGGGTGTTTATGCACGGTTCTCAAGGAAGGTGGGAAGTTTGAAGCCAAAGTTGTTGACGACATCTTTGTTGGGTATCGGTATCCAATGAAACGGGTTTATTTTCCTTCTTCTAAGACCATTGAGAATCATTTGAATGTGGATTGTCAAAGACACACTTTTTTTACACCCAAATCGGTTGATATTCCTACTTTTGATTACAAGACCTTAATTGATTCTTTCTCGGCTGCACACGATGGATCTGCTGATGAGCTTGCTGAAGAACTTCTAGGTGTTGCTATGGTACATGCCATACTTACTCCTGGTTCATGGGTTCCAAAGCTTCCAAGTGTTTCTACTGCTGCTTCATCTAGTCAGAATGTTTCTAACTTAGAAACAATGAGTTCATTTGATGATGATGATGATGAGAGTACGTTTTATGAAGCTGAATCAACACCGGTTGATGATCCAATTACTCTACCAAGTACAAGTTCTTCAGTGTCAGTTTCTTTACCTATTGGTGATCTTTCAAGCTCAGAGGATGCAGATGCAACTTTAAATAATCTTGCAGACAATATTCAAGTTCCTGACTCGACTACGCGTCGGATTCATAACATACATCCTCAGGAGAATATAATTGGAGATACGAATTCTGGAGTGCGCACAAGACATCAATTGGCTGATTCTGTTGATGCATTAATTGCTGAAATTAGGGATTCCGGTGTTCAGAATGAAGTATTTTACTCATGTTTTCTGTCTCAAGTTGAACCTACCAATGTTAATCATGCGTTGGAAGATGCTTCTTGGGTAGAAGCAATGCAGGAAGAATTGTAGCAATTTCAGAAATTAGGAGTTTGGCATCTCGTGGATTTACCCGCTAATTCTAAAGAACCTTGTGGAACGAAATGGGTATTCAAGTGCAAGAAGGATGATCATGGTATCATCGTCAGAAACAAGGCTCGGTTAGTGGTTCAGGGTTTCTCTCAGATTGAAGGCAATGATTTCAATGAAGTATATGCTCCTGTAGCAAGAATTGAAGCTATTAGGATCTTTCTAGCTTTCGCGGCACATCATGGTTTCAAAGTATATCAGATGAATGTTAAAAGTGCGTTTTTGAATGGGAAAATTCGTGAAGAAGTATATGTGAAGCAACCGCCTGGTTTTTATGATCCAGAGTTTCCTAAACGGGTGTATAAGCTAGGCAAGGTTTATATGGTCTTCATCTGGTTCCAAGGGCTTGGTATGAGACTCTTTCTACAAACCTCCTGGACAATGGATTTAAACGTGGCAAGGTGGATTGTACTCTTTTTCAAAGAAATTTGGGAAGGATTTGCTGCTGGTCCAAGTTTATGTAGATGATATTATTTTTGGAAGTACAAATGACAGCTTATGCAAGGAATTTGAGCGTGTCATGCAAACGAAGTTCGAGATGAGTTCGATGGGGGAGATGGGTTTCTTTCCGGGTCTTCAAGTTCATCAATCTGCCAAAGGCATATTTTTGCATCAAACAAAATATGTGTCTGATATTTTGGCTCGCTTTAGAATTGGAGATGTCCGGATCCCGAGTACATCTATCCAGGTTTCACGTGGTCTTGAACCAGATGAGTCTAGTGACAATATTGATCCGACATTGTTTCGTGCAATGATAGGTTCCCTTATGTACTTAACTGCATCTCGTCCTGATATAATGTTTGCTTTGTGCTTGTCTGCTAGGTACCAGGCAGCTCCCAAAGCTTCACATATGATAGCAGTAAAATGGATCTTTGCTTATTTGAAGGGTAATCCGGATCTTGGTATCTGGTACCCTAATGATAATAAGTTTGAGTTATCAGCTTATTCGGACTCAGATTATGGCAGATGTACAATCAACTTCAAGTCCACCACCGTTGGATGTCAGTTTTTGGGGGAGAGATTAGTGTCCTGGCAATGTAAGAAACAAACTTCGGTTGCAACGTCTACTGCTGAGGCGGAGTATGTGGCTGCTTCAAGTTGCTATTCACAAGTTTTGTGGATTCAACAGCAGTTACGTGACTATGGTTTGAATTTTCTCACTACTCCCATTTTCATTGATAACTCAGCTGCTATTTCTATCACGAAAAACCCAGTTCAACATTCAAAAACTAAACACATTGACATAAGACATCACATTATCCGTGATTGCTATGAGAAGAAACTAATTGATTTGCTATAAATTCATACGGATTTTCAACAAGCTGATTTTTTCACTTAAGCTTTTGACAAAACTCGCTTTAAATTTTTATTGCAAATCATGGGATTACTCGGTTGAATGCCAAGTAAACTGTTTCAGTTGATCATTTTTATTTTCTTTTGATGTTTTCGTTTATTTTTGCTTTTTAGGGGGGATATGAAAAAAATACAAAAATAGTGTTTTCTTGTATTCAAATATGAAAAAGCATAAAAAATGGAAAAATAAAAAATGAGAAATGTGATCCAACCTCATGAGAAATGATAGTACATTGGTGAATGTTACTGACCATGGATAAAATAGATTGAAAGGCTGTAGGTTCTTGTGTGTTTCATTGAACGTGTTAATCAATATCTGATACTTGTCAGTATGATATAAACATAACGCTTGCTTGAAATCTGTGGTGTAACATGATTCTTGTGATTGGGTAATCTTGATAAAAGATGAAAAAGGCAAAAATAGAATAAATAAGTGTTCTAGCGTATGCATGCGTTCTTTTGAAAGATTTAAACTTGTTTGATTTTCTTTATTTTGTCAAACGATCGGACTTTCTCTGCGTATCGAAAGATCGACATGATTATTGTTCGTTTGACGTTCTGCTTTATTTTTCTTGGTGTTTCGTATAACTCATCGGACTTTCTCTGCGTGTACGGGAGTATCGACCTGATTGTTGTTGAGTTATACAATTTCAACTTGTTTTGCTTTCTTATTTTCCTAAACAATCGGACTTTCTCTGTGTGCTCACAAGGCCGACCTGATTGTTGTTTGTTTAGGGTTCTACTTTCTTTTTGCATGAAACACTATGAACGACTTATATCTGTAAGTATTCGTTAATGAATAAAAGTCAAAGAAAAGTAAAAAATATAATAAATCAAATTCTTAATTACTTGAATTTGTGGGAACCATGATTTCTATGCTTGATAAATATAACTAATTCATATCAGAAAGCAGTAAAAAATTGATTTGATTTGACTGAAATAAAAATGAAAATGTTATATTCGTGGACTACTTGGCTTGCATGCTGATTAAATTGAAATTGAAATGTGTTAAGTGCATCTCACTGGTATGATCTCATGTTGCGATCTTTCTCACAAAAACATTAATTATTGCATTTAAAGTTCTAATTTCTGTTGATTTGTCATTTCAGAAAATTTCAAAAAGAGTTTGGGTGTGTTTTAGCATAAGTTCGAAAAATCAAAAAGATTTTAGTGTGTTTTGATATAAAATTGATAAAATTCAAAAAGATTTATTTCGGCTTTGTTTTTGATCAATTGAATATAGAAACGGCAAATTTTTGTTGAATGAACCACAATCGATGTTTACATCAGCTCATTTTCTTTAAAAAGTGAAAATAAAAAACTGGAAAATTGTGCTTTTTCTGGTTCAAATTGATAAATCTAAAAAATAAGGGGTTAAAATTGAAAATTGGTTTTGGTATGCAGTTACCAAAATTTGGTTCAGTGGGTGGTACGCCGCGTACCATATTACGCCGAACCACCTGGGGTATAAAAAGGACATCTGGTACGTTTCTTGCATTTACAGCGTACCACCTCCGAACCTCTCTGAAAAGCCCTAATTCGCCTCAGTGTGTTTTTTCTTGATTTCTCATTGTATAACGAACCTTTGATCGAGATTTTTGTTGGTACAGGTAGGTACAGATGTTGCGCATCTTCTCATGGTCTTGAATCTGGTTATCTTGGTTTAATTTGTTTGATTTTTGAGATTTAAGTGTCGGGTTTTTCGCCAAACTTGAACGAGGTTGGTTAAAGGAGTTTCTGTCTATCTCAATCTATTTTGAATGAATGTTCTTGGTCGGTTTTTGATGTAAATCAAACTCTTGTTGGCCGATTTCAAAAACAATACGGATTTAAGTGTCAAAATTGAAAAAGACTCTTCGATGAACTGTTCGTTCGCCGTACCAAATGGTACGCGGCGTACCAGATTTGGTACGTGACCTAGTGTGGTCCGTATCTAGTCCGATGACCAATCTGGTACGTGGTTAACTATTGTGGTCCGTATCTGGTCCATTTGACCAATCTGGTACGTGGTTAACTATTTTGGTCCGCTCCGTACCAAATGTGGTCCATATGACTAATTTGGTCCGCTACGTGGTCCGTTGACAAGTTTTTCACAAAGTTCGTTTGTGAGCTTTTTAAAGTCAAACTAGACTCGGTTCTAAGCAGTTTTGATTATATATTGTGATTGTTTTAGAAATGGCACTGTTAAAGACCAATGACGAACACAATATTTGTGCATATCTCGGAGCATCTGCCAAGTGGAGATCTCACTTTGGAGAAATATTTGATTTTCTGAGACGATCGAGAGTATACTATGCTGCTACACACGAGTGTACACCGTACAAAGACTTGCTTACAATGTTTTGAACATCAGCTCAAGTAGATTGTTCGGTGACACCTGTAGTGATACGTGCCAGAATTCTTTAAACTGATGTTACTGTAACTGAAGAAGATGTTCGGAGGGTTTTACAATTCAATGATCAACCGACATTTCCTAAAGAGTTTGATCAGATTGATATGGTTGCCTTGTTAAGGAGAATAAAGTATGATGGCAATATCTATGCATCCTGGTTTCTCAAAGCAAACTTATGTCCTCTGTACAAGTATCTAATGCACGTGATTATCAGATGTTTTGGTAACCAACTGAGGGGTCATGAAGAATTTGATATGAAGGTGTTATCTTTCTTTATAGCTTTAGTGATGAATGGGGAATTCAACTTCTCAGGTTGGATTTTTGATTACATGAAGGAGAACATTTTGGTAAAATAGAACAAGAGTGTGATGTATCCTAGATTTATGCAAATGATCTTAAACGATCTTCATCCTAATAAGAATCCGGATGTTGAATTAGTTTTGAAGAACATGAACGAAGTGGCTGTGGATAAGTTACCTACTTATCAGAAAAGAAAAGGAGCGAATGTGCCTCCTCCAGTTAAACGTCTGATTGGTCATCTAGCAAACCCTGCTTATGTAGCTCCTGCTGACGGTGCTCCAAGACATCCGGATAGTAGTGATGATGAATTAGTGTTTATGGAGATCCAGTTGAAGATGATGATAATGAAGCAGATGATGATGATGTGCCTGTACAAGAACTTGTAGGACATCAACCTGCTAATTTTGTACCTGTTGAACATCAACAACAACAAACTCAAGAGCAAGTAGTTCAAGAGCCTGTTATTGAACCTGAGGCGGTTAATGTTCAAGATGATGAGTTGATGCATGATGTTTATGAAAATGATGATGATGAAAGTTCTTCGGATACAGATTCTGATCCTGGTGATTATGTTGAGATTTTGCATAATACCTGAGGTGTCCTAGTTAAGAAAGGTTCTAAAGCTCATTTGGCATATTTGGCTGCACAAAACAAAGATATTTCTAAATATGAGCATTTATCAAAACGATCTGCTGATCGAGAAGACATTGATGATCCATCTTATACTCCTTTTGTGGAGGAATCAGCTAGACAAACAAAAGCTGCTGATAAAGGCATGGCTCCAATGGTCATTTCAGGAAAACATGTAAAGCATATGGCTAGACCTAAAATGATGGTAAGAAAGGGTTCATTCCTTGCTGATGCTCGAAAGGCTGGGAGCAGTCCGCCTAGCAAGAAGCAAAAGGTTGATCCAAAGTCTTCTATTCCAAATCAACCAACCACCAATTCTGCTAATGTACAAATTTCAACTCAGCCACCTGTTAGAAAGCTGATTATCTGAAATTCTTCTGCTTCTGCTCCTGGTTCAACTACTGTTGCTTCTACAACTTCCACTATTTCTTCTGCTGATTTAAAGCTTGCTTTACATCAAACAAGACTGGATGAGTTAGAATCTACAAATCGACAGCAAGCTGATGAAATTAAAGGCTTAAAGAATATTGTTAAGGAGTTGGTATCTCGGGATCAGTCAAAAGATCATGAGATTGCTCGACTTCAACAAATTTCTATGTCTCTAGGTGAGCAGCTAAATCAATTGTTAAAAGCTTTACCTGCTCAGGGGGAGAGGAGACCGAATCCTGGAGAAATTTGTCGAGAAGAGGATGATGTTTCAAAATATTTGAATGATAATGATGACCCTGAGGGAGGTGTTGGTGGAGATGGTTCTGGTACTGGTGCAGCCGGAACATCTGCTGCATCTTAGGGGGAGTCATCTGAAAAGGTTGTTTATGATGTGACTCTTATTACTAGGGTAGAGTTTGCAGAAGGGGAGTTTATCAATCCATATACAAAAGAGCAACTTGTTGCCATTTTTGCTCTAAATGTGGATGATGTAGACAAAGTTCCTTTTGCTGAGCCATACGAGGAAGTAGATTCTGATGATGATATTGGTTTTGAAGAAGAACATGTAGATGTTGAAGACATGACTGCTGAAGAATATCCAGATGATCCGAAAGTTTATGGAAATTTCTCAGATAACGATCAATCTGGAGGTTTCACTTTCTTTGGTAGAGATGATGAAGAAGAGGTAGAGAAGGAGATGAAGAAGAAAGAATCAGATAAACCAACTGAAACAACTGATTCTGATAATCTGTCAGAGGAACAAGAAAAGAAAATGTTATTTGATGAATGGTTGAAGACTCAAAGAGCAAAGAAGTTACCAGTAGTTAAATCTACAAATGATGTTGATCAGAAGAATTTTTCTGAAAACAAAGGTGAAGCTACTGGGAACATAATTAGTTGGATGTTCGATCCAGAACTCAAGTGTTATGTGATAAAGAAAGAGTTTGGAATTCTGTATTTGAAGAATGTGACAAGATTCAACACTTTGCCTGATTGTGATGTTTGAGATTTATCGAGAAAACCATTTCTGAACTATGAAGGTGATCAGTTGGCAGAATTTTTCAAGAACAAGTTGTTAGAAGAATGTCGAGGAAGGTTTAGGTTTCTAACTCCTCAAAGAGCAAAATATTCAGAGCATCCGACAGATGTTAATCAAAAAACTGGGAAAGCTGTTGTGGTGTTGAAATACAAGAAGCCTATTCAATTGAAGAAAATTGCATTAAAAAAGCTTGAACAAGATTTTATCAAGAATTTTAGGTGGTGGTACTATGACGAGTGTACTGGAGAAGCAGTGATTGTGATAAAAGAAGAAAACAAGGTGGTTAGAATTTTTGATCCAATGTGGTTGATCAATCTGTCAAAAGCTTATATGGAAAAGCTCTATCACAATAACATTTTGTATAAGGCTGAGAATGCTGAGCAAGAATTGCAGTTTCAAAGAGTGATTAGAGTATGTTTTGTTTTCGGGATTCATGTTGGAAATAGTCAAAGACAGTATTGGAAGAAATCGGAGACAAAAGCTTTTGAAGACTAGCACAAGACAAGGCGGAGTTTGTTAGAACATATTATGATGTCTAGTGCTAGGTATAGGTGTTTTGTCTATTGTATTGATCGTTTTGTATATTCTGTCCCTAGTGTACCAGTGGCGGACCAGGTGCTATGCAGCCATGGACCATCTAATACGTTGGTTAATTGGTACGCTGGGCAGTCTAGTATAAATATGTTTAGCTCGTGTGTTAGAGAGCTGTTGTGAGGGTTGAGTGCTTAACTATGTGTTTTCTACAGTGTATTACTCTCTGTATTCTCTCTCTCTGTAATCGAGCTTGTGATCAATCAAAGAATCATTATTTACCTCGTGTGTTCCAAATCCGATTACAATCATGCATTTGTAAGATCCTTATATGTGATTTACACTTCTGACCAGCACGCCCCATGCCTCTGACTTTCCTGATATGGCACGGCCCGTGCCCCACTTAACACGCCCCGTGCTACTAACACAGAAGAAGACAAAAGTCTGATCGACTGGCATGGCACGCCCCGTGCCAACCTCCGGATTTTGCCTATAAAAGCTTGCCTTCCTCCACTTCACAAATCTCTCAATTCTTTCCTATCCCCCTCACTTTTAGATTAGTCAATGGGCCACTTGGTTCCTTTGTATCTTCAAGTATGTAAGGTTTTGTAAGAAACACAACCACTTTAGTAAATGAAAGTATTTTGTCTATGAAGTCTTCTTTTACTAACTGGCAAATCTTTAAGCCATGATTGGCCAAACTCTTACACTTAATTAAAGATAACGCGCTTTTAACAAGTTTTCAAGTTGCTTTCATAACACTATTTTAAGGTGTGTCTAATGACTTTAAAAAAAACCTTTTTATTGAAAGTGTATTAGTGATTTTCTGAAACAAGCGTGCATTACGTATCACAGACCATTTGGGGAGTCGAAATCCCAAATGCCGTACATGTGACACCCGGACGGGGGACGATGCATGATCCAAAAGGTGACTCACGCCCCATGCTACATGATACGTTCGAGGTCCTTATGTCTATGTAAGCAAACTTGGCTGACCACGCATGTGCGGGCTGAAAGTATTTGGTTGGGAATGGGGGTTGGTAATATTTTGTCACTTCACGGAAGCCGGGTGGTACGTGTTTGTGAACTTGGCTCTGGTTACGCTGGATGTACATACATGAAAGCGGTGTACAGAAGAAACGGACCTTAGTCCCTTAAAAAATATCATTTTTATAATAAAATAATCTGGCACGCAGGGTTGTTCCCCTGCTGGTTCATGACGGCGTGTCGAGCATAACGGTTGACCAAGGAGCCCTACGACTAAGTGGCATTATACCACTTCATTTGATTACTGACAGCACCTTCCCTCGGCATTCGTACTCCTCGCAGACGATTAACAGTTGGATGGTGGTTGACCAGGTGGGGCGAAAGGCGGTCAACTTCCTGTCAGTAAACAATCTGTAAGGTTATAAAATCCCAACTTGATTATGAGTTTTTAGTGTCGTTACTCCTATCAATATTAACCCTATCATACTTGAGATCAGAGATTCATTTTTTCTATATATATATATATATATATATATATATATATATATATATATATATACACTAAAAGAAAAAGAAAAAACTATTTTCCCTAAAAGATAGAAATTGGTTAAACGTAAACAAAGGTTGAGTATTGGAAGCCCTCATTTTCCATATCAGTTTTGCTTTTCGATACTTCCTGACTTGATTTTTAGGAGTTATAGGCAAAGCTAATAGAAGAAGTGCAGCAGCTTTTTCATTTTGATCATACGCTTTCCTTTCTTCACTTGAAAAATTATGCATCTCCTTAAAATGACCACCACTATAAGTTGGATACTTAAAATCATTCGTAACTAGTAACCACAACTTTTGATCCAAATCAACAAAATAAGCTCTAAAATTTGTTGCCCAACCATGATAATTTTCAAGATTTATCAACTTTGGCACATTCTGATGATGATGCTCAATGAATACCTCAATTTCATATATTTTGGAATTTGTGAAATTCGATATCAAAACTTGAAACTTGAAAACGAAGGTCTTCCAAGCGAATTTTGGGTACCAAAACGGAGGGTACTGGCCTTTAGGCGAGTAAAAGTATAGATCTTTCCGAGACGGCCGTTTTGGTTAGTATTGGGTTCCGTAACTCTCAACGGTTCTCAAGTTATGTCAGTTTTCGTGAAACAACCCAAAAATGCACCCCTATCAGAACTTGATCCGAACTGCCTCCGAACTGTGTCCAAACGACGTCCGAACTTCTCCCGAACTCTCACCGAACTCTGTCCGAACTTATGGTTCGTGAGAATTGGGCCGAACTCTCTCCAAACTAGGAGTTCGGAGTGGTTATTTTTCAGTTACTCCGAACCTCAGACGAACGCGGGCACTCTCTACATAATTTTTGCGATTTTGAGGGAATTTGGACGAGATTTTTGACATGAACTCAGGTAAAACCCATAGAAATGTTTTCGAAAGAAATGCACTCGTAAAGCTCAAAGATGTACTCGTTTTTGTATGAAAACACTCGGTTCTGTCAAGAAAATGACAACGATTAAAGCAAACACAATAGAGCAACCTGGATTTTCTCTGATACCAATTGAAAAACCGTAAGACGGATCTTACTAAAGGTTTGCGCGATCGTATAGTGAACACGAGATGTAAATAAAGTTTGTTTTATTGAAATCAACCAAAGACTCGATTACAAACTCTCTCTGAAGCTCTCTAGAGACACACTCTCAAAAACACATAGTTAAGAATAGGTCTCTCTCTCTTCGTTTTTACATTCAAAGCACAAGTTCCTATATATACTAGTCTGGTCCGAACCCTGTCCGAACTCCAAGTTCGGCAGGTCCGAACTCCTAGTTCGGACCTGGTTCGGCAGGGGGCTTGAACTTGTAACTTGATCTTCACATCATCTCGTTCAGATACTTCACATGACGCACATATTATGTATCAACACCGTGTAATGTGGTGAAATGGTAGTTGTCAAGTAAATCACGTATTATAAATTTAAACGCTTCAAATGCTAAAATGGTGTCACAAAATAATGCTATATTTTATATACACCACAGCACACACCAAGATTTTTGGCGTCGTTGCCGAGGACACAAACAGGGATTCTAAGAAAGATCCGAGTTAACGGCTTAACCAAAAATTTTCCTATTATATTATATTATATTAGTATTAGTATTATTATTATAATGCAGAGACCCTAATTTTGTAAGGCTTTTGAATTAAATATTCTACTGGGCTAGTGTGTATATTGTTAATGGGCTACTTTGTGTGGGTTTAGATTGATTAAGGGATCCGGTCGAATATAGGCTATGTGAGGCGAATTTTTGTGACTTGTTTAACAAGTTTAGATTTTCCTATATAAGGAATAGCTAGTCTACTAGTTTAGGGTTGGTTTTTTGTGTGTTCTTGGATTAAAGGTGTATCGAAATTCTATTGGAGAATTTCGGATTTCATAAGGTTATCGGCAATCGAATTCTACAAGAATTTTTCAACTAGTTTGTGATTCTTTATTGTTTTCTATACATTCATTATTGGTTATTTTGATTATTCTTGAATCATCTCTAATCACCGGATTCCGCACGGTGATTAGTAGACTTGATATCGCGTGAGGAGAGATTTCGATCCTTACAATTGGTATCAGAGCCAAGAAACGCAAGTTTTGAGGCTCTCGCGATATCAGATTCAAGTTTTGGTAAACTAACGATTTGAGTTTTCTAGTGTTTTTCATCTTTTAGCAGTGTTCGGAAGTATTTTTGCATGTTCGATTCAAGACAGAAGCTTTCCTCGTGTTTAGATCGTGATTTTGTGACTTTCCGACCCTGTTCAAGGCTTTTCGATTGACTCCTTGATCGAAAAGCACATCCAGACGCACTGTTTCGATCGAGAAAGTCCCTTTGAGACTTTTCGATCAGCCCTCTCCAATCGGAAAGTCCTCTTTGTGACTTTTCGATTAGCCTTTTTCAATCGGAAAGTCCCTCTAAGACTTTTCGATTAGCCCATTTGGATCGGAAAGTCCCTCTGAGACTTTTCGATCAGCCTTCACTCAATCGGAAAGTCCCCTTTGTGACTTTTCGATCAGCACATTTCGATCGGAAAGTCCCCCTGTGACTTTTCGGTCAGCTTCTCTTTTCGATCGGAAAGTCCCCACTATGACTTTTCGATCCGCTGACACTTTTCGACCAAGATCTCTACTTTTCGACCAGGGATCTCTGCTTTTCGACTGACCCCCTGTTCGATCGAAAAGTACTTTTTGACCCAACCTCTTTCCGATCGAAAACCTTGTTTTTGATTCCCAGCTTGTTTTTTCAATGGCTTTCGACATGTCAAATCTGTCAAGTGCGACTATGGAGATGGACGCAAAGATCAGAACCAATTCCAGACCCCCTCGTCTGATGTCTGGAAAATATTTCATGAGCTGTAAATACCAGTTTGTGAACTACGTGAACTATAATGATCCCAAGATCATGCGACCCGTTGAGGTGGGAGACTATGTTCCGAAGATAACTCCAGCAGCTGGTCAGGAACCTCAACCCAAAGTAAAATGAGAATGGACTGAGGAAGACTGGGAAAAGGTAGAACGTGATAGAAAGGCCCTAGCGGCTTTGACCATGGCTTTATCCCCAGAGGTAGCTGAAGCCTTCAAGGAGTACAAGTCTGCTAAGACACTTTGGGATGCTCTTGTTGCTGCATATGAAGGAAATGATGACATGAAAGAGTCTTGAAGGGAAAACCTAAGGGAGCAATTCAATGAATTTAATTATGTAGCTGGTGAAAAAAATGAGACCCAGCTTCAGCGGTTTATCAAAATTGTGACAGGAATGAAAGATGTTGGGGTCACCTACACACAGGTGGATGTAAACAAGAAGCTGGTGCACTCACTTCCATCAAATTGGGATAGTACTATTGAGTTGATAGAAAAGACGGTGGAAATGACTACTTCACCATTGAGTGAGCTCATGTCAACCATTAGAGCTTATGAAGAGAAGAAGCAGAAGAGGGCCAGAAAGTTGGGCAATGGAGCTTTAATGAACCAAGTTAATCAAGCTTTCATCTCACAACCAGTTGCAGTCCCTAGCAACTCACACTCTAGTCAGGTGGGATTTATTTCACATGCCACTGGGTCTAGCTCATCGGGAACATCCAATCTTATTTTGTTAGATATAAATAATCTAATCAGAGACCCCAGTTTTGCTCTTGGTGTAGATATTATGAGTTTTTATCAAGCACTCGTTGTAGGTTCTCTTCTACCCACTGACTTAACTCCAGATGATGTCAATCAAGTCAACCCAGAAGACCTGGAGCACATGGACATTTCTTATCAGATGGGAATGTCAGCTTTAAGAGCTAAGCAGTTTATGGCCAAGATAGGGAGAAGGATTGGAATGGAGGTAAAGGGATAAAGCTCAGCTTCAACAAGGCGAACATGTGGTGCTACAACTACAATGAGTATGGACATTATGCCAAAGGTTGAAAGAGATGTCAGAACTGATGATAGAAATGAAGGGGTGAGAAAGGAGACTGGAAAGAATGATAGGGCACTGGTGGTTCAGCACACACCTGGATACAATTGGATTACTCAAGTGGAAGATTTGAGTCTGACACTTGATCATGTGGCCCTCCTTGCAGAAGAAGAAGCACAGAAAGAAGCTGCTGAAGTCTGCCACCATGCTTTCATGGCAGACATCACTCCAGGTTCTCAAGCCAGCACAAGCAGCAATGAGGTATGCTCAAAATCTAAATGATAATCTGTGTTTAATGAATGTAAAGACTGGGAACATAAGTTCATCAATGAAACCCTAAATCATGAGTCAACTGCTAGAGATCTTAGGGAATATAAAAAGCCAGAGTAGGATATTTAGAGAAAAACTGGAAGCTGCTAAGTTAGACATTAAAAATCTTCAATCTCAGGTAAGTGATAAAAGTGCATGTTGTCACACCCTGTAAGATTTGTGTCGGGATGCGAAAAAGGTTATCACAGTCAAGGTTACGAACGTACTCTGGATGGTTCAACAACTAGAGCCGTTTTGGAAATTGTTTAATTGTTGGAGTAAATAGGAGTTTTTCGAATATCATTACGCAGTGGATTAATTGTAATGAGAGAGTAAATAGTTCTAAGTTTACAACACATAAGTTTTCAAAAGATTTTTAGGACATGACACCGTCAGGTGTTATGTCAGGAAAATCTCCAAAGGTTAAACCATACTCTAGAAACAACGAAAAGTCCTAAGATGCAAAGGCAGGAAACAAGCAAGCAGGTCCGTTGCATGCACAACAATTAAGTTAAAGTACCTGAGAATTCATACGAGAAAAAAGTCAACACATAATTGTTGGTGAGTTTCACAGGTTTAAAGTGCTAGCAGTTAAAGGTTGAATGAAAATAGTAATTGAAATTACTTCATGTTAATAATTGACAATATCAGATAAGACTAGTTGATAAAGTTACCATGTACCCTTAATACCGAAACTGACTGTTTACCCACTCTTGGTACCTTTTGTCCGGTTGGTACCGCATAGATATGAAATAACAATTTGTACTCTTTGACAAATCAGAGCAGGGGCGTTAACCCAATAGATCTATTCAAACGTTACCGTTTGCAAATGATAACTAATCGGATTCAGTTAATAGTGGGGTATGAGTTATAGCATGAATGAACATGAGATAACAAGTGTGGACAATGGAAAAGCACGTGAAACAATTATCTAATTTTCTAACATGGAAAATTGTATGTATGAATTCTCCCCCAAAGATAAAATAGTTAAAGGAAAAAGGGGCCGTGAAAAACTCACATGATTCAGAAACTGTAGTCGGTAATGTGATCAACGGAAAGTGCAAGCCTGGATAATTATAAGACATGCAATAATAATGAGTAATTGGGTTGACATTAATGTCACTCCAATTAGGTAGGTCAAGTCTTGACGTCATGGTAGCCTTAGGGTTAAGTGATTTGTAAAGCCAAAGTGAATGTATCCGGTTATGTATTTATTTGGAAAAATGTAAATTATATATTAAATAAAATATATAAAAATTCCCAAATAATATTTAAAGATGGTAAATATTTATAGAAATAAATATTAAGTCAAAATGAGGGTTTTCATATGAAAATTGATTATTTGGCTAGTTAGTAAAAAACCGGGCGATTTTGCGGTAACCGCCGATTACGCGATATTTATCCGTTTAAGTTAGAAATCAATTAAGTTCAATAAAATATAATTGTTTTCTGTCCAAATTAGGTACATAATTATTTTATGTGTCGGTTTTCATTAGTTTACCAGTTTGGTGGATTTTGTGTCAGTTTTGTCATTTTGGTCCCGTTTGCCCGTTAAATGATACTGTTAGGTTCCTAAATTCACCATATGCATTTGTAAACATTTTTTTACCATTAAAATAACCCTATGAGTTCATTTGGACCAGATTTGGGTTTCCTTACAAAAATGGTGTTTCCGGGCCGGTCGGGTGTCGGTTTTAGTCCCGGTTTGTGCCCAAATTTAAGTAATTTGTCAAGGGATATTTTGGCCATGCTCTAGAGTTATTTAAAACATAATAACCTACTGTTAAAAAGTCTAAAATTTCTGGTCAAAACGGATCTATATTGAAAAGCAATTTCTAGGGTTTTTAAAGTGTACTTTTGTATGTAAACGTTTGCTATGTTGAGTTTAAGCACTAGTGTTCTTTCTAAAGTCCAAGATATCATATTTTGACTATAATAAGAGTTTAAAAACGTGTCATAGGCATAAAGGGGTCCAAAGTTACAAGATCAACACATAATACACAATATATACAAAGTTATTGTCTAAAAATGCAAACTAAACAAATACTTGTGTAAAAAATCCAACCAAACTAAGTTTTGATCATAATATTTCAAGGGAAAGACTATCATGAGTTCCTAGTAGGTAAATACATGGTGGAGAATGAAGATAAATACAAGTAAGTAAGCTTTTATGGGGTAAAATGATGTTTAGCAACAATGTGAGTCAAAACTTGCTAATGGAGTGTTCTAGTCATGATAGGAGACTAAGTATTCTTGCTAGAACAATATTTTACTAGAAGAAGTAAAGATGAAACCTTGTTAGGAGATGATGATGACCGAAAATGATGATGATGATGGTTGTTCTTGAGTGTTCTTACTTCCTAGCATCATGAATCATCAAGAGAATGAGAGTTTGAGTAGAAAATCTAGAGAGAGAGCTTACGGTTTCTAGAGAGAGGAGGGAGCAAGAGAGAGAATTTCTCGAAGTGTTTATGTTGAAAATGAGGCTAAGTTAAGAAAGATGTTTAAGTATGTGTGTTTAATAAAGTAGGAGTGTTTGGATGTTGGTTTGTGGGGGTTTCGGGTCAAATATAACCGAGAGAGAGAGAGTGAGCCGAGGGAGGTAGAGAGATGGAAAGTAGAGAGTGTTTGGGATATGTTTAGAGTGATAAATATCTAGTATGGAATGGTTAAAACAAACACTAAGTGCTTGTGTTTGTTGTGCTTGGCTACGGACCGAACAAGAGAAGAAAGGGGGGACAGGTTCGAGCCTTGGGTGGCCGGCCGGTTTCTAGCTCACAAGGGAGGTTCAAGGGAGTTTAAACTTGTGTTTTATGTGTGTTTTTGTATAGTTAAATGGATGCATAAATGAGAGGGAAAAGGTAAGTGAGGGTGGAGGGAAACTAAGGACCTTTGGTCCATAGTTTTAGTTGATTGTGGAGACAAAGTCTCACCTATGTAGTCTTAGGTTGTAAGGATGTTGGAGGTTGATTAGAAGGGAATCTAAGGAGGTCAACCACAAGTACATGTAAATAACTAGAAAATAAAGGTGGTGGTTTGGTTTGGTTACTCGAACCGGTCGAGAGGAAGGGAAGGGGTCACGGGTTCGATCCCCGTGGACAACCGGTTCGCGAGAGAGTAAGGAGGAAGGGTGAAGAGGGACCGGGTCGCGAAAGAAAAGGAAGAAAGAAAGAAAACTAAATCGGATCGGATTTGAACTTTTTATAAAATATTTATTCGCGACGACATAAAATAATAAAACTATGACTCGGTTTGGAACAAAAATGCTCGAGGGTTAATAGCTTGAAAATTACGTTGCATGTATATATATATTGCATGCATGTAGAGTTTATTCGTCGTGAACGTTAATAATGTTGAATGAAATGTTTTGGAAGTGAAATAAATCGATGTTAACGTAGGGATTGGATCACAAGTCTCGTTTTGTTGTCGTTGTCTAAACACATTGTTATTTAATACAAATTTGTTTCTATAAGTCATATGTGAAATATGTGTGTCATAAAATGATAAAAGGTTGATCAAAGTTTATGATTAAACGTAAAATGAAAAATGATAATAATAATATATATCCCAAGATGATGAGATCATGCATGGGGTTTACTACATAGTTTGGTAAATCTGATAAACGAATTTGGTTAGTCGCTTTATAAATATTGAAGTTCCAGCGACCATTTCGTGCAAAGAAGTCATCATGTTCGAGTATCGTTTTCAACATGAATTAAGGCTACGTCAAGGCTATTTTCCTATTGTAAATGAATGTAATTTTGATAAAATTGACACATTGCAAGTAAACAGTTACGTCACACAGTTAACACATAAGAATATATTATCGGTTTAAGTCCTAGGAAACTTACGGGTTGTTACATCCTCCCCTAGTTGGGAGAATTTTGTCCCGAAATTCAGCTTGTCATCATGGCTAAGCGGCTGCTACAGGAAAGAGATGGGGATACTTGGCGCGAAACTGGTCTTTGCGTTCCCATGTAAATTCAGAACCACGGCGGGAGTTCAACGAACTTTAACGAGGGGTATACGTCTATGCTTCAATTTCTTGACTGCGCGGTCGACGATCTCGGCGGGTTTCTATAACGAATTATAGGGATTCATCCAAGTGTATCTCATCGAGGGGAACGGTAAGATCTTCTTCGGCAAGGCACTTCTTCAGATTACTAACGTGAAACACAACGTGAACGTTACTAAGCTCGGGCGGCAGAAGTAGTCGGTACGCGACGGGTCCTATTGTTTCAATGGTTTCAAATGGACCAATGTAGCGAGGATTTAACTTGCCACATTTGCCAAAACGTATGATGCCTTTCCACAGGGATACTTTCAGTAATACTTTGTCGCCTTTTGCAAAGGATAAGGGTTTACAACGGTTATCTGCATAGCTCTTCTGGCAATCGCGGGCGGCTTTCAAGCGGTCTCCAATTTGTGTGATTCTTTCGATTGTTTCTATCACAACTTACGGGCCTGTTAGTTGGCTGTCACCAACTTCGAACCAACAGATAGGTGATCGGCACTTTCTTCCGTACAGTGCCTCGAAAGGTGCACACCGGATGCTAGTGTGATAACTGTTGTTGTATGAAAATTCGCACAATGGCAGATGTTCATCTAAGTTGTTACCAAAATCAATGACGCAGGCACGCAACATATCTTCGAGAGTTTGAATCGTTCGTTCGCTTTAACCATCAGTTTGCGGATGATAGGCAGTACTCATATCGAGGCGAGTACCGATGGCCTTGTTCAGAGACTTCCAGAAATGAGAGGTGAAATTACCATCTCTATCGGATATGATAGAAATTGGGGCTCCATGTCGAGAAAATATTACCTTCATGTACATCCTTGTTAAATGTTCTACGGAATCTTTCTCCTTCATGGAGAGGAAATGAGCAGATTTTATCAAACGATCGATAATTACCCAAATGGAATCGTTACCCTTGCGGCTCTTGGGTAATTTGGTGATAAAGTCCATGGCAATGCATTCCCAGTTCCACTCGGGGATGATGGGTTGGACGAGTAAACCGGAAGGTTTCTGATGCTCGGCCTTAACTTTGGTGCAAGTTAAGCATTTACCAACGTACTTAGCGATTTCAGCTTTCATATTTGACCACCAATATAACATACGCAGGTCGTGGTACATCTTATCGGCTCCGGGGTGAATGGAATATCGGGTTTTATGAGCTTCATCAAGGACTAGGCTCCTAAGATCTCCATAAACGGGTATCCATAGACGATTAACGAAATACCGTAATCCATCAGGCTTAGTTTCGAGGTGTTGATCCATGCCACGGAGACTTTCGTCTCGGATGTTTTCGTCTTTCAAGGCTTCAGCTCGCACTGCCAAAACTTGAGTGACCAGACCGGTTTGAATGGTCATGGCAAGAGATTTGACACAAATTGGTTTGGCACGTTCCTTCCTGCTCAAGGCATCAGCAACGACGTTAGCCTTTCCAGGATGGTACAGGTTTTACAGTCATAGTCGCTGAGCAGTTCAATCCATCAGCCTTATCTCATGTTCAACTCCTTCTGGTCTAAGATGTGTTGAAGACTCTTGTGGTCGGAATAAACTTTGCATTCAGTACCGTAGAGATAGTGTCTCCAAATCTTAAGGGCGAAGATGACGGCTCCAAGTTCCAAATCATGGGTAGTATAGTTCTTCTCGTGAACTTTTAGTTGTCGCGAAGCGTAAGCAATGACTTTGTCTGTAAGTCCAGAATTCGGTCCTAACACGATATCTATTCTCTAGTAAGTGTGCGGAATCCAATTACTAGAGATGATTCAAGATAAGAGATGGAGAAGACGAAATACACATTGAAATAAAGAACGATTAACTTGGAATGTTTGCAGACGATCTACTCTGTGATCATCTGGTACAATACATGAGAATTTCGATTCTCTTCTCTATCTGGTTTTCGATTTCTCTGCTCCTCCTAAATGGCCAACCCCTAAAACGAAATCCTACATGTGTTTATATAGACACACATGTAGGTTCCATACAAGGCCTTG
Source organism: Deinandra increscens subsp. villosa (assembly GCA_039602395.1). Classification (NCBI taxonomy): domain Eukaryota; kingdom Viridiplantae; phylum Streptophyta; class Magnoliopsida; order Asterales; family Asteraceae; genus Deinandra; species Deinandra increscens. Next base: position 30,631,436 of record JBCNJP010000023.1, read on the forward strand.
AAAGTGCGTGAGCGTATGGATCTTCTACTTAGTCGTGATGAAATCAATATAAACGAATAGAACACAGAGAGTAAATACAAATCTAACTTGTATTAACCACAGAGAGTTTACACAGAGACACTCAGAAGATATGACATCAACCCATGCTGAATTCTACACAAGACAACATATTTATAGTGCTGAAATACGACCGGCCGAACCTGAGGTTCGGCCACACGTTCGGCCATGTCCGAACTCCAGGTTCGGCCTGAGTTTGGACCTCAGCAATCTTGTGTGAATCCGTCTTGTATTCGATACTTCACATGACGATCAAGAACCATGTATCAACAAACTCCCCCTCGGCATGTGCAGTATCATTTTCTCTATTCAAACTTGTATCTTGTATCTTCAATCAAACTCTTCCTCGATCTTGACGATGAGTTTAATCTTAAATACTTGATATTGCATCGTGTGTAATCTCTTTAACAACAAACTTCAGAAGACTTGAAGTTGTGATGTTCTCTTCTCACTTAGATATATGTCAAACATAAATAATCTTGGTGCAAAATGCCTCTTCGAGACTCCAAGATATTTTGATTTTGAAAAATGATTTTGTGTTTCGTGTTGATCAATCGAAAACAAAACAGAAACAAAATCTTTTTGGCTTTTGGAACCTTTATATCAAAACACACCCAAAATCTTTTTGATATTTTCCGATAGGAAAAGTAAAACAATACCGAATTAGACACTATTTTTGTCTTTTGTGAGAAAGATCACAACTTGGGATCATATTGGTCATAACATGCTGAACTACATTTCAATTTCAATTATTGAAACACATAAGCTATGTCGATTGCAGATATAATTTGTCCAACTTTAAACTCTGACACAATCGTACTCATAACATCTGGATATGTTAAGGTATTGATTAAATTTGCAATGACCAGTGTACCCCACACTATCAGACATGCTCAGATATGCTTTTGCTTATCACATTTTGTGATTTCATTTGTGACTTTAATCACACAATGATTGTAACCATGATATAGTCAACTCTGTTCCATGCAAAAAGAAATAAGAACGTTAAATTGTCTACCTTAAGGTCGATCTTTCGATACGCAGATAAGGCCTCGGATTTAACAAAAAAAGAAAAATAAAACAAGTTGAAATTGTATAACTCAACAACAATCAGATCGGTACTCCCATACACGCAGAGAAAGTCCGATGAGTTATACGAAACACCAAAGAAAATAAAGCAGAACGTCAAACGAATAACGATCAGGTCGGTCTTTCGACACGCAAATAAAGTCCGATCGTTTGACAAAATAAAGAAAATCAAACAAGTTTAAATCTTTGCAAAATGAACACATGTATACACAGTGACTTTTCATTTTATTTTTCACACATCTTTTTCTTGATATATCATGAGATATGCATCAAGATGTTGTCCACTAGATCAAGCATCAGATTTAGTGTATATCACATTTGTATACTTTCTGATTTGCCGAGCCTACCTTGCACATCGATCAAATGGTCTTATGGCTTTTTCATCTACTTTATCCATGAGTCAGACAATGTCAGCCAATGTACCATCATTTCCCAATCATGTCGGATACAATTTCTCATTTTTCAATGTTTTTGGCTTTTTGTCTTTTTTCAAATTTCTCCCCCTAAAAATACAACTCTAGTTATAGATTTTCATTTTTACGATTTGAAAAACAACACACTATTTTTGTATTTATGCAAAAACACACTCCCCCTCAGAATGAGACGAAGTGAAAAACAAGAAAAATTGATGAACCAACACGGATACTCACAGTTTAGCCTTTTTGAAAATAAACATTGATTTTGAAATTCAATTTAATTAGAACATATATTTCACAATCAGCAATTTTCCAATCACCGAAAGATCTTCCTGAAACACCTGCTTGACACCAAATAAAACATTAGTCGCGTTGGGATCGACCCGAATCAGCAATGTCGGGTCGCCCGGTGTCTTCCACAAAGTCCTTGTTGGCCTTGGAAACAACTTTTGGTTTCCAAATTTGTAAAAGTTTTAATTTTTTATCTGAACCTGAATTAGATTCAACTGACGTACTTGATTTAGACCAAGACGATTTACGAGTTGACTTAAGCGTTGAGGACCATGGTTCATCAAAAATTTGGCCATTGTTATCCACATATTTGGCAGTTTTGTGGATATATGCAGTCGTCGGATAGTCAGCAGCGAGATGTCCCGGTTGACAACATACATAACAAAGTCGCTCTCTAAAACGTTTGAAAATTGTTTTGATTTTTGAGAGTCAGAAGAATGTTCAGAATGAAAGATATCAAAGAAACCATCAGAAGAATCATACCTATGAGATGGACTCCTTGAAGATGAAGATCTTCCAGAATAATAAGAAAATTCTCTCCGAGATGGTGATTTCTTTGTAACCTTAGCTTTCTCATTTTTATCAACCTTCATTGGTTTCTTAACTGCAACTGGAACTTCCTTCATAACAAAACCCAAACCTTTATGTTTAGATCCTTGAGTCTTTGAAGAACCTGAAGAAGAACCTGATGCTTCTCTTGACTTAGCATCACTAGTGAATTTGGCTTTGATATCCCTCAGCTTGTTCTTTTCAATCAAAACTTTCTCTTCTTCGGTTGCAGATGAAGAACTGGAAGCAACCTTATCAAATACTTTCTCATTTTCTAGCAAAACAGACTTTGACACAAAATTTGGGAGCTTCACCCAAAGGCTTCTCCTTCTTTTTAGATTTGGACTTGTTCTTCTTGGATGGAGTTGCAAACTTGGAATAATCATGCAAGTCATCTTTTGGATCAATCTGAGCAGCAGTAACTTCAATTAAATCCACTTGTTGAGGAACCAAGTGAACATCATCCTTCTTAGAACTTTCTGAACTCTGATCCTGCTTGTATAAGAAGTTAAGCAATGTCGGTGACAAATTACAATTCTTAACTTGTCTTTTCAATTCCAAAATCTCCAATTTCAAGTCATTAATTTTCTGTTGACCTTCAAACACCTCCTGTTGTGACTTGATGAACTTTGCATTGAGATCATCATATTCATATGTCTGTAACTTTCTGATCTCACATTCTACAAATAGTTCTTGAAGAACACTTTCTCTCTTTTGTTTATAGATCTCAACATCTTTAGTTAAAACTTCATTCTTGTCCCGGTACAAGACATTCTCATCTTGAAGCATAGAAATCTTATTTTGCAATTTTTCAACAGTAACAGCAGTTGTAGCAATAAGAGCAGTAGCTTCTTCATATTTTTGCTGAACCGGATAACTCTTCTCAAACAAGTTTTCAAAATCTTGAGCTGCGTCTAACGTTTCAGCTTTGGCCTTTTCACACTCTTCAGCCAATTGAGCCTTTTCCTTCAAAACATCTTCATGAACATGAACTAATGCATAATATTTTTTTTTGAAAATCTTCCAACTCTTTCTTTAACACCACAATTTCTTCAGTTGACATTTGACAATCTTGTTCAAACCTTGCAATCTTCTTGAGCAACTTCTCACATTTATAACAATTAAATTCATCATCTTTTGAATTCTCAGAAGACTTAGGTAATTCTTCTTGAACCAAAGATATACTTGAAGAAGTATCAGATTCTGTTAACAAGCTTTCATCATCATCATCATGTTGAACGGTTAAAGCAATTGAGATTGGAGTATGATTTTTCTTAACTTCTGAATCTGCATTCCAGGCAAATCCATCTGGATGCATAAATGTATTAGTCCAATCATGAGCAAGAGTAGCAGATTTCTGATCAACCTTTTCAGTTTCATTTGATGGATGAAAAACTAATTATGCATGCTGACCAGTCTTCAATTTACTTTCTGTAGAACTTGGACATTCTCGAGCAAAGTGACCATAAACTGAACACTTATAACATTTCACTTTAGATTTGTCCAATCCAATCTTTCCTTCCTGATTAAGTCTCTTCTTACCAGTTCTATTGAAAAACTTCTTCGTTCTACGAACCAACATAGCATATTGCCAATTCAGATCCATTTCCTCCAAATGATCATAATCAATCTGATCGTAATCTTCATTTGCTAACTCAGCATTACTCACAGAACCAGTAATAACACCAAAGTATGAAGATACCAATGCAGACATCAACGCATTATAATCATCAATAGTTTGAACAGACAAAGCACTTTGGGTCGAAGAACTTGGAATTGACACAGAACAACCAGCAGAAGAATAACTTGGAAGTTCAGATTTACCTGCTAGAAATGCTGTAGGAGGAGCAGAACTAAGAATATTAGACTTCCCAGCATTCATTGTAGAATCATTTTCACCATGATTCACTGCAGGATTCTGAATTTGTGTAGGAAGTGATTTATTCACCATTAATTCCATATCCCGAGCCTGAATTCTTTGTACCAAATCATTAAAAGACAATCCTGAAAAATCTTTATCATGAGTAATCATCATCACATAATTCTCCCATTTTTCAGGCAAAGCTTCCAAGATCTTTTCTTTCATATCAACTTCTTCTTTAGTAAGATTCACCAAACGCATTTCACTCATCAGATGAGCGAATCTTGCAATCAGATTGGGAATCGTTTCATTCTGATAATGCTTAAAACTATCAAACTCTTTCTTCAAAACCTTTTGGCGACTTTTCTTGTATTGGTCATTGCCTTCACATCGTTTTTTCAATGCATCCCATAGACTTTTTGATGTGTAGTTACCAGAAAATTGATGAAGTAATTCTTTAGGCAATGCCATTTTTAACGTACCATACGCCTTTTTCTCAGCTTGATAAGCTTTCTTTTGTTCAGAAGACATTTTTCTTTGAAGAATAGGTTCACCAGTTTCATCTTTAGGGTAAACATATTGCTCAGTGAACGCTAACCACATATCAATGTCATTTGTATCGACAAACGCTTCAAACTGTTTAACCCAACTATGATAATCTTCCAATTTTAGCAATTTAGGAACTTTCTGACTTGTTCCGATTTCATTATCATAATTCATCATTGTTTGCATCGTAGCTTGAACCGAATTTTGAATAGCTGCGAACGCTTGAAAATCGGACATTTTTGAAAAACAGGTTACTGTACACTCCGAACTTCGTCCGAACCTACTATACCCTCCGAAGCTGCTCCGAACTTAAAACAAAAGTCCGAACTCTCAACGAAAGTATCACCGAACTCAGAAACTCCAATCTATCTCCGATCCTAGTCCGAACTCCCTCCGAGCCAGAATATCCACCGAACTCTCTCCGATTGGACTCCGAACTCTCACCGAATCAGGAAAACTGACCGAGCTTACTCCGAACCTGGTGTTCGGAGCGGTTATACCGAACTTGAGGTTCGGCCGATCGCGAAAAATAAAAAAATTTCAGAAAAACTCACTGAAATCGACACCTCTCGAGCTGTGAACACTCAATCAACTCAAAAACGAACAAACACAGACATATTGGACGTAAATCATGAAGTTTTAAACGAAGATTTTGAGAAATGAAGATGAGAAACTAGCTTTGAAAGTCAAAAACGTGAATTCGAACTCAACAACTCTGGAAAACACTGATTTCCGACTAGTAGAACAAACCTAATGCTCTGATACCACTTGAAAGTGCGTGAGCGTACGAATCTTCTACTTAGTCGTGATGAAATCAATATAAACGAATAGAACACAGAGAGTAAATACAAATCTAACTTGTATTAACCACAGAGAGTTTACACAGAGACACTCAGAAGATATGACATCAACCCATGCTGAATTCTACACAAGACAACATATTTATAGTGCTGAAATACGACCGGCCGAACCTGAGGTTCGGCCACACGTTCGGCCATGTCCGAACTCCAGGTTCGGCCTGAGTTCGGACCTCAGCAATCTTGTGTGAATCCGTCTTGTATTCGATACTTCACATGATGATCAAGAACCATGTATCAACAGGCCTAAATTGGGCCCATCCCAAGCCCACTAAATAAATAACTAGTTAGCCCACTATTCTAATGTATAAGCCTCATAAAACCGACCCTTACAATCTACCTCTAGGCTTATATCATTAGAATTGTTACATTGAAAATTTTAAAGCATGTATCTTCATGCAAGACCACATCTTTTCTTGAACAATATTTATTGGGCTTCACAAGTCTTGGGAATTTTCTCTCAATCGGCATCAGCTTGAACTTCTAGAAATGAAAAAGTAATGAGAGGATGATTCCCATACACTTTCTTCTATTGAGTAGACTCTGGTTCTTGCTGAATCATCGGTAACTGTCTTGACTTTGCCTTTCTTAAGAGGATAAAATTCTGAAAACCTCTATTTTTGGCAAACTTGGTTATTCTTCTTAAGGCTGCACAATCTTCAACAATTTACCTGAAGTCTTCAGCTTCCCCTCACACTGTGAACATCTTCCTTTGGAAGCTTTGAGTAGCTTGAAAAGAACTAACAACTTCCCTTAGGCAGTTGCTTTTCCAGGTAGGCTTTTCACTTTCAATCATCAATCTGTCTGACATATAAAAAAAATACAAACCACCAGACATATGATGACTGGTCTCTGGGTTAGTAGGTGACTTACATTATTTTAACCAAAAAACCTATTCTTGATTACTGGTTTTCTAAAAACTTCCCCTTAACTCAAGACCTCTTTTAACTTCCCTTGAGATAATACATATTATCTCTTCTCCCCCTGGGATAATGCATATTATCTCCCCCCCCCCTGAGATAATGCATATTATCTCCCTATTATCCCTCCTTCTCCCCCTAAAAATTGGGTATGTTCTAGGGGGGGGGGGGGGAGCATACTGTCATGCACAAAACCCATATAAACTCATTTAAACTTCTCAAATTAACTTGGCCATGACAAAACGAAACTTAAAGACTCACACAAGAACAATTAAAAATTAAACAAATAAAAACTAATTCAAAACATGAGAAGGTTTCTAAGGGATCAAACCGTATGAGTCTGACCGAGGAACCTTTTTCAGCTTCTGTTACTCGAACACGTCTAGGTGATTGCCAATATACTGGTCCACTTTAAACTCAAACCCTTTTCTTGTCAGGCTGTTTGTCGCTTTTATTATCTTTTATTGTGCATTAATTATGAACAGAAAGTGAGCTTCAACAAATCCTAGGTACATTTTATCGCACACTATCAAGCATATAAATCCCCTACCACATATTTTCACGACACCTTTCCTTAAGCCTAACATCATGCTCCAGACTGGGTTGAGAAACGAAAGAATAGATCACGGGGATTTTGGGCATAATATACAAGTCAACTGAATTTTTGAAACACTTTTAGTAATGCTCTCATCAGTGACAAAGGCTGAGGGTTTTGGACTCTTGAGGGTCTCTTTTAGTTGTGCACATTGGCATCTTTTAGGTTTTAAATATACTGTACAATGTGATCTAAAAGGTACGTGGATCAAGGAAGCTCCAAGTCTTTGCTACCGCAAAACAGAGGAGGCTTGACTCACGTACAACATCCCCAGGTTATTGCTCTCACAAAGCAGATGGGATGGGATTTTTGAGCATGACGTCAAAGAACTCAGAATCGGGCGTGTATATCAGGAACTTGAACATGCAGTCAAATAGTAATGCAAATAACCTAAGTGATGTTACCCAACAAACTGTCATACGTTATCATTAAGTGTGTAACACATACCTTTTTCAAATTTAAGAGCTGAGCTTATCAACACATCACCATGGATCGAGTCTTTCACATATGCCTTACGCGTGTCAGCCATTCTCAAGACGGAAGTTTATTTCACTTCCCACCTTCTCAAAACAAACACAAAACGCATTAAAAATTAAAAACCCATAATTTAAGGGGTCTGTTATTCTTCCCCTGCTTTTTTATTTTTAAACACTCTATTTTTTTCATTTTTTAATAAATTTTTTTGTTTTTTTATTGTTTTTTTAATTTTGTTTAAATAAACACACTGACACACAACTAACAACAAAACACATAAAATAAAAGACATCTGGCCAAGCTAACCTTCAAAGTATTTAGCTAAAAAATTTCGAGACTTGGATTTTGTGGAATGCATACCTCATTGTTTCAAAACTCAAACAACCATGTTACCGGTACCTTTTGCTGATTTAATCATTTTACCTCTCAAGGAAACATACCCTCTGTTGTAAAATTTTGCACACCATGAAGTGAAGCGATGTTTCCTATCATGTGCCTGGAACAATCACTTATCAATAAACAAAGAAAATGTTAGTGATAGTCCTCCTTGACTGTTTCTGCACACAGTGAGAGATCGGTTAGCCAATGGTACCCAGGCCATTGTGGTTCTGGGTACTCCGGAGGAGTCAATAAATGATACTTCTTTTAAGCACATGCCTTTATTGAAATCAGGGACTTGTGGTGTTGCTGCCATGGTCTTTGGTTTCCAAGTCTGAGGTAATTTAACAGTTGTTTTAGTCACTTTTGGTGTTGTGACTTTAGGTATTTCAACCTTCTTCAGTTTTGGTTCATTTTTCAAAACAGTTTTAGTTACCTTGGGCGGGGTAACTTTAGGTTTTTCAAACTTGTGTTGTTTTGAAATTTGTTTCTTCACCTGTTTTTGAAAATTATTATAACTTGGAAAGTTGTTGTTTTGATTTAAAATCTTTCTTTGTGCTTTGGCAGCACCCCAATGTTGATCAGAGGGTTTAACCTTAGGAGTGACAGTCTTTATTGCCTTAGGTGGTTGCACCTTCATTGGCTTAGACTTAATAGAATCCTGAGATGAAACCCTTTGACTCTGCGGATAGTAGGGCTCATAGGGGCGATGGCGACAGTTTCGGGCAATGTGACCAGAATTTCCACAATTAAAGCAAGTCTGCTTCTTTGGGTAGAAGTCAGACGTGTAACCGTTTGTCTTCTTCGGTTGATGGAGAGCAGTATAGCCTTGTGTCTGCCTTTTTAAGATGTAAGAGGATCCAGTATTAACTCTTCTCTGGTTCCTAAAAGCTTGAAGAGTGTTGGTCTTTGCAATCCTTATGCTCCCAGTATTCTTTGATGTGGAAGCACCATTTCTCCACTTGGAACTGCATGAACCACATGAAGAGATAGGAGATACAGCCACTCCCTTGAGCTTTTCATCTTTGACCCTTACTGCAGGCATCACACATGGTGGCTTAATGACGATTTTGGGCCTCTCAACTTTAATTCCACTTGTAGATGCATCACTGGATGATCCTAAGCCTTTGAATTTGGAGGCAAAAGAGGGCAGTTGTATCCATATCCTTGCTCTTGATCGAACATAGATCCAGAAGTCATAAATATCTTCCCCTCGGGTCTTGTTGTCATGATCACCTTTTCCCGATGTACTTCATCAACCACCTTGAAGTACACAGTATCAACTTGTGGATACTGTTTCAACTTCTTATCAACAACATTATTAACCCCCTTGGAATTCAAACCTGTACCCTCTGAATTGGAGTTAAGACATTTGTTGTACTTTTGGCACTCAGCATTATCATTGGACACATCCTCAATGGTCACTTCTACTGCACCCCTTTCATCACCTTCAGGTTCAGTGGAATCTTTAGCTGACCCTTTTCCATATGTCATAGTCGACTCATTGTCTAATTCTTCTTGGGTCATTGGAGTCGTCCCTACCAAGACGCTATCAGCAGGAGGAGCAGCTTCTTTATATCCAGAACCAGATCTATCAACTTGATTATCATCGATTAAAAGTCCCACTATATCTCTCGGAACTGGTGGAGGAATGATACTATTTAGAACTTCAGATTTTTCTGTCCCACATCCGGCTTTATCTCTTCCAACCTGACCAGTCACAATAGCACAAGATAATGATTTACTAGCACTCATCATACGTTTATTTCTCATCTGATTGGTGTCATATTTGACAAGCAGTTCATCATATTTATGTTGCAAATCATCTAACTGTTGTTTCAACTCAGACACTTCTATCTTGGAGCGATCATATAAGATGGTCTTTTCAATGGCTAGGTCGTGATATTTTTGAATATCTGCTTTCTGAGCTTTTACCTTCTCTTCGCTCTCAAGAAATCTACCTTCAAATGAGCTGGTGGCACATTGTGCATCAAATAATTCTCTTTCCAAATTTGTACGAATCTGTCTAAGACTAGGAATTAGACGAGCACATGTTGGATTGGAACATACTGGCGTTTTAGTCTTGTCAAATTTATCCATAATTGCATGATGCTTTTTCTGGTCATCATTCTCATTTCTTTCATATGCTTTGCACAAAGCATTCCAGAGAGCTTCAGCAGATTGGCATTTTCTAAATTCTTGAGCAATTTTTGGAGATAAGGCCATGTTGATAGTTTCATATGCCTCTTTATCTTTGTTAATTCTTTCCCGATCATCTTCAGAAAATTCATTCTCAGTTTTAGGTGTCCATGCTTTAGGTCCTGTAAAATGTAGCGGCTTAAAATGACCGTCCATCACGGATATCCATAACCCCACATTTTTTAGATGGTTTCTGAAACTGCATTTCCAATCTTTAAAGTTTTCAGGAGAGAGCAAACGAGGAGGATACGTAGGATTAGTAAATTTCGGTGATGAAGATGTATCTGAACTCATTTTTAACTGAAAATATGAAACACCTGGAAAACGTAATCCAACCGAAAACCTGCAGTCTGGCCGTAAACACCCTGCAGGACCGAAAACCCTTCTTTTCAACTGAGAACTACTAAATGCAAATCACAAACTCGATCGAGAACTACTGATCGGAGATCACAAACTCGATCGAGAACCAACGATCGAGAATCACACGCTGAAACGAGAATTGCTGGATCGAGAAGCAGGAGTCGAGAAACTTGAAATCGAGAACTTCAATCGAGAACTGGGATCGAGAACCTCGAATCGAGAATCTTGCAACCGAGAACTTAGATCGAGAACCTAGAAACTTGCGCACCAAGATGACAATCTCAACAGCTGTATAATCGAAATCCTTCCAAAAATAATCCTGTAATCGAGAACCGTCACTGACAGTCGAGAACCAGAAACCCTAGTCGAGAACTGCAATCGAGAACCTAGAACTCGATCGAGAACCACCTGTAAATCCACCAAAATCACCAAAATCGATTTCTGCAAGAAAACTAAACAAGTTAGCCACGAAAAACTTTAGTTATTTTCACAGAGAGCCAATCGAGAACCACTTTTCCGGAACAAAACCTGTAAAACTTCAATAAATTCGGTTAGAACACCTTGACACGATATCGTGCGAGCCACGAAACTCACGTTTCTTGGCTCTGATACCAATTGTAAGTCCCGAATTCGGTCCTAACACGATATCTATACTCTAGTAAGAGTGCGGAATCCAATTACTAGAGATGATTCAAGATAAGAGATGGAGAAGACGAAATACACACTGAAATAAAGAACGATTAACCTGAAATGTTTGCACACGATCTACTCTGTGATCGTCTGGTACAATACATGAGAAATTCGATTCTCTTCTCTCTCTGGTTTTCGATTTCTCTGCTCCTCCTAAATGGCCAACTCCTAAACCAAAATCCTACATGTGTTTATATAGACACACATGTAGGTTCCATACAAGGCCTAAATTGGGCCCATCCCAAGCCCACTAAATAAATAACTAGTTAGCCCACTATTCTAATGTATAAGCCTCGTAAAACTGACCCTTACATTGTCTCGTTGCATTAACACACAGCCTAAACCTTGGTGTGAGGCATCGCAGTAAACACAGAAATCTTCACATCCTTCTGGTATGGAGAGTATGGGTGCGTTACACAGCTTTTGCTTTAGTGTCTGAAAAGTTTGTTCGGCTTTGTGATCCCAAACGATTTTCTTGTCCTTTTGCGTCAAGGCAGTCAATGGCTGGGCTATTCTGGAGAATTTTCGATAAATCTTCGGTAATAACCGGCGAGTCCAAGAAATTGTCGTATCTCGGAATGGTTGGTAGGCGGACTCCAATCCTTGATAGCTACAATTTTTATGGGATCCACGTTGATTCCATATGCGTTGATTATGTGGCCTAAGAAATGCACTTCTCGTAACCAGAATTCGTACTTTGAAAACTTGGCGTACAACTTCTCGTTCTTCAACAGTTCCAGAATAAGCTTCATGTGCTTCTTGTGTTCGTCCTTGCTACATGAATAGATCAAGATGTCGTCAATGAAAACGATTACGCATTTATCAAGGTACGGCTTGCAGACGCGATTCATCAAATACATAAAGACGGCAGGTGCGTTGTTTAGTCCGAAGGGCATAACAAGATTTTCGTAGTGTCCATATCACGTACGAAAAGCAGTTTTCGCAACGTCTTCTTCACGAACTCTTAGTTGATGATATCCAGAACGAAGATCAATTTTTGAATAGTAACTGGAACCTTGCAATTGGTCGAACAGGTCGTCTATTCGAGGGAGTGGATATCGGTTCTTTACGGTAAGTTTGTTCAACTAGCGGTAGTCGATACACATCCGGAAAGATCCATCCTTCTTCTTGAAGAAGAGAACATGAGTGTTGGTCCTCACTGATCTTAATCAGTGCTAATGATGGTGTTTTAAGAAGAAAACCAATCAAATATCAATAGATGATGATTTCCAATAGCTAAAATGGGTTTTTAGTATTGAACAATCACAACATCAACCAAAGAATGATAAGAGATGAACAAAAGCTACAAAGATGGAATAAGATGCTCCTAGCCGTCACCAAACTTACCAATAATCAGATATCTTGTATTAGGGTTGAGAATGTTGCAAAAGTTACATAATGGTGCACAAAGGCTACTATTTATACACATCAGTAGACAGTTTCGCTGGTAGTTTCGCTGGCCAGGCGAAACTGTCACTGAGACAGACTAATCTAGATACCGAGCGAAACAACAGTTTCGCTCGGTAGTTTCGCTAACTACCCAAAAGACCAAGATTACAATTAAGCTAATCTAAACAAGTAGACTTAACAAAAACTATGAATTCCTCCCTACATTGATCTTCAATATTCCCCCTAGGGAGGGATTCAGCCTCTTGATCTTCGTTCTTCTGCTCCGGCTTCATTCGGGCTTGGCTCTTTGTTCAAATCTGTAGTCTCTGATTCCCCCAAAACAGTTGGCTCATTAGCAACGGGGACATCTGCCTCTGATTCCCCCAAAACAGTTGGCTGATTAGCAACGGGGACATCTGCCTCTGATTCCCCCCAAAACAGTTGGCTCATTAGAAACGGGGACATCAGCCGGCTTCACAACTTGTTCAGATGATTCTCCAAGACCGCCCCAAGATTTGTTCATCTGGTTTGCCAAATCCCTATCTTCTTCCATTTTGTCTTCATCAGCCCTTACTTTCTGTGCTAAATCCTTAATTTCTTTGACAATCCCCCGGGCCTTGTTGGCAACTCTCATAAACAGATTTGCCTCTTCAGCTGTGTCTTCTCCTGCCCCACATCTAATTGGATTTTCGCATAAGGTCTTCAGATCGTCGTTGCTGAATGAGAAGACTTCCATCGGGTCAAACAATCTTATTTCAGCATCTTCTCCTATCCTGATAACTGCCTCACCGGTTTGATTATCATAAAACCATTTCTTGAATGACTGCAGCCTTGAAAGTTGTTGATCTGGAATTCTGACCCTGTTCATTGTTTTAGCAGGTTTGAACTTTAAGTAGACTTTGGGCTTTCCAGTCGTTTCATCAATTTCAGTCCTTGACTTCTTCCTTTCACCTTTCATATACCCAAAGGACACAAAGTTGTCTTTTGCAGCTTGCTGCAGCATCATCTTCAAATTTATTGCCCTTGTACTTTGGTCTTCATCAATAAGGGGGAGCTCTGCCAACCTCCTCAGATCCCATCTGGGCAAGGTCTTGAAGCTGTCACGTTTGTGTATATAGGAGATGTTGCCCCCTCTCCTTTTGATCATGAAGGCATGAATGGAAGCATTGAATTTCCAGCTTATGATGTGTCTATCAGACTCTTTCCTCCTTGGTTGTGAGATATTTTGAAATAGAGGAGTCTGATCTTCAATCTCTGGCTTGGTGAACCATTCTTCCCTTTTTAAATCAATAACTTCTTGACTTACAGAGCTGATCTTTGCTTGGTAGGTCAGGGAATTTTCAGTCAAGGAATAGTTCTCAGGCTCTGAAAAGTCTTCAATCTCAGCCTCTTCATCACTTTCATCAATAAGGTGGTGGAATTGTGCCTGGACGATCTCTGGTTGTTTCTCTGTTTCAAAGTCATACAGATTTATATCACTTACATTAATGGCATCCAGATCTTCAACATTCACAGCACCACTTCCACCTGCTTCGTTTCCACCTGAACCACTTCCACCTTCTCCTCCTGTTGCAGACTTTGAGAAATCAGTCATTGAATCAATCTCAGCATCACTCATCTGGTTTGGCATATTCAGGTGTTTTTTAATCTCATTCATTTCCACCAGCAGAGTTTTAATCAGTGAAGATTGTTTCACAATAATCTCATTCATATTCTGGATCTGCTTATCCTTCTCCTTCTCTCTAATCTCTGAATTTACCAACTTAGTCTTAATCATCCCCAGTTCATTTGCCAAAGAGGTATTTACACCTCGGATAACATCTTCATCCAACTCAGACCTGGGATCAACCTTTCTTTTCTTGGTTGCCCTCATTTCTTCTTCAGCAGTGGCACTCTGTTTTTGCTTTGACTTCTTTCCTTGTTGTGCCAGATTCTCAAGCTCGTCTTCAATTTCATCTGCTGGTTCCTTACCAGTGCTTCTTACATACTGCTTCCTCTTTCCTTTAACGTTTTCACTCTCTTTTCCTTCATTTCTCCTTTTGTTCTCAGATTCAATCAGCTTCTGAATATATTCATACCTCTTATCAGGGTACATGTGCTTCATCAGGTAGGTGGTATACCCAGAGAAATCAGGTCTCTTAGCAGCACAATCTGATAGAATCCTTGGGTGCATCGGATTTACAATGAGGGCCGCACCCAGCTTTGGCAACTCCGGTTCTAAATGTTCAATAATCATTTGCAGAAATCTCGGATACAAGAGCCACCTCGACTTCTTCAGTGCGTGAATGTTTGAAACCATTGCGTCAAAGATTCTCTGAGGTATGTGTAGGTCCTAGATCAACCAAACAACACGATATCTAGACAAATACGAGTGCGGAATCCTCGTACAAGCTTGATTCAAGAACAATAGTGGAAGAATAGACGAGATCTTGTGAAAAGATGAAGTCTTGAATGATGAAAACCCACTAAAGGAAGCTGATCGTAATCTCTTAAGAACAAAGTAATCGTGAAAGTGAAAATTGTATTGAAAAGCTTGCTAATCATAAACACAAAATGGGTTTATATAGTACCCACTACAACCCTAGCCTAAATCGTAATCTAATAAACGGCCCACATGGCTTGATCGTAAACAGGATAAAGGCTATAAGCCCATTAACAAAAGCCCAAAACAATATAAACAATAAGCCCAATTACAAATGTTCATGCCTTAAATAAGCCTAGCCCAACAATCTTCCCCTAGGCATGAAACATTTGAACTTTTCATCTACGGCAGCAGGAGGTCAAATCTGAATGTGTTCTGAACGTTGTTTGACCACCATCTGTTCTCCACGATCCGTCCTGCAGTCCCATGAAAGATTCCGACCCTCACAGCATTCTCCAAATCATTTTCATCTCCAAGTATAGGCTGTGAGGCGAGTAGCTTTATATCACTTTCTCCAAATCGCAGCAGATCAACCGGATCGTAGAAGCGAAACTGCCTCATACCTTTGCATAGAACCACCACCTCGTGAGTTGTTGGATCATAGCACCAGCAGTCAAAGTTTTTGACCAGTGTACCATCTTCGATTTCATCCAACATGTTAATCACTCGTGTGCGCTTGGTGGGTGGTCTTCTAGCTTCACCAATTGGTTCTCCAGTCACTGGGTCAGTTCCCGTTTCTACCCATCTCACCTGCTTCAGGTCAAAGTCAGCAAAATTGTTTTCCAGATGGCTTAATAAATTGTTTCTGATAAGATCCCCATCGGAGCTGTTCCACCTGTTGATGAATGGAGCTCGGAGCAAACTTCTGATCTCAGGCTCAGTCCATGAGTGGAATTGTTCACGAGTTCTGTAATACTCAACTGGACTGTAGCCGTCACGGATCACAGCAAACAGTTTCTTCTCCGTGTCATAGTGCCAGCACAAGATGGCCTCACGACTCCCCCTTTTGTCAATGGAGCTTTTACCAACATCAAGGGCATATTTGGTGGGGGCTGGTCCTTGATAGAACTCACGGAACCAGTTGTCGTGACCCGCAGGCGCTTTAGAGATGACTCTGCCACTTCGGGCGTAATCAGGCATCTCTATGTTTTCATCTCCATCATCCTCAGCTGCTTCACTCGTACCTTAAGCTGACGAGCTTTGACCTGTGACACTTGTAGTATTCCCTTCTACAGAACTTTTGAAGGCATTGAACCTCTTCTTCAAATCCATCAGAGCTTCATACAAATATTTCATTCTTGCCTTGTCAGCCTCCTCTCTCTCTCTCATCTTTCTGTTATCAGCCACCTCTTTATCTTTCATTCTTCTGACTTCAGCATTCAACGCCTTAATTTCATTTTCCCTGATCCTGTTCTGAGAAACCAGGAAATTGATGTGAGGATCTGTGCTTATCCTCAGATCAATTGGTAACTCAGCAGCTTGAAACGGCCTAAAGCCAGGAATAGTTGTAGGCTGAGATACCACAGGAGCTGCACTAATTCTTACTGGGCTTGGAGCAATGAAGGTGTGATCAACCTCCAGAAATTGAGTTTCTTCCCGAGCTGGGCTATGCTCGGTCAGAACTGGAGTTTCAGTATGCACAGGGGCAGGTTGATCTTGCACATCTTCAGTCTGTGTAGCAAAAGGTTGCTCTTGAAGGGCTTCATCAGTTGTTTCTTCTTGACCACTGGGACCCTCAGAACTGGGCCCAGCTGGTTGTACAACCATTATGCTCGAGCTAGTTTTCATGAACTTGAAACGTACGCTCCTTGGATCAGATTTCTTTCGAGGAGATGGCTCTCGAACAGGAATAGGTTCCTCTTCCAGAACATCACCAACGGACAAATTCAGCTCTGGAGGAGTAGTGTCACTCCCAGATGAGCCAATCATATCATCCCTCGATCTTTTATGGGTTAGAGGCTCCAAGTCTCCATAAATATCCTCTTCAGAGATGTTCTGGCCAGCAAGAATGTCATCCATTATATTTTCTTCATCGGAGGGAATGACATCTTCATCTTGAACATTAACAGCTGGAGTTACTGTTAAGTCTTGGTCTTCAGCTACCATGGCATTCCCAACCGGCATGTCAGATTCTGGTTCATCTTCATCAAATTCTTGTTCCCTTGCCACCTCTGGGAACGCACCTCTCTTAACCCATTCAAGTCTTCCTTGAAAGCTGTTTTTGCCCTTTCTATCTTGAGTTTGAAGACCAAAGACCCCACAATCCATTACTTTGATGTCTAACTTCTCAATCCTTTCTTCAATCATTGGGTATTTCTTCATGACCACCATTTGTACAAACCTTGGTGTCATCAAAAATTACTCTCTGGCACTCAAATCAG
Source organism: Deinandra increscens subsp. villosa (assembly GCA_039602395.1). NCBI lineage: Eukaryota > Viridiplantae > Streptophyta > Magnoliopsida > Asterales > Asteraceae > Deinandra > Deinandra increscens. Next base: position 30,648,910 of record JBCNJP010000023.1, read on the forward strand.
CATTGCCTACCCAGTCCATCAGCATCATCTTTGAGAAGTTGAAATCCCAATCTAAGGCCAAAGAGATGAAAGCAGTTCCATGAAGTTGATTTAGTTGATCAAAACTGGTTCTCTTTCCTAGAAATGACTTCTGCATATAATGTGCTAGGCACCTCCAATAATGCGGCAGAAGCTTCTTAAAGATTGGTGGAAACTTTCCTTCGTATCCCATTGACTGAGCACCAGCCAGAACAACCTCCTTCGGATACTTGATTGGATCAGAGGCTTTATCAGTAATGTTCAGCCCCTTCCTGATATCATCTTCCTCAATCACTACTTGTCTGTTATTGACCGTTGCGGTAATCCTTGTCTTGTCAGAATTTGCCCTGGCGGTTCCCCAAAATTCTCTGACCAGCATCTCGTCGATGAGTACATTCGTCCTCAAGGCATGGTTAATTTTGCACGTGTTCATTCCGGCCACCAGTGAGTAGAATAACTCCATGTGTTTTTCAGGCGGGTCTTCTAGGTATGCCGGCATGCAATGGTCCTGCTCATACTTTATATCTCCAATAAGCATTTCTTCTGCCATCTGAGACAGACAAGACACATGCATCAGACTTGTTCATTAATGAGCAATTATGATTATTAACCCTTAACGTTGTTCAATTGAAGTTCACATTTTACTTTAGACGGTCATAAAATTTCAATTTGAACACCTTTAAGGAAAATAATTGAGTTTAGCATTAGCTCACAAACAACGTCAAATTTTATCTCAAAAACTTACAATTTTAATGAGATCTCAAAATTATTAAGAGTTTAAGTCTTTAAATTTCATTTTATGTGTGTTTGCGATTTATAAACCGAGTTTACGATCCATAAAATGGGTTTACGATCCTTTAAACGGGTTTACGATCCCTTAAACATTGGCCCAATCGCAATCTATTAGATCCAGTCGTAAACAGCAGTTACACGACTCGGCCCAATCGTAAACACCCAAACACCCTTTGTCGTTTTCCTAGGTCGTAAACATGAATCGCAAACGGTTGTCGTAAACACAGATCGTAATCGCTCGATCGTAATCAGCGATCGTGAACATCGATCGTGATCACCGAAGGGTCGTCTTCTCCAACGAGAAAGTCGTAATCGCCGAAAACCACCATTAACGGACCTGCAAAAACTCGGAAACTTGTTAAAACACCACAAATATGCATACAGAACACATTGCACTACCTTTAAACAGATTTAAACACAAAACCAACTTCAAATCTTGTAAGAAATACTCAAATGCCGTGAAACTCTAGAGTTAGGGTTTGAAACAGGAAACCCGAGAATAAACAAAGAAATCCTTGTGAAGAAAGTCGATTGAGTGAGGGCTCTTGGTCGGAAAACGATGATGAGTGTGATGGTGAGGTCGGATGACTGAGCGGTGGTCGGAGGAGTGCTGGAATGAAGTTCCGGTGACTGGCTACGGTGGTTAGGGTTTCTCCGGTGAAATCGTAATCAGAAAGAAGAGGGACATGTGAAAGTGTGGGTGTCGTAAACCGGTTTGGGTTTATATACCCCCTTTTGAAATGTTTCAAAGATGCCCCTCAAAGTTTCAAACTTGTTCAAAACACCTCCCAAACCTTTATAAATTGACAATTCTCTCTTAAAAAAAATATTAACTTTGAGAAAGTTGAGAATTTAACGAAGCTTCCCCTTAAACTTAGAATTCTTTCAAGTTTACCCCAAACTTGATAAAATGAAGATTCTCATAAGATTTGCCAATTTTAAAACATTGAAAATTCTATAAAAACTTCCCCTCAGAGTCATACCCGAGTATCCGATCATGATCATGAAAAATTTAAAAGTTTAAACAAATTAAAAACAGATAAAATCAAAACCAAAATATTCACAAACTTACCTCAGAAAATTCAAATATTCACATACCTGGTGCTGGTAAAAATTTTCACAGATAATTTCAGACAGGTCTTTGACTGAGGAACCCTTTTCAGCTTCCGTTACTAGACACTCTAGACAATTGTCAGGTGGTTTGAACACATAAACTCACATCCAGTAAAGTGCTTAAATATAGTACAGATTTACCGATATGTTTAACCGTCCCCACACCCAATTTTCCATAGCAAAACCTACCCAACCTCAGAGTTTATTGAGGATTCACAAACCCCCAACTTGAGGAACCATGCAACACTGCTTTGACTACCACTTATTTCTATTTTTTATACATTATCAGTTGATGATCAGGTCGGCCGCATAAGCACGCAGAGAAGACCAACTGAAAATTTTTATTTTCTTTTCTTTTTCTTTTTCAGAATTTTCATTTTTGCATACCTTTTCTATTTCTTTTTCTTTTCCTTGTGGTGTTGTCTTATACAGTATAAGCATGGCGTGTGAGAGAGTGAATACTAGGTAAATACCACTCTCAACCCGTTTTTGTCGGGACTCAGTTTTTTAAACCATGTAGACTAGGATGGGAAACTAAACATGTATAGAGTTTAAGATTACTGCACTTACATAGATGATCATTGTTTTGGTTGAGCTTACCGACATATCATCTTTGAGCAGTCTTTCACATCAGCCTTACACGTGTCAGTCTCCGACCGTCATTGAACAATTTTTTGCAAGTCCTATCAAAAGACATCATAAAAACTTTTCAGATTAACCAGCACCATTTCTTCCCCTGTTTTTGTGAGGCTTTTGAAATAAGACTCAATTTTTCAGTCAATTTCCAATTTTTTTTTTTTTTTAAAATTTAAATACCAAAAACTTTGTACAAAAACATAGATAATCAGATCATCAGATCATTCCTCGAAGGCAATCATCTTCAGGCCTTCAACACAAGATTCAAAATTAGGACGAGGAAGGGGTTTTGTAAAGATGTCCGAAACATTCTGATCGGAGCTTACCTTTTGAAGCTGAATTAGCTCACGATCAAAGCAATCACGAATAAAATGTACCTTGATATCAATATGCTTGGTTTTGGAATGTTGGACAGGGTTTTTCACAATCTCAAGAGCAGCAGCGTTATCACAAAATATGGGAGTGTTAACGAATTCCATACCGTAATCCGTGAGCTGGTTTTGGATCCACACTACCTGTGAAGTACCGGCAGATGCGGCTACGTACTCAGCTTCGGCAGTTGATTTGGATACGGTATGCTGCTTCTTGCTCTGCCAAGAGATGAGCCTATCTCCCAGGTATTGACATCCTCCAGTAGTAGATTTCCTGTCAAGGTCACTACCTCCATAATCACTGTCAGTAAAAGCATATAATTGAAAATCAGTGTTCTTCGGGTACCAAAGACCAAGCCTAGGCCTGCCCTTCAGATACCTGAAGATACGTTTAACAGCAGAAAGATGAGAAAGTTTAGGATTAGCCTGATAACGAGCACACACGCAAACTGCATGCATGATGTCTGGCCTGCTTGCTGTCAAATACATTAGTGATCCAATCATCGACCGATAATGGAATTCACTCACTGACTCCCCATTGAGATCTGCTGACAAGAGTGGCCTGGATGCCATGGGAGTTGCGATGGGCTTGCAATCCTGCATTTTGAACTTCTCCAGAATCTCATTCACGTACTTTGCTTGATGAATAAGTATCCCAGAGTCATCCTGCTTGACTTGAAGTGCAAGAAAGAAACTCATCTCGCCCTGATCACTCATCTCAAACTTCTTCTTCATAATCTCCTCAAATTCGGTGCACAATTCCTCGTTTGTTGAACCGTAGATAATGTCATCTACGTACACCTGCACCATGATTATGTCTTCTTCCACCCTTTTCCTAAACAATGTTTGATCAACGACTCCTCTTGTATATCCATTCTCCACCAGGTGATTGGACAACGTTTCATACCAGGTTCTAGGAGCTTGATGCAAACCGTACAAAGCCTTATCCAGCAGATAAACGTGATCTGGATTTTCTTCATCTATGAACCCTGGTGGTTGAGCAACATAAACTTCCTCGTTCATCTCTGCATACAGGAAGGCAGTCTTCACATCCATCTGATGTACGGTAAAATTGAGATACGAAGCCACAGCCAGAAAGATCCGAATTGCTTCCAATCTTGCCACCGGAGCGTAAACCTCATCATAGTCGATACCGTGGACTTGCCTGTGCCCTTGTACTATCAACCTTGCTTTGTTTCTTACTATGATCCCCGAGTCATCCTTTTTGTTCTTGTACAACCATCTCGTGGGAATCACCTTCTTGTCCTCTGGCCGCTTCACAAGTCGCCACACTCCCAGCTTTGAGAACTGATTGAGTTCATTGTGCATGGCCTCCATCCAGCTTGGATCTTTGAGAGCAACCATCACATTGGGAGGTTCAATCTGGGAGATGAAGCAGGAAAACATACAAAAGTTGATGTGTCCCGTGCGGCTTCTTGTGGTGACACCCGCTGTCACTGGCCCAACAACATTACTCAGTGGATGATCCTTGTTGATTCTGCTCTCTTGGACATCAGGCACTGAAACATTAACAGGCAGATTAGCATTAACAACATTTTCAGACATACCTGAGCCTTGAGAATCCACTGGAGCATCACGTGTTCCTGAACATTCTGGAATATCAGCAGTTGCATTCCGAGAAGATTCAGCTGATGCTCTATCCACATGAGGTCTTACATCTGCACTAGGAGCTACAATGTCTTCTTCTTCGCCCAAATTGTGGAAAACATTCGAGAAATTAAATCCCTCAAACAATGATCCATAGTCGAAGATCCAATCAGGTCCAGTTCCCGCATCCGTAGGATTGTCCTCCATCCAATCTACATTGAATGCCTCAATAATAACCTGGGTGGTTTTGTTGTACACACGATAAGCACTATTTGCTGAATAACCCACAAAATAGCACTCATCGGCCTTCGCTTCGAATTTCCCCACATCGGACTGAATCAGCACCGTGCACGGACACCCGAATGTCTTGAAATAACCCACCTTCGGTTTCTCCCCATAGATGATCTGATATGGAGTTTGCTCGTGACGCTTGTTCAGAAGAACTCTGTTTTGTACATAACAAGCAGTATTCACAGCTTCTGCCCAAAAGAAGATTGGTAATTTTGCTTCACACATCATTGTTCTAGCCGCTTCAATGAGTGTCCTATTTCTTCTTTCGGCAACTCCATTCTGCTGAGGAGTGTAAGGAGCACTGAACTGCCTTTCAATCCCCTTTCCACCACAAAACATATTTAGCTCAGCATTTTTGAATTCCGTCCCATTGTCAGATCTGATTGCCTTCACTCTTTTATCCAGCTGGTTTTCAATAAGAGTCACAAACTGCTTTACTAGGGCTGGAGTTTCGTACTTGTTTGACAAGAAAAAAACCCAAGTAAACCGCGAGTAGTCGTCCACTATCACGAGGCAGTATGAAAACTTGCTGACACTTTGTACCTGCATGGGACCAAACAAATCCATATGTAAGAGTTGAAGCACAGAAGAGACAGAATTTGTAACCTTTGGACGATGTGGCAGTTTGTGCTGCTTCCCCTTAGCACAAGCCACACACTTCTCCACTGAAGAGAAGTCTTTGATCGGAAGATTTCTGACATGCTCTCCTTTAGCCAGCTTGGATAGATTCTTCATGTTTGCATGTCCCAGACGACGATGCCACAACAATGCAAGATTCTCAGTCTGCTTTGAAATTAGACAAGCTGCTTCAGATGTTGGAGGCTTTCCCATGTTCAATTGATAAGAATTCCCGTGCCTTGGTGTACGCATTAAGATACATTCTTCAGGAATTTCTACACCAGGCATAAGAATGATGCATTCCTTTCTGTTGAACATCACAGAGTATTCTCGATCACATATCTGTGACACACTTAGCAAGCTGTGGGACAGCTCCTCTACATAATGCACATCTGAAAAAGTCAGACTCCCATTCTTCACAACTCCTTTCTTTGTAATTCTTCCACCCACACCTCCAGCAAAAGAAACACTTCCTCCATTGAAGTCTTCCACCTCATCTAACAGAGACAGATCTCCGGTCATATGTCGGGTACAACCACTATCAACATACCAGAGATTGTTGACAGATCTTCTTGGCTGTCCCTACACAAATCATAAATCAGTTAGAGTCAGGTACCCAGGTCATAACAGATCTGGGCACTCCCTTGGAGTCAATGTAATTAACCATCTTGAAAGACATTCCTGCTTTTGATTCGGATTCATTTAAAACTTTAGCATGAACTTTTGGTTTCCAATTTGGTTGTTTTTGGGAGTTAGAGCTACTAGCAGAGTTCTTTGTGGGTGAAACATTCCTTGGAGGAGATGTGGCCTTTTTACCTTTTGTTTTGATGATCGGTGTCCACTCAAGTTTTAATTTGGTATAAACCATTTGTTTTGGTTGAGTGACAACTTTTGGTTGTTCTATAACTGCTTTACCCTTAGGTTTAGCAGCCTGATTGACTTTAGGTACTTGTTTCTCAAAAGGTTTTGTTTTCATTTTATTTGGTTTGTTGAAAACTCCTTTAGCTGCATAAGCAGGTTTGGAAGTTTGGCCCACATCTCTCCTTTCATTGACAGGCTTCGTCACTGGGGCCTTTGTGTTTAGAACCTTAGACTGTTGAGTCTTCATTGGTTCAGAACTTTGCTTCCCCTGTGACGATGCTTGCTGCTTTTGAGTTCTGTTCTCACCCCTCATCATTTTCTCAAGCATAGTTGTCTGCTTGTTCTGCGGATAATAAGGCTCATAGGGTCTGTTCATACAATTAGCAGCAAAATGACCTGGTTGACCACATTGAAAACAATTCATTTGTCTAGGCCCATTGACGTTGCTACACAAATATGAGCGTCTTGGGTAAGACGACTTCCATTCCGGTTGATCATCCCATTTGTGTATCACACGTTTTGAATGTTTTTCAGGTTGTGTTATTAAACAAAATTGTTCAGATTTTGATTTGTCAGTTCAATTATAAGTTGACACAACCTGGGGATACGGAACAAAGTCGTTGGGCTTAGACTTACGGCCAATCTTTGTGTTAGGAACACGCATTTTAAATGAACTAACGACTTCATTAGGATTAGAAACATGTTTTAACAAGACAATTTGATTGGACTTGGATGATTCAAGTTCTGACACAGATGCCAGAATGTCATCCTTAGGTAAACTAAAAACAGAACAACTAGACTCATGACACTCATTGACCCTCAAGCATTCAGCATCCTCCCCAGATACATCTTCAATGCCTACAACATCTGCACATGCAACAAAAACATTAGAAGAACTAACATTATTGTTTAAAGATTCCTGGGAAGAACCTGGTTCAGTTGTGAGGTCAACTACATTGTTCTGACTACCCGTCCCATATAAACCAAGTTTCTCCTGTTCTTTCTCTACTTCTGTCATAGGGGTCACACCAACCATCAAGCTATCTATAGGAGGACCTGCTTCATGATATCCTGAGCTAGTTCTATCTACTTGGTCCTCCTCATAGAGCATTCCTATGATATCTCTAAGGATAGGTGGGGGAATTATAACATTTGCGGCCACGGACTTGTCAGACTTTTCTGACCCAAATCCTGGTGTGTGTTTTCCTACCTGTCCACAAATAACTGCCTGAGATAGTTCTTTACCTGCCTGAAGCATTCTCTTGTTTCTCAATTGATTCATATCTAACTGAACTTGCATCTCATTAGTCTTATGAGTCAATTCATCTACCTGTTTTCTAAGGTCAGCTATTTCTAACTTGGCATTATCATACAGGATAGATTTCTCAGTTGCTATCTGTTGGTACTTCACTATATCTAGCTTTTGTGCCTTAACCTTTTCCTCATTTTTTACCCATCTACCCTTAAATGAGCTCCTCTCACACTTGACCTCAAACAATTCTATTTGATAATTCTTACAGATTTGTCTAAGACCAGGAATAATACGAGCACAAGTGGGATCCGAACATACCTTTAGGTTTTCAGCATCAGCAACGAATGCTTCCTTGTCTTCTATCTGAGTCTCTTCAGGCTTTCCTTCATCAGTGACCACAAAGGCATGATCTTCTTCATTATCCTTCTCCGCAGTAGCAATCAAAGCATGTGTCAAACTAAGATCCTTCATCTGTGAACTCCAGTCATAACCACCACCTTCCTGAACCACCAGAGCCCTGGCATCACCCTTTCCTTTCACTTCATCAACCTTCTTTTCTTCAGCTCTTTCCTTCTTGGGCTTCGTGCATTCCCTGGCAAAGTGACCATACTCATCACAATTATAGCACCTTAGCTTCGACTTGTCAAACCCCATTCTGATCTTATCCTGATCCTTCCAGACGTTCCTTCCCATTTCGGCCATAAATTTCTTGGCTCTGAAGACAGCCATGGCCATTTGCCAAGAGACATCCAGCATCTCCACGTCCTCAGGATTTATCTGATTAAGATCACCAGCCACCATATCAGTAGGCACAAGATTCCCGGCCACAAGGGCATGATAGCTGTTCATGAAACCCATACCAAGGGCAAAGTTAGGATCATTGATATCTCCAGAGTTGACACCTCCGCTTGAACTACCTTGAGGCTGTGCTACAAAAGCACTAGACATAGGAGCTGAGCTTGATCCACTCCCTGTAAACTTTCCTTCATGCTTACCCTCAACTTCTTCTGACAACAAAGCCTGATTCAACTTTCCAGCCAAACTTAGAGAACTTATATGGTTCAGCTCTCTCTGCTTATCATCTATCATCTTGGATTTCAGCTTGTTGATTAATTCATCCAAAGTCACTTCACTCAGCCTATTGTTGTCTTTGATGATAGATATATTGGTGTTCCAAGACTTAGGCAGACTGTTTAGCAACTTCAAGTTCTTGTCTTTAGTATCCGGCTCCACACCATAACTTGACATCTCTGCCATCAGTGACACATACCTCTGTACTTGAGCTTCAAACGATTCACCCTGAATATGATTGAACAAGTTAAATTTCTGCTTCAACATCTGCTTCCGACTAGCCTTAATATCAGGGTTCCCTTCATAAGCAACAATCAAGGCATTCCACAGTTGCTTTGCTGTTTTGCAGTGTTTGAACCCTTGAGCAATATCTGGAGTTAGGGCCATCGTCATTATCGCAAATGCCCTCTCAGCCTTGTTGCACCTCTCCCAGTCATCATCATCATACTCGTCTTCTTTCTTCTCTTTCCCTGCATTTGTTCCTGTTGCGTGAGTAGGTGTAAACGGTCAATTCACAACAGCCCTCCATAACCTCAGATCCACACTCTTCAAATGATTTTCGAATCTGTATTTCCACTCTAAGAAATTATCCGCTGAAGTTAGTCTTGGCGGACGAGTTATAGATCCGATCTCGAAGTCCAATTTCTGATACATGCTCGGCTCAAAATCCATTTCAATAGCTTGGGAAACTTAACCTAATGTCCAAAAGTCCAAACAACACTGTTTACGATTAAAACACTCCCGATTACGATCCAAATAGCCGATTACGATCGTAAATAATGATTACGATCGAGAACACGTTTCCGATAACACGTCAACCTCGTAAACACACTAACCGCCTCAATCTGTCGTAAACAACGATTCCGATTTTCGATTACGACCAACGTAGTCGTAAACAACAATTACGATCGGATTTGATCGTAAACTACGTTTCCGACCCCGCGATTCCGATTGGCACAATCGTAAACACCAATTACGACAAGGAAATGTCGTAAACCCAAACCGTACGAATCGTAAACTCTCAAAAAATGCGATCTTGAAGTCGTAAACTCAAAGAACACCAGCAGGACCACTCGTAAACGCCAAACTATGAAGATCTTCAACCAAACCCTATCGTAAACACACAGACCAGCAGCAGCAGATGTCGTAATCACCTGGAACACCTTCGAATCTTCAAAACTTGAACAAAAACCCAACAGAAACCCAGAAATACACTTGAATCAATATCGTGAGAGCCTCGAATCTAAGATTCTTGGCTCTGATACCAATTGTAGGTCCTAGATCAACCAAACAACACGATATCTAGACAAATACGAGTGCGGAATCCTCGTACAAGCTTGATTCAAGAACAATAGTGGAAGAATAGACGAGATCTTGTGAAAAGATGAAGTCTTGAATGATGAAAACCCACTAAAGGAAGCTGATCGTAATCTCTTAAGAACAAAGTAATCGTGAAAGTGAAAATTGTATTGAAAAGCTTGCTAATCATAAACACAAAATGGGTTTATATAGTACCCACTACAACCCTAGCCTAAATCGTAATCTAATAAACGGCCCACATGGCTTGATCGTAAACAGGATAAAGGCTATAAGCCCATTAACAAAAGCCCAAAACAATATAAACAATAAGCCCAATTACAAATGTTCATGCCTTAAATAAGCCTAGCCCAACAGTATGTTGGCCTTTTTCCCTTTACAAACCAACAGCATGGCCTCGGCCCAGATCAAGTTCAAACCATCAGAACCACATTTTCTGTCGTCTAAGCATGAGATGAAAACATGTGCGATGTATCTCCATTCCTTTGACATCAAGGACTTCTTAATCTCTTTCTTGTTCTTCCATAATTCACTTCCTTCGTATCCCATATCTCTCTCAAATCCTCTCAAAACATCCAGTTCCTTCAGCTTTGTTACTTCACCAATATCATCTTCGAGTTTAAGAGCTTCAGCTATTGTCTTCATGGTGATCACAATATCCTTCTGCATAACCTTAGCTCGGATGCATTCTGGTTTTGCTTTAACGTCGTATTCAGCCGTGAGCCAGAATTCTCTGATATGTCTTTCGTCAATTATCGGCATATGTGAAATGGCATGAAAGATGCAAGACTTCTTCAGCCATGCAATACAGTCTCTAAATCTGATGGCCTTGTCTGTTCTATCATCCAGAAATGCAGTTACATTGCTTCGAGGCTCGTGCTTTAAAGCTGACATTTTTCTGCGTATGAAACCGAGATTTTGTGAGTTAAAAAGAATTTAAAATTAAATTGAATTTAAAAAATGGTAATTTCGCTGCGAAACAGTAGTTTCGCTAAGAAACCATAGTGTCGCAACACGGCGAAACCAATAGATTCGCGAGATGGTCGCAGCGACACTGAAGAGGTCAGTTTCGCCGAGAAACAGCAGTTTCGCTGGGAATCTCGGCGACACTGTCAACGAAATTAGGGCATTATCGCTGAACAGTTTCGCTCGTGATTTTGAACTTTCGTTCAGTTTCGCTTAACGAACATGCAGTTTCGCAGGACGCGACCTTTGAAATTCAAAACCCGGAAATCGATTTTTAAGCTCCTTTTTGCAATCGAAACCAACTGTAACCAGATATATCGTACAAACGAGCATAATGTGGGTTCTAAACAGTTTCAAACACAGATTACAGGGGCCAAGAGAACTCTTTGCGCCGAATCACTTAAAAACCCTACAAAAATTGTTGTTTCGGATGCGGTTTTGGACGCGATAAACACGAGAGATTGACCGACATATTTACCTTTAAACCGGTATCGGCTAAACAATGATGAAACAGATGAAACAGTTTGGGCGAAAATGAGAGTTTCGCGATACGAGGGTTTTGCAGGTTTCTCGGTGAGATTTGGGAGATAATGACTTGTGTTCTCGAACAAGAGTTTAAGTACCTGGGCAGTTTCGCCCGTAATTTCGCTCTGGCGAAACAGTAGTTTCGCCGAAGCGAAAGAGCAGATTCGCTCGAGCTTTTACCGATAACGAAAGTATAGATTCGCTGAGAGCTCGTACGGCGAAACTAATCAGGCGAAACAGTAGTTTCGCTGAAACCCTAAAAATTCAATTTTGACTCATTTAAGATTTTGAAATTTTGGAAATGCCGTCAAACTCACACAATCATCATACCCTTCACAATGTATCGATCTAATCAAAAAATAACGCAGAAAGAAAATCTTTTTGAGTTTTCTAAGAAGAGATGTAAAACGACTATACAAACAAACTCTATTTAATTTTGAGAAAGATCCAGACGTGAGATCATATCAACCGATACGCATCATACACATTTCAATTTCAAACTTAATCAGCATGCAAGTCAAGCAGATCTCGAATGCATCACATTGATATTAAGCATGCACTAATAGTATTTAATATTTTTGGATATGCTTAAGGTGTATTAATCATGCACTGATCACCCAGCCTCACTCTATCAAAGAAGTTAACAAATCATCATATTCATCTTGATTTTTCTTTTATCTTTTTAAAATGAGATATGCGTTCATGATGTTTCATGCAAAAATAAAGCAGAACCCTAAGTGAACAGCGATCAGGTCGGCCGCAAAGCACGCAGAGAAAGCCCGATGCACTTAGAAAATAAAAATGAAAAAGAAAGCAGAAGACGTATATATCAACAACAATCAGGTCGGCCTTATCGGCACGCAGAGAAAGTCCGATGATATATACTAAACACCAAGAAAATAAAGCAGAAACTCAATCAGCAGGTGATCAGGTCGGCCGCCTAGGCACGCAAAGAAGACCCACTGAGTCGAGTGTAAAATTGGCGTAAAGCCTTATTGCAAAGCATGCGTACATCAGAACATCTCTTATTCTATTTTTATAAGATATCAGAATCATTGCAACACTTATCAAGAAATGAAAACTAGAGTATTATCAGGCAAGCTTTATGTTTATATCATACTCATAGATATCATATTAGTCATGCACACCCATAGATCATACAAGCACAATACAACTTTTATTTTTACTCTATCCACGGCAGATAACGCAAGTTGATATACTATCATTTCTCACTTGGTCGGATCAATTTCTCATTTTTTGAATTTTGAATTTTTTTTTAATTTATTTATTTACTAAATATTCTGATTAATTTATTTTTCCCCCAAAATCCACAAATACTCTATTTTTGGATTTTCAATAAGCAAACTAAAAAAAACAAAACAAAATGATTCGATCGATACTTGACACAAATTTGAAAAACGCTTGAATGGAGACACTTTCGAAGAAAAATATTTTGACATGGAATCCGCTTCGAATGCATGAGTGAAAGGAGATAATTTGAGAAAGATTTCATGAGATTTAAGCAGGTTTAGTGTGATTTACCCCCAATTCCCCCACAAGATAGCAATAAAGACATCAATAGCAGTTATGAGAGAAACGCAAGGTAAACGGATCTAAAATACTCCCCTGATCATATTCGAGTGACAATTGGCCAGAAATCATGTGAAGGTAGATGACGTGATCATTGATTTCTTGATATAGGAATTTGGCCAATCAACATGCTCAATTGTAACATCCACCTGATTCAAGACAACGTGAATTTAGCATGCAGGTCTAAATAAGACAAATTTAAGATAAAACAAAGTTAAAAGAATATGTACAAAAATTTAAGTAAAAAATAATTCAAAAAATTTATTTATTTATTTATTTATATATATATATATATATATATAGATTTTATTTAAAAAGAAATCATGCCCAGCATTTTAATAAGCTCATAAAAGCGGGGTTTATCAAAGGTTTTGGTGAAAATATCAGCTTTCTGGGCCTTGGTTTCAATGGGAATAACATCGATAAACCCTTTTTCCTGAGCGTCACGGATTGCATGAACCCTGGTTTCGATGTGCTTTGTTCTCGTATGATGAATCGGGTTCTTGGAGATTCCAACAGCTGCTTCGTTGTCACAGAACAACGGTGTATGAAGGAAGTTGATTCCATAATCCATCATCTGGTGTTGGATCCACAGCACTTGACAACAGCAACTTGAGGCGGCGATGTATTCAGCTTCACCTGTGGATAAAGATACAGTTGTTTGCTTTTTGCTTTGCCATGAAACCAAGCATTCCCCCAGAAACTGGCATCCTCCAGAAACTGATTTTCGATCGAGCTGGCATCCTCCGTGATCACTGTCGGAATATGAATTAAGTTCAAAGCTTCCACCCCTAGGATACCATAAACCCAATCTGGATGAACCTTTCAAATAACGGAAAATTCGCTTGACGGCCTTTTCATGAGATTCCCTTGGGTCAGCCTGATAACGAGCACAGTAGCATATGGCAAAAGTGATGTCCCGGACGACTGGTTGTGAGATACATAAGAGACCCAATCATTGATCGATAATACTTGGGGTCAACCGGCTTTCCTTGATTGTCAGGAGTCAAGCATGTCTGAGATGTGAAAGGAGTGAGTTCAGCAGAAGCGTCGTTCATCTTGTATTTCTTCAGAATTTCCAGAATGTACTTTTCTTGATGAATGAGAATGCCGTCTGGTTTTTGTTCCACCTGCAAGCCAAGAAAGAAACACATTTCCCCCATCATACTTATTTCGAATTTCTCCTTCATCAATTCCTCAAATTCGCGACACAGCTTCTCATTTGTTGAACCAAAAATGATGTCGTCTACATATACTTGAACAATCAGCACTTCGCCGTTGACCTCTTTCTTAAACAACGTCATGTCGATGGATCCACGTGTAAAGCCTTTTCCCAAAAGATATTGAGTCAAAGTCTCGTACCAAATTCTAGGAGCCTAATGTAGACCGTAGAGAGATTTGTCGAGCTTGTACACTATGTCAGGAAACTCATGATCTTCGAAGCCTGGAGGTTGATTCACGTAGATTTCTTCATCAATATCCCCATATAAGAAAGCGCACTTAACGTCCATTTGAAACACCTTGAAATTCTTGTGTGCAGCATGAGCCAGGAAAATACGAATGGCCTCAATGCGTGCAACAGGTGCAAACACTTCGGTATAGTCAATTCCTTCTTCTTGATAAAAACCTTGAACCACGAGTCTTGACTTGTTTCTAATCACAACACCTCTATCATCTGGCTCGTTCCGGAAGCCCCACTTTGTACCAATTGGAACCTTGTTCTCTGGAAGATCCACTAGTTGCCACACCTTCAGCTTTCTGAACTGTTGCAGCTCAGACTGCTTAGAGTCCACCCAACTTGGATCTGCTAAAGCTTCCTCTATATTTTTAGGAACGATCTGAGACAGAAAACATGCGAACAAACATTCATTGATCAATCCAGACTGATGACGAGTCCTCACTCCATCCGTAATAGAACCAATGACGAGGTCATGCGGATGATCTTTTAAGGTTTTGAAATTTGAGTCAAGGTTAAGGGGAGCCGGTTCGGATGTTTGATGGGGTAAATCATGAGAGGAAGATGACCTAAACCTAGACCTAGACACACCTAAATTTTACCGAAAACCCTAAAACTGAACCGAACCCTAAGGCAAGTGTACCTGTCGGATTATAGTAAAGCTAAGGAAGACCGGGAATATCGAACCCTAAGGACACTCTAAAGACAAAGACTTAACCTAGACCTAGAAAATGGAAATACTGAGTAATTTGGGTTTTGATTTGAGATTTGATTTGAATTAAAATTAACTAACGCAACTAACAGACGGACAGCAGGGAAATTCAGGAAACAATCAGATACGATAAAGACACCACCTAGACCTAGAATCCCAACCAATACCTACAACCTCATCTGGCAATGACAACTCTGAGGGCGGCTAATTCACCGATTAAGGCCTTCTTAGAAAATGTTCCTAACGTTCGGACAGGAGTTCACCTTGTGGGTACATCCAACCTCAACTAGACCTAACCACCCTCGAAACAATCTAAGGCACCTTAAACTAGCAGGAACTACCACTAATCAACACAACTGACACAGAATAGCAAGCTAACTAATTTCCTAGGGCATCCCTCTTCCGATGGCAATGTGATCCTAATCCACTAGTCAACCCAACTACCCGACCTAGCTATCACCTTCCGGCTTGTCTAACTAGAGCCGCACACAAGAAACAGGGAATTCATCAAAATACTAAACTATGATAATCAAGACAGACAATCAAACCAATCGTAAACACATAGTCACGCAACCGATTACCCAACCCAAACCGAAAGACATTCGCAGGCTAAGCAGTTTAGTAAATTAATTCAAACCCTAACTCTAGTAGTCATATGCATACAATCATGTCAACAATGGAATTGAAAGAAACATTACATCAATCAAGTTGTCAAAAGCCAAACAAAGTCATAAATATTAGTTGTTCATCATAACGGTCTAGGCGGTGATAAATGCCTAGCCTACAATCATGTTCATAGCATAAAAACAAATAAAGTTTGAATCTTTAACAGTGAACATAACTGAAACTAAGAATTCAAAACAAGAGACGACAAGAACCGAATGATTTAATGATAATTTGATGATCGATTGTTGATTCCTTGAGGGTTCTCCTTGTTCCCAGCTCTCTCCTGTCTCTGAAAATTGCCTTAGTTCGCTCCTCTGCCGTCTGGAAGTCGTGAATGATCGACTGGAACCCTAAAATCGACTTTTAAATCGCGAAACCTCCTTTTGCGGGTTTTGAGGCTGCAAGCGTATCGCTTGCTAATATATTCCCACTAGGCGATACGCCTGGTGCTCATTACACGACAATTTAGTCGGGCGGAACCGAATTTGACTTATGTTGACCAGCCACTCTGCGCGTATCGCGTAGAAACCATCCAGTCCCAGGCGATACGCCTGGGACATCTTCTTCAACACTTGTCCTTCATTTTTCTTCTTAACTTCTATTGTGGCTCGAGAACTTCACAAAACTGCAAAACTCACATAAAAATATGAAAAGGACCCAAAGACTCAAACTTAACTAAAAACAACTAAAACAAACGCAAAACCGACTCAATTAGACTCAAACTCATAACAAATGACTTAGGAAAACCGGATGTGTTTGCAACACATCAAATATCCCCACACTGACTCTTTTTTCGTCCTCGAAAAATACTGCAATGGAATCATAACCAAGAAATTGACTACTAAACATTCAACATTTAAAATTCACAGCCACCAATCAATTCCACATTCCATAATGTAAAAACACCCTAACTACAATTGCCGATATTTCGATCCGATTAAACCCAACCACCAACCTTTTCTTTCGCCCCCATGTGTTTATGAAATTACCAGATATAAGTTCAGTCGCCTATGGATCCCACTAAAGAAAGCTCAAGTTCAACCTACTACCGAATCATATTCAGTCAAAGCAAAGGGTAATAATGATTTAAATTTTTATATTTTCTCCAACCCCCCTTAAACCAGATACTAAGATGTCCAAAGAATAACTATTTATTGGAAGAACACAAATTTCTTGAGCATTTATTCACTACTTTATCATTTTTTTTCCTACTCTTTTTTTTTCTTTTTTTTCTTTTTTTTCTTTTTTTATAAATGGTTACTTTTACCTAAAATTACCAACGGACATCACCAGAGGTACTCTTTCACAAGGTCTCACCCCCGAAATCATACGTGAGTATTTTGCCCCTTCACTCTAATTCATTAACCAAATTATTAACTACATGCTCATTTGAAATTCTAAGGACATAGGAGTATCTAGCCTAAAGCGGTCTCTTCCTTCCTAATCATCAGATTCAGAATCCCTATCACTCCTAAAATGGGAACCCACTAGCAGACTGATTAACATATTTATACAACAATAAACACACAGGCTATTTAAGCTACTCCTAGGTCAGCTGGACATACCGACACATCATAGTTTAATGATGCTTTCCATTCAACCATACTTATCCACTTTTCCCAATTAATTCATTAATTAATATTTAAGCACAAAATAAGACAATCAATTCCCAGTTCCCTATCATTTTCCATTTAAATGCAGCCAGAATCTCGGACATTTTTGACAAATTTTTCAAAATTTTTTCAATTTTTCAAAATTATATGACTCAATAACTCAAAAAATAAAAGACTCAAGACGCAAGTCTCCCATCCCCACACTTGAATCACACATTGCCCTCAATGTGGAATGGAATAAAACAAAGCAGAAATAAAAACACGAAAAATAAAATTAAATATAACTAAAAATAAAACAAGATAAGTTGAAACGTGTTCACCTGAAACTCCAGAGACTCAGCACAGCAACCAACAACGATCCATCGCACTCCGGTAAACAGAAATAAAATAAAAATTAAAAATTTAAAAATGTTTCTGACTTACCTCCTCCAGGCGTATCGCCTACAACCATGCATCTCCCAGGCGATACGCTTGGAACTGCACACAATCGGCCCGTATGAGACTTCCACGCGTATCGCCTATAACTTACCAACGTCCAGGCGATACGCTTAGAACGTGATTTCCAGGGAATTTTTGGAATTTGACCCCTAAAATTTTCTATCTCTTTTTCTTCTACCAGCTCCTCCAGTAGAAATTTTCAGCCAAAACCTGCATTTTGGTCTGCACAACTTACCTTTGCCAATTTCCAAATCTCTAGAATCACCTGCAAACACCAAAAACACAAAAACCAAAAGACGCAAAATGCACAAAAACCAACCATTGCAAAAAAAAAATTAAAAGACACAACTACATAATGTACAAACCGGGCACTTATCATTTAGCATAAAACTGAAAACTAACCTCCTAAACCATCCGGAGGCTTCGATTTCACATCTCTAGTCACAAAACTACTGGCTTTCACCCGGTTTCTACCCATCCAACTATCCACCAACCTCTTAACCCATAAAGCAACTAACTTTAGCAAATGTAACAAGTGTTTAACCTTCCAATGCTTGAACCGACCCGGAAGAAATCTAATCTTCTCTAAAAAACTCAACTCCGGGTCATTCTCACTCAAAACCTCAGCTAACCTCCCCACACTTGGCCTAAGCACTATCCTATCATCAAACTCACCTATGTCACCAAGTGTGGCTCTCCTACAACCCTTCTCAACTACCAAACACGCTCCAACCACTAACTCCTCTCCGGGTTCTACTAACGGGTCAAAGTTATCATTCCTATCAATTAACTCATCTAACCCCCCGGGATCCTCCCCAAACTTATCCTCAACTACTCGTCACCCTCCAACCGATTTCCAACTACCACTAGATCCTCACCTGTGACATAACTGACACAACTATCCACCATAGACATAAAAGATCCTAGAAAATACACGGACTCGTTGTTCTTGTCACTAGACCTACCAACCATAAACTCAACCGACTCATTCTCAATCCTCAGAGTAATTGTACCCGCAAAAACATGAACTACCGCCCGTGCAGTCCTAGGGAAAGGCCTACCTAAAATCAACGGGCAACTAGCATCATATGAACTGTCAACTACCACAAAGTCTATAGGGAACAAAAATTTATCAACTTGAACAAGCACATTTTCCACTATTCCTTTGGGCCTAACTACTGACCTATCTGCTAACGAGATCGTCATCCTAGTCGGTTCTAACTCGCCTAATCCTAGGTGCATGAAAACAGAATATGGCATAACATTAATAGAGGCACCTAGATCAGCTAAAGCACATGTAACAGATGAATCACCAACAGAGCACGGAATTGTAAATGTACCAGGATCAGTCAATTTTTCAGGCAAACTATTCTGAACTACAGCAGAACAATTAGCATCAAGTGTAACATCAGAAAAATTTTCAAGCTTCTTCTTATTTGTTAACATGTCTTTTAAAAATTTAGCATACTTAGGCATTTGTTTAATGACATCAATAAAAGGTAATGTAACCCTAAGTTGCTTAAGAAGCTCTAAAAACTGATTGTACTCACGCGCATTCTTCTGTTGAACCAACCTCTCAGGATAAGGCACATGCTTCAGGTCATCAGCTGTGATTGGTTTTGGTGCGAACCTCACTCTCTTCTTCTCTTTAACAGCCTCCCACTTCAGCGGCTTCTCTCTCACTACCTCAGCCTCGACGTTTGGTGCGGTACTTGCTGGCGTAACGCTATCGTGCACCCTCCCGCCAGGCGTCTCTAACTCAATCTCCTCATCAACCGGCTCTTCATCAACTACCTCCGATGATGGTCTCTCTACAACTCTCCCGCTCCTAGTAGTGATCGCATTGACATTAGCATTGGGGTTCTTATAAGTACTACCAGAAAACTGACCCCCACGGGAATTTAGCTCCTTTAGCTGCTTCGCGATATCACCAACCGAACGCTGCAAATCAAGGAACGAAGCTTGTTGATTCCTCAGTAGCGTGTCATGCTCCGCTAGCTTCTTCTGCGTTCCTTCATCTCTCGCCACAATCTGCTGCAAAATCTGCGTTTGGTTCATGACCAGCTCTGTAAGCTCCTTCATAGTCGGCCCCTCGTTTCCTCCACCACTCTGATTATACCTCGGCTGAAAACCAGGTGGATTTCCTCCCTCTCGCCATCCTGAATTTTGGCCACTCCTCCACCCAGACTGGAACGAATTACCGAACTGGTTTCGGTTTCCAATGTAATCCACCTGCTCAGCGGGAGCAAGCGGGCAGTCTCGGGTGTCGTGAGCGCCTCTGCACAGCTCACATTTGGCTTTGATGTGGAGTTTGATTTCTTCTAAAGCTTTGTAAATATTCTCTAACTCCCTAGGTGACATGGTTTCTGAGCCAATGTGATTGACACCCCGGGTAGATGTAGATGGTGCGAGTGATCTAGTCGGGGCCAAGGTGGCTCTTCGACCTCCGGGTGCCTACTGTTCAGCAAGTGCGAAGCTCTCAAACAATGATTTGCATTCATCCACAGTGAGCTTCTCCATCATATGCCCTCCAGCCGAAATATTGAAATCCTTCTGAACAGAATAAGGAAGTCCATTATAGAACTTTTCTATGATCGCCCAGTCCGTCAACCCGTGTTGCGGACATCTACTCAGAAGGGTATTGAATCTTTCGTAAGCAACAGAGTAAGGCTCATCGGGGTCCATTTTAAAGGAATGGATTTCCTCCCGAGTACGTGAAGCCTTGGCTGGAGGATGGTACTTCTTCAGGAATTTCGCGGTCAGATCGTCCCAGGTGGCGATCGAATTAGGCGGAAGCGTCTCAAGCCACTCGGCGGCTCGAGACGTAAGGGAGAACGGAAACAGACGCAGATAAATGATTTCGTTCGCGACTCCGGTGAGTCCGAACGTGTTGCAGATACGAATGAAACGGGAGATATGCGTCGGTGCATCTTCGTCCTCACGTCCATGAAACTGGATGGAATGCGTCAAAGCGTTGATGACGTGGGACGGAACTTGCCAATTCGCGGTGTTGGCAATAGCAGGCTGTGAAATAGCAAACCGGGCCTTGGTGACTCCGGCGCTAGCCTGCTCGTGGACGGTGCGACGTGCCGCCATGGATGAAAGATGGGGAATGGGATGGGTTTGGTGTCGCGTGTGGTTTGTGTGGATGAAGAGGACGGTTTGGAGTGGGTGGTGGAAATGATGAATGCCTCTAGCTCGGTGCGTAGAAGGCGAAACCGCTCACGAATATCCGCGTCGGGATCAGAAAGTGGTGACAACTCAGGAGGACCTCGTGAACGGGTGTGTGGCATAAAATGGGGAAATGACTCAAAGAGAAAGAAAAAGGAAAAATAAACCTAAAAATCTAGACTCAAGAACGGGAATCCTAAGACTCTAAACACGGAAAAACCAAAAAGACTCAAAATTTCCTAACGACGACCTAATTAATCTTGCTATTGCCAAGTGTCCCCGGCAACGGCGCCAAAAACTTGATGTGCTCGGAACGTACCTAAAAATGCTATTAAAACCTAGACCTAAACCTAGACCTATAATGTCACACCCCCCTCCGCCGCCCCCTGCCAGGAGCGGGGGAGGGTGTGGGACCGGCTGTCCGTATCATCTCCCGAGGCACCAACGCTACTAACATCACAAACATACACATACAACGGAAATCCGGTCCACACATATGAAACTCTTAGACCGACTCATGAGCGAGGATGCATTGCACCTCTTATTCGATCTAACAGAATCGATAGCCACCGGATATGGCCTGGAACTGAATAACAAAGATACAGGATACCAAAGGAAACATAGTCATTATCATGTCTTCATTTACATTCATAATTTGTTCATCATACAAGGCCCAAGTTCATAGTAACAACAACCAAGTAGCATTCCAAGTTCATATTAGGTCCATACCTACACTTGCTTACCTGCAACATAAGTCAATCATAACAAAATCAACAACAACGTTGTTGGTGAGTCTTAACTACTATCATTATGTTAACAGTTTTCAAACACATGCTGGTTATGAAATTATCAAGTCACACCAAAGGTCAAACTTCATGTACTCTACGGGCACGTCGCACTTAGCCGTACACCCTCTGCGAGTAGAAATTTAGTTTCAACATATAAGGACATATTCCCCCTAGTTACCTAATACTAGAGGATCCGGATGAATATGGATAATTCAACTATAATGGCCGCTATAATCCCTTATATGCCTAGTGGCTCAACTTTAATGACCAGAAAGTATATGATAACCCACGCAGGGCATCTCCGAACTAACAATGTTTGACAGGATAAATTCATAACAGATATAACAAATACATCAAACAGGATAGTGATCTTAAACAGTTAATTCAATGAGAGAAGTCAGAGGACTCACACAATGAAGTCAGAAACGGTTTTCAACAGGGAAAGCAATTCGAGTTCCGCAAGGATATCCTATCTTCGGTTTCTAGCAACCTATTAGAGATATTATGCATATATGTGTCATATATGTTGCTAATGTATCCCAAATCAATCTCAGGCTCAATATACAATGAAATACAGTCACCCGATCCACTGGTTAAGTTTTTGGTTCACCCGAAATCAACCAAACATTCTGTCATTTTCCTTGAGAGGCGTACCGCCTGGAAGTTTACATTCCTGGGCGGTATGCTTCAAACGGTCGGCTGATTTCCAGATTCAAATTTCGGCCGTACCGCGCTGACCCATATGTTTCTGGGCGGTACGCTGCAGTTTGGTATTCTGGTTTATGTTTTACTTTTCTGGGCGTACCGCTCTGTATGCAGAGATCATGGGCGGTACGCCCCCATCTGTGAACAGGGGCCCGACTATTTTGTCTTTTAGTGCCATTTTCATATTTTGATGTTTTATGGCCAGAATTTGTACTAAATTAGTTGCATATCATACCGAGGGGTTAATTAGGGGTTCATTTGTAGTCTAATATCTTAACCAAAGTATAACCCCAATTCCCGAGCTTTCCAATTATGGTAATTTTCATTGTTTCGACCCCCGTTTCGTACAGATTTCGTTAGGGACAGAATCCTTATGTCCCAATGACCCATTTGTTATTTAGATACACTGACCATCTCTGGTTCAAGTGATCGTTACTTGCAAGGTTGCTATTTATGGAAAGGAATCAACATGCATGTATAAGAGAGTTGTACCTTGTGAAGGATTTCTTGTACAACCGGGCTTTTCTGATCTCCTGGTACCCTCCAGTCCCCAATCCAATTTCCAGAGGTAATTCTACACATGCATGTATGATCCATGACCATTTCATGAGTGTGTGATCTTTAACCCTAAAACTGAACCGAACCCTAAGGCAAGTGTACCTGTCGGATTATAGTAAAGCTAAGGAAGACCGGGAATATCGAACCCTAAGGACACTCTAAAGACAAAGACTTAACCTAGACCTAGAAAATGGAAATACTGAGTAATTTGGGTTTTGATTTGAGATTTGATTTGAATTAAAATTAACTAACGCAACTAATAGACGGACAACACGGAAATTCAGGAAACAATCAGATACGATAAAGACACCACCTAGACCTAGAATCCCAACCAATACCTACAACCTCATCTGGCAATGACAACTCTGAGGGCGACTAATTCACCGATTAAGGCCTTCTTAGCAAATGTTCCTAACGTTCGGACAGGAGTTCACCTTGTGGGTACATCCAACCTCAACTAGACCTAAC
This sequence comes from Deinandra increscens subsp. villosa, assembly GCA_039602395.1. Classification (NCBI taxonomy): domain Eukaryota; kingdom Viridiplantae; phylum Streptophyta; class Magnoliopsida; order Asterales; family Asteraceae; genus Deinandra; species Deinandra increscens. Next base: position 30,672,514 of record JBCNJP010000023.1, read on the forward strand.
CACCCTCGAAACAATCTAAGGCACCTTAAACTAGCAGGAACTACCACTAATCAACACAACTGACACAGAATAGCAAGCTAACTAATTTCCTAGGGCATCCCTCTTCCGATGGCAATGTGATCCTAATCCACTAGTCAACCCAACTACCCGACCTAGCTATCACCTTCCGGCTTGTCTAACTAGAGCCGCACACAAGAAACAGGGAATTCATCAAAATACTAAACTATGATAATCAAGACAGACAATCAAACCAATCGTAAACACATAGTCACGCAACCGATTACCCAACCCAAACCGAAAGACATTCGCAGGCTAAGCAGTTTAGTAAATTAATTCAAACCCTAACTCTAGTAGTCATATGCATACAATCATGTCAACAATGGAATTGAAAGAAACATTACATCAATCAAGTTGTCAAAAGCCAAACAAAGTCATAAATATTAGTTGTTCATCATAACGGTCTAGGCGGTGATAAATGCCTAGCCTACAATCATGTTCATAGCATAAAAACAAATAAAGTTTGAATCTTTAACAGTGAACATAACTGAAACTAAGAATTCAAAACAAGAGACGACAAGAACCGAATGATTTAATGATAATTTGATGATCGATTGTTGATTCCTTGAGGGTTCTCCTTGTTCCCAGCTCTCTCCTGTCTCTGAAAATTGCCTTAGTTCGCTCCTCTGCCGTCTGGAAGTCGTGAATGATCGACTGGAACCCTAAAATCGACTTTTAAATCGCGAAACCTCCTTTTGCGGGTTTTGAGGCTGCAAGCGTATCGCTTGCTAATATATTCCCACTAGGCGATACGCCTGGTGCTCATTACACGACAATTTAGTCGGGCGGAACCGAATTTGACTTATGTTGACCAGCCACTCTGCGCGTATCGCGTAGAAACCATCCAGTCCCAGGCGATACGCCTGGGACATCTTGTTCAGCACTTGTCCTTCATTTTTCTTCTTAACTTCTATTGTGGCTCGAGAACTTCACAAAACTGCAAAACTCACATAAAAATATGAAAAGGACCCAAAGACTCAAACTTAACTAAAAACAACTAAAACAAACGCAAAACCGACTCAATTAGACTCAAACTCATAACAAATGACTTAGGAAAACCGGATGTGTTTGCAACACATCAGGGTGATAACGACGAGAGGAGGATTATCATTTGCTTCAGCAAGGATAGGAAGATTGAATGACTTGAACAGAGTATCTGAATCATAAAACCATTCTGGTCCAGACCCGGTGTTAGGAGTGTTTGATTCTTGCCAGTCAACGTAGTAGGATTCCTGCACAATTCGAGTACATTTGTTATAAACTCTATAAGCATTTTGAGAAGAAGAATACCCCATAAAGAAACATTCGTCAGAGACGGCTCCAAATTTCGTAATTTGAGCTTCGGTATTCAGCAATGTGCACGAACATCCAAACGGCTTAAAGAAATCAATCAGTGGTTTCCTTCCATGATACAGCTCATATGACGTCTTCATCTTATCTTTCGCGATTAGGACACGGTTCAGCACATAGGACGCACAGTTCACAGCTTCAGCCCAGAAGATAATCGGCAGCTTTGATTCAATCAACATTGTACGAGCAGCTTCCACGAGTGTGCGATTCTTCCTTTCAGCAACTCCATTCTGCTGCGGAGTTCTTGCTGCACTGTATTGTCGAAGAATCCCTTTGTTTGCGCAGAAAGAGTCAAAGATCTGATTACGAAATTCAGTTCCATGGTCGCTTCTGATTGCCTTGACTTTCTTACTTCTTGAACTTTCCACGGACAGGATAATATTCTGTAAAGCTTTAGTCGTGTCACTCTTTTGCTTCAAGAACCTAACCCAAGAGTACCTGGAATAATCATCAGTGACAACAAGACAGTAAGACCTTTTACCCAGACTTTGAACACTAATAGGTCCAAATAAATCAGTGTGAAGCAATTCTAAGGGACTCGAAATAGAATTTTCCACTTTTGGCTTATGTGGCTTTTTATGTTGTTTTCCTTTAGCACATGAAAGACATTTTTCAACGACAGAAAAATCTTTGAACGGAAGACCTCAGACCAAATTGTTTTTGACAAGATTATTTAGAATTTTGAAGTTTATGTGTCCTAAACGTCTATGCCACAAGAAGCACTCAGATACAGAAGCTTTTGAAAGTAAACAAGTCATGGAGGAAGAGTGAGATGCAGTGGATTTCATATTCAGCAAGTATGTATCATTGATGCGAGGTGCACGCATCGCCACCATCTCTTCGGGCACTTTGAATTCAGGCTTGAGAAACAGACATTCATTTGATTTGAACAGCACAGGTATATCCTTGTCACAGATTTGTGACACACTTAGAAGATTAAACTGCAATTCGGGAACATAGTTGACTTGCTCCAGAGTAAGAGACCCATATGACACATCTCCTTGACCAACCATTTTTCCACCTCTCTTATCACATGCAAAAGAAACAAACCCACCATCCACGATCCTGTAATTTGTAAGCAGGTCTTTCAACCCTGTCATATGCCGAGAGCATCCCGAATCTATATGCCAATAGCTATTTGCAGAGTTCTTCGGGAGTGCATGGCAATACAAGACAAGAAATTACTTAATAACGGGTACCCAGACTTTTGCATTTCCGGGATTTGTAACTTTCTGTTTTCCCCCAAAGAATTGTTTTACAAAACTGGTTACCTTGTGGCCAAAGGATCTATCATGGTTTGTTTGATTTAATTTCTCTTTGCAATATTTAACAACATGATCATCCTTACCACATCTGAAACAGTGAGATTTGTGACTTGTGCAGGAGGAAGTTTCTGAAAGCCTTTCCTCCTCACAATCTGATGTGTTAGAATCAGAATCACTGTTGGTTTCAAAATCCATCTTTGTTTTATCATTTGAAATCTTTGCATTATTAATTTTGATAACGGTTTTGGCAGGTTTAGTTTTCAAAGATGACTTCTTTTCTTGAGAAACATGATTTTCGGTAGGTTTTGAAATTCGTATTGGAGTGAAAGAAGGAATTGGATTAGAAAGAAATTTGTTGAAGCAATTTTGAGATGTACTTGCATGACATTGATCATTTTCATTTGAAACAAAACTTTCTTGATTAACAGACACGGACTCATCACTACTGCTATCTAAAGAAGAACAACTACTAGCTATACTACTGTCTGTGCTAGACTTCTTGGAATTAGAACTACTACTTGAAACAGACTCCTTAAATTTAAGACTACCGCATCCAAGCCCACTTGTGTTACCATATCCATAATCAAAATCCTCCCTGATCTCCTTATGGTTCACTCCTTCTAGACCTGCATGCAAATTGTTAGCATCACTAGGAATTAAATCATTTAGAGGATGAGGTTTCGGAGTAGGTGAGTAACAATGCGTGCTTGGAGGAGGATAAACTTTAGGAAACACCTTTTCCTTTTCCTCCATACCTATCCCGGTTTTTATTCTAGCTCCTCGTTGTTTAACGAGCATCTCCTCAACTTTCATTTGAGAAACGGTCCATCTATCTAACTTAGTCTGAAGTTGAGAGGTTTCAAATTGGGCTAATGTAACTCTTTCAGAAAGCATGTTTAATTCAACATTTTTAGCAAGAATAGTTTGTTTTAAATGTTCATTTTCATGCATTGCCTCATTTAATTTCACAAAATATTTTGCTTCATTTTCTTTTAATTGGGTGTTCATGGTTTTTAATTCATTGTTGTTGTCAATCAACAATCGATTGGCCTTGTAGTTGCCGAACAAACGAATTCTACAAGGATGAGAGCACATATCTTGAACAGATTCATATGAAAGATCCATTATAACCTTTTCTGCAGCAAGAGCTTTCTCACATGTGCACGCGGGTGTGCTTGCCGTTTTCTCATTCATCTTCTTCTCAGCTTCTCCCTTCTCAGCTTCAGAGACCTCCGAACTCCAGTCAAAGTTAGTCAGAAGAGCCACTTCTTTGTTTGGCTTAGCTTCAGCTTTGTCGGTGATCGGGATGACTCGAGTTACAGGCTCAGAGGTTGGTTTAGTGACAATTGGACTCGGGCATTCTCTTTTGAAATGGCCAAGTTGCTTACAGTTGTAGCATCTTAGCTTAGCCTTATCGAATCCAACTCTTCCATTTTGATTCTTGAAGGTGTTTCTCCCAGTACGTTCGAAGAACTTTCTAGCACGAACAGTCAACATGGCCATTTGCCATTTTAGGTCGGTTTCTTCCAAATCATCTGGGTCAACTTGGTACATATCCTCAGCAGTCAGAGTCGAACCTTGAAGTTCTCCAGCAGCGAAAGCTTGATAACTGTTGGTAAACAATGAGAACAATCCCATGTATTCGGGTGAGATCTGGGATGTTTTCTGAGCAGCGGCAGAAGCAGTTGAGGATGAACCAGACCCAAGATGAGCAGATTGAATTTGAGATGAGGCTCCTTTGGGTGTAACAGTTGAGATGAGAGCCGAATTCGGAGAATAAACTTTAGCAGGGCCCATGGCTTGATTGTACTCTCTCCTTTGAACATCCAGCTCAAATGACTTAAGCTTGTTAATTACATCCATAAGCTTGTAATCGGAGAAACCCCTCTCTTGTTTCAACATACGAACCTGAATGCTCCACTCGGGTGGAAGAGCATCCAGCAGCTTCTTGATTTGTTCAGAGTTAGTGAGTTTTGAATCATACTTCTTCAGATTACTTGACACGGTCAGAAAACGGTTTGTCAAATCAGTTAACTTTTCATTCTTCATGCCGGTGAACGAGTTGAATTCTTTAGTTGCTTGGGCTTCTTTGTCCTTCACAAGATCTTCATTACCGTCATAGAACTCACAAAGTGCATCAAACAAACTTTTTGCATCAGAGTGCTCAGCGAAACGATTGTAGATTTCTTGCGACAAACAGAGAGAGAGAGCACCAAGAGCTTTTTGATCTCGATCAATAAGTTTCAAATACTTCTCAGAAAAGGAAGACGGATTGGTGTTGATCTAGGTTACTTCACCAGTAGTGATGGTTGGAACATGAGGTCCGTTGACGATCGACAACCATTGATTGTAATCGGTGTACAGAAAGAACGATTTCAGACATCGTTTCTAGTCTTCAAAATTGTCTCCGTTGATCAGCCTCGGTGGTCGGTTTGGAGCAATGCTTTCAGTGTCAGCAACATTGGTACCTGATGCCATCTCAAATCAACCTGAAATAAGAAAGACACAAACAAACAAAGAACAAGACAATTTGGTTAGTTTCGCTGGGAGAATTAGTTTCGCCAGCAATTTCGCTCGGAAATCCTGATCAGATGAATAAATTCGCTGGAACTTATAATTTCGCCAGCAGTTTCGCTTGGGAACACTGAACCAATTCAGCAATTTCGCCAACTAGTTTCGCTGTATGCACGGGCAGCACTTTCTATCGGAAATACCCGATGACACACAGTTTCGCTAGCTAGATTCGCTGGAAACTGGTTTGAACTTTCGTTCAAAAATACTATTGTTTCGCCAGTAGTTTCATCCAAAAATAATAATATGATTCACGGCGACACTATAGTTTCGCTGTATAGTATCGCTGGAAGATACAGCAGTTTTGCTGTATAGTGTCGCTGGAAGAACCTCAGTTTCGCCCAGGACAGAAAACCCTCTTTTTGAAGAAGAAATGATCACAAACCAATCCAAATCACTATTGAGTAATGATCAGTTGATTGCATATGCTTCAGGACATCAAAACATACAATATTCAACCAATTTTCAGTCCAAAACAATCAGATTTCAGATTCAAATAGATTTTCAAAAGTTTTACCAAAAACACTCAAAAACACCAAAAATCAAGAGCACAATGGCTCTGATACCATATTGTTGGTCCTCACTGATCTTAATCAGTGCTAATGATGGTGTTTTGAGAAGAAAACCAATCAAATATCAATAGATGATGATTTCCAATAGCTAAAATGGGTTTTTAGTATTGAACAATCACAACATCAACCAAAGAATGATAAGAGATGAACAAAAGCTACAAAGATGGAATAAGATGCTCCTAGCCGTCACCAAACTTACCAATAATTAGATATCTTGTATTAGGGTTGAGAATGTTGCAAAAGTTACATAATGGTGCACAAAGGCTACTATTTATACACATCAGTAGACAGTTTTGCTGGTAGTTTCGCTGGCCAGGCGAAACTGTCACTGAGACAGACTAATCTAGATACCGAGCGAAACAACAGTTTCGCTCGGTAGTTTCGCTAACTACCCAAAAGACCAAGATTACAATTAAGCTAATCTAAACTAGTAGACTTAACAAAAACTATGAATTCCTCCTTACATTGATCTTCAATGAGCGCCCCAAGGAGAGAAACTGGGCCTGATAAAACCTTTGTCAAGTAGTTCTTGCAACTGATTCGACAATTCTTTCAATTCAAATGGGGCTAAACGCTAAGGGACTTTTGCAACGGGTGCAGCTCCGGGTACCAGATCAATATGGAATTCAACTTGCCTGGCGAGTGGCAAGCCTGGAAGATCATCGGGAAAGACTTCAGGGTAGTCTCGTGCGATGGGGACGTCCTTCAGTTTCTTTTCCTCGGATTGACTAGCTGTTATGTGAGCTAAGAGGGCAGGGTAGCCTTTGCGCATAAATTTCTGGGCTTTCATGCACGAGATGATGTCTAGCTTGGTTCCACTACGATCTCCTTGAATTTTCAGAACTTCGTCGTCGAGGAGGGGTATCCTGACTCTTTTCTCATGGAAAATGATTTCGGCACGATTTTTAGTCAACCAATTTATTCCAACGACTACGTCGAAACTTCCCAATTGTACCGGCAATAGATCGATCGAGAAGGGATGCCCGGATAAGTTCAAAGAGCAGTTTGGAAAAGATTCCTCCTTTTTGATTTATTTACCATCGGCTAGTTCAACTATATACTTAGTGTCTAATCTAGTTGGCGTGACGTAAAGATAGTCTCTAAACTCACTAGACACAAAGCTTTTGTCGGCACCAGTGTCAAATAGAACGGAAGCAAAATGATTATTGAGTAAGAACGTACCCCTTACGGTGTGGGGATCCTGACGGGCTTCAGCAGCATTGAGCACAAAGGCTCTTCCTCTGGCAGGTTCTCGTTTGAGCTTTGGGCACTCGTTTCTAAAGTGGCCAGTGCTACCACACTCGAAGCAAGTTCCAACGGGGTGCGTCTTGTTCGAACAGTTTGGGCAATCGCGGTGAATGTGACCTTTTGCTTTGCAGCATTTGCAGTACACATTGCTGCAATCCAGGGTATGGTGCAGGTTACATTTTCCACACAGGGGCTGGTTTCCTGTGTACCCAGGTTTTCTTGCATCAGGTGCTGGAGTTGTTACAGCATAAGCCTTTACGGCTTCAGGGGTTTTCTCAGGAAAGTCAAAAGATTTCTTCCTCTTTCATCATGGATGCGTTTGCGCTTTCATATTTCAGCTGGTTAGAGGGAACAGATGATACAGGTGCAGCTTTGGATTCAGTAACCTTGCGAGAGAAAGACAAGCCTTGGCGCTTTGCATGGTAGGTCAGATTTTGAGCCAAACGGATAGCAGCTTGGAGTGTTGTGGGGTTAGAAGCCATAACACCTCCCTGAATGGCGGAAGCAAGACCCCAGATTTATCTCTCGATTTTCTTGTGCAGAGGGGTCACCATTGTAGGGCAGATGTGTGCCAATTCGTGGAATCGGCGGGTGTAAGCAGCTATGTCTGATCCATTCATGGTCAAATTCCAGAATTCGACTTCTAATCGTTGTAGTTCCTCACGAGGACAGTACTCATCGTGCATGAGTAGTTTCAGTTCGTTCCAAGCCATGGCGTAAGCCTGGTCCTGTCCGAGGGCTTCAGCATGAGAGTTCCACCAAGTCAGAACTCCTTCTCCGAAAATGCTAGTGGCGTACTTGACCTTGTAACCATCGGGACAGTTACACATACGGAACACAGATTCCATCTTTTCGAACCAACGAATGAGTCCAACTGCTCCTTCAGTACCCTTGAAGTGTAAGGGCTTGCAATTCATGAAATCCTTGTAAGAGCATTCTCGGACACCACCAGAGGATCCTGATCTCCTTCCGTTTGAGGCAGAAGCTCGATCTGCTTCGGCGGTCGCAAGTGCATCAGTTATACGCTGGTTAATCAGGGCTTCAATAGCTACGGCGTCCAAGGTTGGGGTTCCGAGAGGGTCACTATCACGATTCGTGCGTCTTGACATTCATAAAGAGTAACTGTCACTCCATGAGATCACAACTCTAGTGAAATGGTGCTCGATCGATCAGATCGAGTATGTCACAAATCTGGATAATCACTGTCAGCAACAAACGGATAATGCCGGCGAAATCCTCCGCCGAGGGGGTAGTAGCTGCGAGAGCTCGGATAGCCTGGCTGGCCTCAGCTGCAACTCCAGAAACATCAGACAGATGAACGTGCAGGGTGTCGAGGGTCTGGTCCTGGGAGATCACACGGGCCTCCAGGACAGCAAGACGGGTGGCAAGGTCAGTGATAGTGGCTGGTGGAGCAAGGCTACGGATGGTGGCGTGAGCTGACGGATCTCATCGTCACGACGGGCGATGCAAGCAAAGAGGGATGATATAAGGTAGTCAACAAGGATACCAGAAAGAATAGGGCTAGGTATATCAGAAGGTGCTGGGGCATGAGGTGGCAATGGCACGTCCTGGGTCTCAGCAGTGGCGGATGGCTCTCCGATCTCAAAAGTGTTGTCGGCAAATCTCACCCGTTTCTTGGGTGGCATCGTCTCTGATTCAGCGGGTAGCTCATCGGGCTCTGGGGAGAGGGAACGTTTACGGGACGGCTCAGACTCGGTAACTGGACCGGAAACGTGCTGTCTACTACGCCTGACTGACTTCCTAGGGGTAAGCATACAAAGGGGACCATTAGGCGTGGAGCGGTACGGTCGGAACGAGGGCTCACGATCGGGAGAAGTAGGGCTAGAAGCGGATAGGGTGACGGTGAGAGTATCTCCGTCCTTATCTGCATCGGTGATGTCCACTGTGAAGGGCGTGTACTCCTCCGGTTCCTCATTAGTCATCGAATCCTCCTCCGGCTCGGAGTCGGCATCGTAAGGGCCATCGAGAACACTGGTCGGTGAACGAGGGGGCGATGGAGCCTCAGTAGTGACGGGTGATTCTGGCAGCTCCAAGTCGAAGTGTGCCTCAGTCTCAGAGTCAGAAGTCAAGTCAATCGGTCCGTGAGAAGCCATGCTACGATAAAGTTTCCAAGTAATGATGATAATATATATATGTTACGTATGATATGTGAATCAGTCAAATAGGCAGATAGTGATGCATGCAAGTATGACTAACAGAGCTTAGGCTATAGTCTAGACCCTATGTGTGCTATAGTCTAGACCCTATGCTAAGTTAGACATTAAAAATCTTCAATCTCAGGTAAGTGATAAAAGTGCATGTTGTCACACCCTGTAAGATTTGTGTCGGGATGCGAAAAAGGTTATCACAGTCAAGGTTACGAACGTACTCTGTATGGTTCAACAACTAGAGCCGTTTTGGAAATTGTTTAATTGTTGGAGTAAATAGGAGTTTTTCCAATATCATTATGCAGCGGATTAATTGTAATGAGAAATTATATATTTTAAGTTTACAACACATAAGTTTTCGAAAGATTTTTAGGACATGACATCGTCAGGTGTTATGTCAGGAAAATCTCCAAAGGTAAAACCATACTCCAGAAACAACGAAAAGTCCTAAGATGCAAAGACAGGAAACAAGCAAGCAGGTCCGATGCATGCACAGCAATTAAGTTCAAGTGCCTGAGAATTCATACGAGAAAACGGTCAACAAATAATTGTTGGTGAGTTTCACAGGTTTAAAGTGCTAGTAGTTAAAAGTTGAATGAAAATAGTAATTGAAATAAGTTCATGTTAATAATTGACAATATCAGATAAGACTAGTTGATAAAGTTACCATGTACCCTAAATACCGAAACTGACTGTTTACCCACTCTTGGTACCTTTTGTCCGGTTGGTACTGCATAGATATGACATAACAATTTGTACTCTTTGAAAAATAACGGAGTCACGATTGGAGCTACCAATCAGAGCAGGGGCGTTAACCCAATAGATCTATTCAAACGTTACCGTTTGCAAATGATAATTAATCGGATTCAGTTAATAGTGGGGTTTGAGTTATAGCATGAATGAACATGAGATAACAAGTGTGGACAATGGAAAAGCACATGAAACAGTTATGATAACAAGGTCTAATTGTCTAACATGGAAAAATTGTATGTATAAATTCTCCCCCAAAGATAAAATAGTTAAAGGAAAAAGGGGCCGTGAAAAACTCACATGATTCAAAAACTATAGTCGGTAATCTGATCAACGGAAAGTGCAAGCCTAGATAATTATAAGACATGCAATAATAATGAGTAATTGGGTTGACATTAATGTCACTCCAATTAGGGAGGTCAAGTCTTGACGTCATGGTAGCCTTAGGGTTAAGTGATTTGTAAAGCCAAAGTGAATGTATCCGGTTATGTATTTATTTGGAAAAATGTAAATTATATATTAAATAAAATATATAAAAATTCCCAACTAATATTTAAATATGGTAAATATTTATAGAAATAAATATTAAGTCAAAATGAGGGTTTTCATATGAAAATTGATTATTTGGCTAGTTAGTAAAAAACCGGGCGATTTTGCGGGTATTTATCCGTTTAAGTTAGAAATCAATCAAGTTCAATAAAATATGATTGTTTTCTGTCCAAAATAGGTAGATAATTATTTTATGTGACGGTTTTTATTAGTTTACCAGTTTGGTGGATTTTGTGTCGGTTTTTATTAGTTTACCAGTTTGGTGGATTTTGTGTCGGTATTGTCGTTTTGGTCCCGTTTGCCCGTTAAATGATACTGTTAGGTTCCTAAATTCACCATATGCATTTGTAAACATGTTTTTACCATTAAAATAAGCCTATGAGTTCATTTGGACCAGATTTGGGATTCCTTACGAAAATGGTGTTTCCGGGCCCGTCGGGTGTCCGTTTTAGTCCTGGTTTGTGCCCAAATTTAAGTAATTTGTTAAGGGATATTTTAGCCATGTTCTAGAGTCATTTAAAATATCATAACCTACAGTTAAAAACTCTAAACTTTCTGTTCAAAACGGATCTATAGTGAAAAGCAATTTCTAGGGTTTTTAAAGTGTACTTTTGTATGTAAACGTTTGCTATGGTGAGTTTAAGCACTAGTGTTCTTTCTAAAGTCGAAGATGTCATATTTTGATTATAATAAGAGTTTAAAAACGTGTCATAGGCATCAAGGGGTCCAAAGTTACAAGATCAACACATAATACACAATATATACAAATGTATTGTCTAAAAATGTAAACTAAACAAATACTTGTGTAAAAATCCAACCAAACTAAGTTTTGAGCTTAATATTTCAAGGGAAAGACTATAATGAGTTCCTAGTAGGTAAATACATGGTGGAACATGAAGATAAATACAAGTAAGTAAGCTTTTATGGAGTAAAATGATGTTTAGGCAACAATGTGAGTCAAGACTTGGTAATGGAGTGTTCTAGTCATGAAAGGAGACTAAGTATTCTTGCTAGAACAAGATTTTACTAGAAGAAGTGAAGATGAAACCTTGTTAGGAGATGATGATGACCGAAAATGATGATGATGATGGTTGTTCTTGAGTGTTCTTGCTTCCTAGCATCATGAATCATCAAGAGAATGAGAGTTTGAGTAGAAAATCTAGAGAGAGAGGAGAGAGAGAGAGAGCTTACGGTTTCTAGAGAGAGGAGGGAGCAAGAGAGAGAATTTCTCCAAGTGTTTATGTTGCAAATGAGGCTAAGTCAAGAAAGATTTTTAAGTATGTGTGTTTAATAAAGTAGGAGTGTTTGGATGTTGGTTTGTGGGGGTTTCGGTTCAAATATAACCGAGAGTGAGAGAGTGAGCCGAGAGTGGTACAGAGATGGAAAGTAGAGAGTGTTTGGGATATTTTTAGGGTGATAAATATCTAGTATGGAATGGTTAAAACAAACACTAAGTGCTTGTGTTTGTTGTGCTTGGCTACGGACCGAACAAGAGAAGAAAGGGGGGACGGGTTCGAGCCTTGGGTGGTCGGCCGGTTTCTAGCTCACAAGGGAGGTTCAAGGGAGTTTAAACTTGTGTTTTATGTGTGTGTTTGTATAGTTAAATGGCTGCATAAATGAGAGGGAAAAAGTAAGTGAGGGTGGAGGGAAACTAAGGTCCTTTGGTCCATAGTTTTGGTTGATTGTGGAGACAAAGTGTCACTTAGGTAATCTTAGGTTGTAAGGATGTTGGAGGTTGATTAGAAGGGCATCTAAGGAGGTCAACCACAAGTACATGTAAGTAACTAGAAAATAAAGGTGGTGGTTTGGTTTGGTTACTCGAACCAGTCGAGAGGAAGGGAAGGGGTCACGGGTTCGATCTCCGTGGACAATCGGTTTGCGAGAGAGTAAGGAGGAAGGGTGAAGAGGGACCGGGTCGCAAAAGAAAAGGAAGAAAGAAAGTAAACTAAATCGGATCGGGTTTGAACTTTTTATAAAATATTTATTCGCGACGACATAAAATAATAAAACTATGACTCGGTTTGGAACAAAAATGCTCGAGGGTTAATAGCTTGAAAATTACGTTGCATGTATATATATATTGCATGCATGTAGAGTTTATTCGTTGTGAACATTAATAATGTTTAATGAAATGTTTTGGATGTGAAATAAATCGATGTTAACGTAGGGATTGGATCACAAGTCTCGTTTTGTTGTCCTTGTCTAAACACATTGTTATTTAATACGAATTTGTTTGTATAAGTCATATGTGAAATATGTGTGTCATAAAATGATAAATGGTTGATCAAAGTTTATGATTAAATTGAACGTAAAATGACAAATGATAATAATAATATATTTCCCAAGATGATGAGATCATGCATGGGGTTTACCACATAGTTTGGTAAATCTGATAAACGAATTTGGTTAGTCGCTTTATAAATATTGAAGTTCCAGCGACCATTTCGTGCAAAGAAGTCATCATGTTCGAGTATCGTTTTCAACATGAATTAAGGCTACGTCAAGGCTATTTCCTATTGTAAATGAATGTAATTTTGATAAAATTGACACGTTGCAAGTAAACAGTTATGTAACGCAGTTAACACATAAGTATATATTATTGGTTTAAGTCCTAGGAAACTTACGGGTTGTTGCACATGTCTTAGAATTGCTAACACTCAGGTTGAAAGTCTAAACAAGGAAGTAGAGGAACTTAAAGCCAAATTAGGAACCTCACAAAACAAAATTGAAAGAAATGACAAGATTGTGTCTGAAATGTTGAAGGCGAGTTCCCTGTTTTACAATACTGATGTTAGAATGCGGCATGTTAAAGGGAACTCAGGTCTAGGTTTTGGTGCCGATGAAAAATCCATGCACTCTGTCCCAATGCCTTTAATGCATGAAATGATTCTTGATCATGAAATCTCTAAGACCACTTTAGAAGTTAAGGCTGAAATTGATAGTAAACTTGCTGCTTGTCCTATTAAGATATCTACTCCTGTTTCTAACATTACTAATAATTCTACTCCTGGACGACTGTGGATCTGACAATGCTTTATAAGGCACCATTCTCCAACCCTTCCAGAAATGACTATGCTGAGCACTTTTACAAGAAGTTGAGGAATGCTATGCTTAGTAAATTCAAGAGGTTTGAGGATTTTCCACACAAGTATTCCTACACGAAGAAATATAGAGGTGTGTTTAAACTGGATGGAAAGAAAAATTTCTCTAACACGTCGTACCCACCAACGGAGAAAACTAAAACCATTCCTCTGCCAATGAAGCATCTTGAAGGATGTTTAGATGACTTTAAGACTTGGGATTATAGTGATTATTTTAGAGAAGCAAAAATAATTTGCAAGTCGAAGACAATGAGTGTGATGGAAGTTCATGATTTGTTGAGGTTTTATAAGAAGGACATATTGGTGCTATACAAGCATCAAACTGAGAGCTCTCCAGAGACTGAAGAATACGCCAAGTGCTATACTCGAGCAGTGAAAATAATCATTGAAGAGGAGTTGTGGTATGATCCCTCCATTGTGTAGATGTCCAAGAAGTTCAGAATGTGAAAGCTGTCCAATTCTAAAGCCTTGGGGAATATTGTAGAGACCCTAATTTTGTAAGGCTTTTGCATTAGATATTCTAGTGGGCTAGTGTGTATATTGTTAATGGGCTAGTTTGTGTGGGTTTAGGTTGATTAAGGGGTTTGGTCGAATATAGGCTATGTGAACCAAATTTTTGTGACTTGTTTAACAAGTTTAGATTTTCCTATATAAGGAATAGCTAGTCTACTAGTTTAGGGTTGGTTTTTTGTGTGTTATTGGATTAAAGGTGTATTAAAATTCTCTTGGAGAATTTCGGATTTCATAAGGTTATTAGCAATCGAATTCTACAAGTATTCTTCAACTGGTTTGTGATTATTCTTGAATCATCTCTGATCACCAGATTCCGTACGGTGATTAGTACACCTGATATCGCGTGAGGAGAGATTTCGATCCTTACATTATATATATATATATATATATATATATATATATATATATAATATTATAGAGAAAAAAAACCAACCTTTCATTTTGGTCTCCTACCTACACTGCGCCCGTAGAAGATTTTGTCTGGCCAACAAACCCTCATCTCAGGTACAGGAAGGATCCGCGGGAAGGCACAGGAAGCTAGAAGGGAAGATGACAAAATCAACGGTCAAGGAAGTTATTCTACAACTCATGTAGAAATAATAACCCTCGGCCCGGGTAAGTGTTTAGATCTATTTCACACTTGTTTTGAAAATCTGAAAAACATTTTCTCAAGTTTATCAGAGTTCCCGCCTGATAAAAATTTAATAGGATTTCTCTTCAAAATAAGTTTTTGAAATTTATCAAAACAAAAATAAACCAGGTCTAATTTACGACCTGTAAATAAACAAAGTTGTTTTAGTTTAGAAAAATAAATAGATTTTTGAAGAAAAATTGAAGTTTTGAATTACTTGCACATTCACCAAAATAAATCGCCCGCCCGACACGTCTCAAATGTCTAAAAAATGGTTTAATAAAAGGCAAGCACGTCCCATGCCCTGATGGACACTCCCCGTGCTGCTTGCGACAGAAACCGATCAAAGGGGTTTTCTCCCCATTTGTGACGTCATTTGACACGGGTCATGCTCGAGATTCTCTCTGGGCGAAAGTTTCCACTTGACCATGAATCTTCTTCTCCACATCACCATCATGTAAGTATTTCGAAATCTTTCCACTCTTTCTGCAAATAACTTTAGTTTAGTTGGGTTTTTGTTAAACTAGGGCTCGATTCGAAATCGTCAAATCTGACCCGAATTAGATGAAAATCTTTGTTAGGATAGTTGTAATAAGTGTCAATCAATCATCCTAGTTATCAATCTAAGTCAAAACTCACGAATTAAAACCAATTTTGGTACTTTTCCTCAAGAACCCTAAGTTGAAAAGAGCTTAGATTTGTATGGTAAAAATGATGTTTTGGAAAACGGATAATAGGGTTTTCTAAATCGAAGGATTGCGAACTGATTGATGTAAAATTTTCAAACTTTTCGCAAACTTTTGTTTTTTCCGGTTGAATGGTGAAGAACACGAAGAACAACACGGGATGTGCCTAGTCAAGCACGCCCCGTGCTGCTCTTCGGATGATCAACATGGGTTGTGCCCAGGTAGGCATGCCTCGTGCTGCTCCTCGAACACGAATCTTAAAGCTGATGAACAACACGGGCTGTGTTATGGTAAGCATGCCCCGTGCTATTCATGAAATCGAAATCAACTATTGAGGAACAACACGCCCCGTGTCTAACCCGACACGCCCCGTTCTGTTCTTCGTAAAACGCCATTTTTTTCGTTCTAACCGACATGGGTCGTGCTTAGTCAAGCACACCCCGTGCTAACCTATCTGACCACCCGAAAATTGCATTTCTTCCATGAAATTTTGTTCTCATATTATCATGTCTTCCATTTCAGGGCCAACTAGATACTTTTAACTCCCGGAGGGAAAAGAAAAGCCACGACCGTCTTCATCAACTTATCCCCCGAGTCGATAACATTACCCATGTGCCTCACATGGAGACACCGGAACAGCTCAATCAACTCTAAAACCAATGAAATGGTTGTTCGGATTGTTCATGCCAATTGGGGTGCGGGATTGCACCATAGAATTCCAAGCCTCCTTCACCTTCGAGGAAAGGGTGACGGACGTGAACGCCGAGGCTGGGGTACGATTCAGAATAGGAAAGTGATGGTATTCAAGAACTATGGCACAGCTCATGTTCGACATCGGGGTCTATCTCAAAGACGAGCTACCTAGCTTGGAAAACGCACGACATTGTATGCCGGGCGAGGAGCATCGAGCAGATCCAGCCCACAGGGTTCATCGTCAAGCTTTTTGGGAAACCATTGGCTATGGACCCCAAAGGTACAACCCAAGCTCCAGCAAGAGTACCAAGTTGAGAGACCCGCTCCATCGTTACATCTACCGTTGTTTTGCTCAGCCTGTGTTCACCCGAGGCAACTCGAGCGGTATTATCAGTCTAAAGGATTTGGTAGCCCTCTACTTCTTCACCATGGGGAGGGTTTTCAACCTCCCCCATGCATTGTGCAGCGCCATCCATCACACCGCTAACACCGACGACAGGAGCCCATTGCTCTATGGGAGTCTGATCCATAGCATTTACAATGCTTATGGCGTCCCCATTCCTCGAGACCTCGAGTGCTCCCCAGCCACTCAGTATGCAGATTTGAAATATACCCGAAGGCTCCTTAGGATCACACCCCATCCTCCCTTCAGGATGATGGATAGCAGGCACCGGGTATGG
The DNA here is from genome assembly GCA_039602395.1 of Deinandra increscens subsp. villosa. Taxonomy (NCBI): domain Eukaryota; kingdom Viridiplantae; phylum Streptophyta; class Magnoliopsida; order Asterales; family Asteraceae; genus Deinandra; species Deinandra increscens. The sequence continues at coordinate 30,689,348 of JBCNJP010000023.1, forward strand.
GATCCATTGGCTATTGAGCCCATGGAGGAGGACCAGGACCAACAGCAGCAGGAGGAGTAGCCGGAGCACCACCCTGACCCCCACGGCCCTAACTTCCCGTCTATGATGGACCTCAACCACTCTCTCTAGCAAACCCACGCTACCGTCTTGGCCATAAATGATCGAACCCAGACAATGCATACGGAGATGTGGGGTATGCATGACGAGTTTGCTACTCTTTAAGAGAGGTTCAAGAGGTGCTACGTTTAGCCCGGCGAGGAACCATCGGGTGGATATGGTGGAGGATATAGTGGACATAGCGGTGGAGGCAGCAGCGGATCAGACTCTGATGATGATACTCAGTGACTTAAGGTATGGTTTGGTTGTTGACTTGTTTCTGATGGTGGCATGATACATTTTGACTGGTTGATACATTTATATTTCCATGTTGATAGAATGATACACTTTTCAAGTTTTCTAGAGCCAAAATACGAAAAGGAGCATTATCTAGCGGAAAAGCAAAAGAAAATGCAAGAGTTTGGAAAATGTTGCTCTAAGATGGCCCGTGCCCCTTGGAACACGCCTCGTGCCCAACACGGATTGGCTTCTGACCAGCACGCCCCATGCCTCTGACTTCCCTGACATGGCACGGCCCGTGCCCCACTTAACACGTCTCGTGCTACTAACACAGAAAAAGACAAAAGTCTGATTGACTGACATGGCACGCCCCGTGCTTGGATGGGCACGCCCCGTGCTAACCTCTGGATTTTGCCTATAAAAGCTTGCCTTCCTTCACTTCACAAATAGCTCAATTCTTTCCTCTCCCCCTCACTTTTAGATTAGTTAACAAGCCACTTGGTAAATGAAAGTATTTTGTCTATGAAGTCTTCTTTTACTAACTGGCAAATCTTTAAGCCATGATTGGCCAAACTCTTACACTTGATTGGAGATAACGCGCTTTTAACAAGTTTTCAAGTTGCTTTCATAACACCATTTTAAGGTGTGTCTAATGACTTTAAAAAAAACCTTTTTTATTGAAAGTGTATTACTGATTTTCTCAACCAAGCATGCTTCACGTATCACAGACCATTTGGGGAGTCGAAATCCCAAAGGTCGGACCTGTGACATCCGGTCGGGGGACGATGCATAATTCGAAAGGTGACTCGCGCCCCATGCTACATGATACGTTCAAGGTCCTTATTTCTATGTAAGCAAACTCGGCTGACCACGCATGTGCGGGCTGAAAGTATTTGGTTGGAAATGAGGGTTGGTAATATTTTGTTACTTTATGGAAGCCGGGTGGTACGTATTTGTGAATTGGCTCTGGTTACGCCGGATGTACATACGCGAAAGCGATGTACGAAAGAAACGGACCTTAGTCCCTTAAAAAGATTATTTTTATCATAAAATAATCCGGCATGCAGGGTTGTTCCCCTGCTGGTTCATGACGGCGTGTCGAGGGTAACGGTTGCCCGACCAAGGAGCCCTACGACTAAGTGGCATTATACCACTTCATTTGATTACTGACATCACCTTCCCTCGGCATTTGTACTCCTCGCATACGATTAGCAGTTGGATGGTGGTTGACCAGGTCGGCTGAAAGGTGGTCAACTTCCTGTCAGTAAACAATCTTGAGGTAAGGTTATAAAATCCCAACTTGATTATGAGTTTTAGTGTCGTTACTCCTATCAATATTAACCCTATCATACTTGAGATCAGAGATTCATTTTTTCTATATATATATATATATATATATATATATATATATATATATATATATATATATATATATGTATATATATGTATATATATATATACTAAAAGAAAAAAAATTATTTTCCCTAAAAGATAGAAATTGGTTAAACGTAAACAAAGGTTGAGTATTGGAAGCCCTCATTTTCCATTGTGTCTTGATCGACCCCAATTCAACTTACCGCTACTATACTGCCCACAATGGATGCACTTTCCCGTGTAATGTGGTGAAATGGTAGTTGTCAAGTAAATCAGGTATTATAAATTTAAAAGCTTCAAATGCTAAAAATGGTGTCACAAAATAATGTTATATTTAATATACACTACAGCACACACCAATTATTGTTTGAACAATTTCAACTTGTTTTGATTTCTTATTCTGCTAAACCTGAGGCCTTATCTGCGTATCGAAAGATCGACCTTAAGGTAGGTGATTTAACATTCGTATTTCTTTGTACATGATACACAGTTGACGATATCATGAATATAAGACACTATGTGTAAGTGACAAGTGTAATCACATGAAAAATATGTGAAACATAGCTGAATATGTCTGATAGCGTGGGGTCTACAAGTCTAAGCAAATCAATGATACCTTAATATATCCTGATGTTATGAGTATGATTATGGCAGAGTTTAAATGTTGGACAAAATATACCAGCAATCAACTTGGCTTGTGTGCTTCATTTAGTTGATATTGAAGTGTAGTTCATTGTGTTTAACCAATATGATCTCGTATAGTGATCTTTCTCAAAACAATAATAGAATTTATTTCAGTATTGCATTGTTGTTTTCATTTCAGAAAAATATAAAGATTTTAGGTGTGTTTTGATATAAAGTTTGTAAAATCCAAAATGATTTATTCTTTATTTGTTTTCGATCTGATCGACACGAGATACTGAATATTTTCAAAACTGATTTTTAAACCATCTTGGTTCTCCAATGGAGTTTTCTGCCCAAGATTAATCTTATTCTTGAAAATGGAAAACCGCACTTCTGTCTTCTGAAGATGCATGGTTAAAGTGTTGAATCTAGCATGGTGAAAGGGATAGTTTGCTTAAATCTAATGAAGGCTATATTCACAAGTGGTTCAGTTGACGTAGTCCTATTCCAGCCATGCAATCTCTACAACTAACAACAAGAATTAGAATGATTCATGTAACGTCAAAGGGATTTGAAGACTGATACAGTAGTAGATACAACACACGTCAAGAGGGAATTTCTGTGATTGAATTTTTGTTCGTTTTGGTTTCCATGAAGATCGGGGTGCATTACATTTCATTAAGACGGAGGTTTTTGTCTTCACCGATGGGGTGATGTTCTTGGATATCTTTACGATTTCCGGGACGACTGATGAAGTGAACATTTATCATATACCAGTTCCAGTTGGAGAATTTGTTATTCACCATGGATAGATGTGCTTTATCCGAGGGGAAATTTGTTGGTTGTGGTGATTATACAAGATTACGGACTGTGTTTGCATGCCTGAAGTTCTGTCGTAGGGGAATTTGCTGAAAATGGTGATATCATGAAGCCGCAAATTTGACTGATGGATTCCAAAGTGTGAAGATCAGCATTAGTCAGTAATGTCCAGGGGGGTGTCTGTTAGAGAAAGTTCCTAGTGTGGTCGTTACAGTTCAAATAGATTATAAGACTAGTGTTTGATGCTGTCTTTTTAGAGTCAACAAAATGCCAACAAACTGACCAACTATCAAGCAACGAACTGCCAATGAAACTATAGGTTCGTAAGATTGGTTGTCTATAAATAGACTTCAGTTCGTTGGACAACATAAGTTTGTCATTTTTTTGAGTCTGTCTGTTGTGATCTAAGTGTCTGAGAGGGAAGATCATGCCCGATCTCCCCCAGGGCTTAAACGTTGATGTATGCTCCTTCGGTTGTAATCATTCAACAATATTAATGTACCGTTTGAGTTTTATATCTGAATCAAACTTCTGTTCAGTACATATTCATATATTGACCTAGAAACGATCCCATACTGTTTTAACACTAACGAAGGAGACTAGATTTTTCTTTTAACTCAATATTTCTATACTGCCCCCTCTAAAATAGCCCTTTTGCTAGTTTCAGCCACTTGCTTATTTTTTCCACATAACACCCCCACCTTCCAAGGATTTTCTACTAGTTATTTATAACTTTAGTAACTAACAATTTTTCTTTTATATTGGGTCATCATATAAAACGTACATCAGCCCAATAACACCACGTATGTCACACCCCCAATTTCCACTAACGAAGTATAACCGTGTGGGGTGTGATCCAGACCAGGATCCAAGTCTTTAGTTACAACCAAGCCATAGTTAAAGGGGTAACCATTCATGTATTACATTAAATAAATCAGAGTTTACATTTCACAAAAATCAGCGGAAGCATTAAAAGTTTACAAGGTTCTAGTTTAGTAAAAGTGATTTCTAAAGCATCTGAAATACAATTTCCAAAAGGGTTTTACAAAGGACAAGTACTGCCAACGCCCGTGCCATCCATGATCCTCCAAGCTAACCTGAAAAGCATTCAACAATCAAGTGTCAGCCAAGGCTGGTGAGTTCACTAGAGCGGTCTACACGCCACATGTAGACCTAATGTATGAATAAAGAAAGGTAAAACACAATCAATAATCATAAGGCCAGTAAAGTTCCATATCGTAGGTAGCTAGCCTATAGTTATGTACACCTGAATTGTTCGTAACCGAAGCTGACAATGTTTTTGATAGGGGATACCTATGAACCTTGCCTTCCCGTGTCCATCCGGATCACGGTGGGTAGGCTAACATTGATCTCAGTCCGACCGCCAGTCGGTGGGTGCATCCCGTGCACCGCTGAGCGGGGGTGTCAATCCCCAGTAGTACTACTCAATATTACCTCGCTATGTATATTAACGGCCCGAATGTAAGGACTTTTTAAGGAAATCAATTCAGTGCAACATATGATATTTTGTCGGAAAATTACTCAAGTAAAGAAATACCTTTACCGTTGGGTTGCCATCCTTTACCGGATGCAACTATCTGTGTGTTATCATCCTAAACCGGATATAACAATAATAGTAAGTGAAACTCACCTTAGGGTGCACTGGTAACTAGCACTTGATTCAACAGGTTGGTCAAAGTCAACCTATTCGGATAAATATGGTCTAATGAACTTAGAAGGTGTCGCGAGGACGAAACTAGCACATAAGCACCTAAACATGTTTCATGTAGTTATACAAGTCACTTATTGCACATACAAGTCCTCAATTGGGAGAAAGTCAAGAAATTGCAATTTGAGTCAAAGTTGACACAAAAGTCAAACTTCAAGCACTTAACTAGTGGCATAGCTAAAATCCACAATACTTGGAATTAGATCCTTAAAATTTACAGGCATATACTACTTATCATTTAGGAATTGTAGCAAAAAGAATCAGGTAAAAAGGTTAAGAAATGAGAAAGTTATGCACATCGGAAGTTGGCACATTTTAGCAGTTAGCAAACTAGTCAAAGGAAATGGAAACTTGCATATCTCATTCAAAATTTGGAATTTATGAACCAACAACTCCAGATCTTACTTTTATTATATAAACATCAAGTCCAAATAGCAATCACACCATTAAAACAAGTTTTACATGCCCAACCAATTTGCAAAGTCTACTTTTCACTGAATTTGACAGCTTTGCGCACCCAACTTGCAGCAGTGATTTGGGTGACCAAACGGAGGTTTTAGAAAGTGTGCGAGTAGCCGTTGTAAAGCTAAGACATCCTACTTTACTAGGGAAAAAGAATCAATCAGTTTCGAGCAAAATTGAGAAAGTTATGGCTGCTGCAAGTTGACCAAAATTTCTGGTCAAAGCTGTTAGAATTTTTAAGTTTGTGAAAGTTTGGAATTTCAATTCTATGCTAACATTTGCTCCATTCAACACTTACTAACAAGTTTATAATCATAATAACATGTAATTTCTGTCAAGAACAAGATCGTATCATAACCATAGCAAAATCTCATCAAGTAACTAGCATACAAGGGCATAAACGTCCAAAATTCATAACTAAACACCCATTATACATAAGAGAGCATTCATAGCAGAAATTGAACTCAAAACCCAGCCCTAATCACGAGTTCAAATCTGTCCCAAGTCATAAGTTAACACATCTTATCCTAAAACATGAAACATGAGCATATCAACACTCCATTTAGCACATAAACACCGAAAAACATACATGCAACCATAGATTTCGAATTTCAAAAAGTTAGGGCTTACAAGATGGAGGTAGAAATCGCGATTAGAAGAAGAGGAAGAAGAGATGAAGCTTCCTTGATGTTCTTGGAGCTTGTAGAAACCCGAATTCACCTCCTTGTAGCTTGATTTCTCCAAAATTGCAAGAATGTGTGTGTGTGTGTTGTGAAGCCGTGAACGAGAGAGAGAGATGGAGATGAGCTGATGAAATTGTGAAGAATGAGGGAGAGGGGGAGAGAATATGCAGATTTGTTTAAGGGAAAATTTACAAAAATGGTCCCTCAAGTTTTTAGTTTAAACAAAAGTAGTATAAAACTCATTTAAATGGGTTTTTGCTAAAAAATTGTAAAGTAAAAATCCTAAAAATGTTTCTAAGTGTTTTTAAATCATTTAGCATGTAAGATTTAGTCGGGTTATATAAATTTATCATTTATACCTAAAAATCCAAATTTACACACAATGCCCGGTTTCGCATAAAAATGCAAATTTTCACAACTAACACATAAGGTCACGAAATAAGTTCACGAAACAAGTTACTAAGGTCAATTACCAAGTAAACATGAATAATTATAAAATCATTCAAATAACGGGTCTCGGGTTCGTTAACAGAACTAACGAAACTAACGGATCTAACGGAAAAAAAGTTAACGGAGTTAACTCGGGAAGTGACGGTTGTCACAACGTATCTTAAATAAATTATTTAAATTGAAAGGGGTTTTGGGATGTTACAACACTACCCCCCCCCCCCACCCAATTGAGAGTTTCGTCCCCGATACTAAATCATATAATTAGCCTCCTATAGAGGTACTTCCACTACAATGGGTAATTCACATGATTCTTAATTGATCATTCTAAGTTAAGCCCATGTGCGACCACTAACAATCCATAGTACGCATACCTTTACATTCTCACAATCTCACCATGACATTACTTATTCCCTAAACTTCAATGATTCATAAGCCTCATGTGGTCTAGTCGTTCCCTTTCTCCTTGTTCCTATACACCCTTCATACACTTACCATTGCTTCAACTGGTTCACCCGCAGGCCTATTCGTATTGCCTACAAGACTTTTCATCACCTAGTAACGATAACTTAACAACTCATCGCTTATCGTTACACTTTATATTATTTAACCACTTATTCCTCTACTCATCCTATGGTTTCTCACCCTCACTTCCCATATGCCATGAACAAGACGGTTATGTCACCTGTCAGCTCATAGACTATATTCAACATTCCACATTAACTCACACTTTGTAATTTGACATGCATTACCATCATTTCATATGAACACTAACAGTCCTCCTTCCTTTCACTCGTATGTCATACTTATCATCTTTCCATGCTTATATAAGTCCCATGTCATTTTCTACTTTTGAATTTGATCCATTCATCTTCCTACTTGGTTCGCACAAGTAGGCATCTCCACTTAGTACTTACAACATTTATTTCTCTGCTTGCTTAGCACGAAGTAAACTCCTGGATGTAATTACATACAACTTATATATTTTCTATTTTAATAACACAAAAATAGAACTTTAACACATGTATTACCCTACTTAGTCAATGAAAGTAGAGGTTCGCCACTTTTATCCGATGCGTGCTCAATCCTACATAGGAATTCACCACACTTATCATGCTCATACGTATTCCACGTTCTTCATACAGGTAGATCGAATCTCCTCCTTTAGTTAACCTATAGCATACAATATTCCACTTATTAGTCACAATAGAATCCTCCATGTTCATCTTATAACTCTACCTTATTCTACTTGTAAATACAAGTAGAATTTCAACACTTAATCATGTAACACACTTTATTCCACCTTGTTAGCACAAGTAAAGCTTCACAGCTTTATTACATGTCACACTCTATTTTATATTGTTAGCTCAATATGAATTTAACCACTTCGTCACGTAACACGCTTTATCCTTCGTTGTTAATTACAAGTAGAATTTCACAGCTCTTCAACACTTCATACCTTACCCACATTCTTCATCACAATTTGAATGTTACCATTTAACTGCATAACAAACTCTTACTCCACCTTGCAAGCATAAGGGGAATTTTACAACTTTACCACATAACATACTTTATCTTACACTGTTCATACATGTAAGATTTCTTCACTTTTATCATTTACATACTTTATCTTACATGGTTAATACATGTAAGATTTTTCCCACTTTTATTTACACTTTTCCTACATTGTATGTACATGTAGGATTATCTCCGCTTTTACCTTGTTATTCACCCATTGGCCCAACTTGGTCGTTCATCGTCTACACACGCTAGTATGGTGTTTTAAACACCAACCATTGTGCTTGACCCTTTTTTGACTTTCAATCATTCTCACTCTGACTTCAACCATTGTAGTGGTCATTACTACACAAGCATTAGTTCATATCATTACAAACATCAAGATAATTACTTTACTTACTTACCGGGTCACACGATCGAGCCTTGAACCGAACACCCCTTTCTTAACATGTGTCACACCCTGAACTTTCGGGAACAGGGGCATGTGACGTCATGGGTCATAGTCGTGAATGGCCTCTATTTTATTATGTTGAAAACATTTCGATTGAGAACTAAACAAGTCAAATTAGTTGCAGCGGAAATATGATGGCATGACATTATCTTACATTTCCAAATGATAAAATAGTCAAGTCTTGAAATTGTTTCGACCAAGGATAGATAAATAAAGACAAAAGTTTCATAAGTTATTTATGATGATGAATGAAACTATGACTTTAAGATGCTGGCCCTAAAGTTTAACGTCCCATTTACATACCGTTTGGCTTAGTTACCTGATAAATACATGAGTTTAAAAGGTCAACATAATGTTGGCGAGTTCACAGGTTTAAGACTCCACATATAAATTTGTAAATAGTTTATGGCATACAAGATATTGCAATAAATGGACTCGTATAAGTCAAGTTTTACACAGTTGGATGAAAGATTTTTGCAAGTTAAGTTTTGCATAGTTTGATGTAAGACTTATGCAAGTCAAGTTTTGCACAGTTTGATGAAAGACTTGTGCAACTCAAGTTTTGCACACTTTGATAAAAGACTTGTGCAAGTCAATTTTTGCACGGTTTAAGACATACATGATATTAATTTCTAGGTTACCGTGTTGTATGATCTCACATGAATCTTAAATTCGACACTAACAGATTTACGCACTCATGGTACATTTCCTAAGAATACTGAATGAAATAGAATAACTAGCATGTACTTATCGACCAAAGCCATGGAGTCGGGATTGGAGCGACCAATCATAAGCAGGGTTGTTAACCCAAATAGATCTATTGTTTCGTACCATAACTAATCGAATTTAATTAATAGTGGGATTTTGTGACAAAACATTATGTAACGAATTTTACTCTAGTTTAGAACATGAAAAGAACATGTAATCATACTTCCGTACAGTTAGCCATAATATCAAGTAAAAAGTTGGTTGTTTCATGATTTCTCCCCCAAAGTATTTAAAACAATATAAATGAAAAGGGGCCGTGAGACTCACATGATCAAGGTGACGATGAAAGTTGTATCGTGTTTGATGTAGCAAGTAAACAGATTCCTAATAATAAATAATAAGGCAATTTTAAGGTCTTGGTTCGATTGAGTAACGATTAGTCACCCAAGTTATCCCGATCAAATCTTGACATAACATTCCCGTTTGTACGGATGGAAAGCTTGTTTGGAATATTCTATATTCAAATAAATATATAACTTGTTGAAATAATTATAAATCAAACAATTTTTAAAGTTATGAAAATATATATATTCAACCGAGTTTTGAATATTGAGACATATAATAAAGTATTTCATTATTTGAAGTCCTCATTATATAATTTAAAAGTCATGAAATATATATATATATATATATATATATATATATATAATCAAGTTTTAAACATTGATAAATAATAAAGTTTTTTTACTATTTAAACATTCATGATTATGTATATTTTTAACTACGAGATAGGCATGCGGTATAAATCGTTTTCATGAAAATAAATAATTTGAAATGGAATAAAATTTGCTTAAATATTCTCAAGATTCAAAAATATAAGTCTTTATATTTTTAGAAATTTAGTCATTGGCTCTGCCGGTATAAGTCGTTTTTTACCGGATATATAGATACAAGTATCTGACAAATGATCGTTATGATAATTAACATTTAACTCCCTTAAATATTATTATGTTTATGATATCTCAAATAGTTTTTATAAATTATATTAGAAAATAATATTTAAACAAGAAATGAGATATTTATGTGATGTGTTGTCAACACTCTTAGGAAAATATATTTGTAACAATTATATGTTTTATGTCGTGTAAGTCTAAAATATAATACCGTATATTTTTAGGTCCAAAGTCCAGAATTAACGTAATATATACTATTTATAATATATATATACAAGTACTCCAACAAGTAATACTATACGAAAAACTAATATTTAAGTCCTTAAACATTATCAGGTGTGATAACTAGAATAAATATTTCAAGTTATATTTTAAATGAGATCTAATAATATGAACACTTAAGTATGAGTCAAAATGTTTGGTATTTCTTAACGTCTTAGAAATATATATATATATATATATATATATATATATATATATATATATATATATATTTTATAAAAATAAACCTATTTTATAATAACAAAGCCAAGATTATAATCCTTATATTTTTAAGTCCAAAATATATCCGTTTATATTTTAAAGTCCAAGATGTCACTTGACGGTTCTTTTGTCGGTTTTTACACCGCTTAGGTATATCAATTGTATATTATGACATGATTTAAGTTCTTAAATATTCAACACTAGTTTAATATTTAGAGAGTTAGAGTGGTTCATCCATTTATATATTTAGGGTGGAACGTCAAGACACGTTTTGGGTTATCATAATGTTAAATTAATCAAATAAACGAACAAGTAATATGATTAAATGAAAAGTTTAGACTTTTACCTCTAGCTGATGAACCGAACGAGACGAAAATATTTCCGAAGACTCGATCGAATAATTTCGAATCTTTAAAAGACTTGAATCGAAAGGTAAAGTGGCTATTTGCGGGCTGGTTTTTGGTGGTTTACGGTGTTCGTTGGGGGCTAGTGAAGGAGCCGTTTGGGAGGTTGCTTGATGGTGGTGTTGTGGCGGTTAAATGGCGGCTCGTCGGTGGTCCGATGGTGTCTATTTACGGCTGTTTTGGGAGTGGTTTGGGCTGTTTAATGAAAGAGAAAAAAAGAAAGAAAGACGGGATGGGAGCGAGAATATCATGGGAATCGAAATAATTTAGGAATTGGCTTGTGGATCTTCGATTTTGTTGGGCTTGTGCCAATATTTTCACAAAACAACAACAGAAAGAAAAAAATAAAGAAAAGGGAATGACCGCTTTTATTTGATGGAGCCGAGAAGGAGGAAATGTTTGTAGGTTTGAGGAAGGTTGCTTGGGTTTTTATGGAAAGATTTGGATGTATCATCTAGTGGTTAGTACATATGACAACTCATAAGGATGTGATAAGCATCTAGGCTCAATTACTCTTGTGCTAAATTTGAAATAATAAATTAATCTTTAGTTTAATTTGTAGGTTATTTTTATAAAAGTTTCAAATATTAGGAGACTAATGATAGGACTTTTATAAAATTTCTACAAAGGTGATGGGCCGAATTTTATAAAATAACTACAAGAGTAATTGGCCAAAATTTATAAAATAATAACAAGGATAGTGGGTCGGAAATTATATATATAAAAAAAAGGGTTAAGGAGTTGGACCGGTGGGCCGGCAGTGAGCCCACTCGAGAAACGAGGCGACTGGGCCGAGCAGGTGGGTCGCGGACTGGGCCGGGTGGACGGGCTGGGTTCTTGGGTCCTTTGAGGTGTCGGGTTGAGTTGTTAGGCCGGATACCATGCTCGGTTGAGTTGTTTAGGGTCATTGGGTCGAGTCGGGCCCAATTCGGGTTACGGGTTCAGGTTTAAGTAAAAAAAACGATTCGTTTTGAGCGAGACGGGCTTCTAAATAAATCTCAATGGTTTAAATGATGATAAGTGTTTTTGTTCGGTTGTAAAAACAATAAAAACAATGACGGTTAATTATTTATATAAGGTTTCACGTTTAAAGAATTGTATACGCGAATATATTTAATTAATTTGTCGGTTATAACTTTTTAGAGTTGATTGTTTTAAAGTATTAAAACCAATAAAACTTTTGGTTTAACAATCGTCTAAAACAAGATGGTGACCCGCCCGCGCTTCGCCGCGGGCCACCCATTTTCCAAAACGCCGTGGCCAAAGTCGGAAACTCTATAAGTGATTTTAAAAGTTGACCACTTGCGCTTAAGTCTGAAAAAAATACCACATGTACATGACACGCGGCCTAACACCCATTTTTTAAAACGCTGTGAGCAAAGTTAAAAAATTCTAAAAGTGGTCTGAAATTTGACCACCGCGCGTTGCGACGGGTCACCTTTTAACGACTATAAAGGATGACGTAAGTTGAAAACTCTAAAAGTATACTAAAAACGAAAGTAAAAAAACTAAAAACGAAAGTAAAAAAGTTAAGTGCTATAAAACGTAAAATTAAAAAAAAACAACATGACACGTGTCATTTAATTATTGGGTGGAAAAATGTATTGGTTAGACATGACACGTGTCATGCTATTACTGGTGAGGCATGACACGTGTCATGCCCTCATTGGTCAACATATGAATAGTTGACATTGTGTCTTGGACCACCAATTATTATTGTAAATATATATAATGGTTGGCAGTGATCAATGTATTATTTTTAGGATACCGTGTTAGAAAAGAAATATAAAAACTTATTTTTATATATGTTTTTCTTGTTGAAATTCCATAATTCGTAAATGAATTTCCTTATCGTTACGAGTAATTTTCCAATACAAACACGGGATTTGTCAATGATTTATTTGCCATACGTAAATGTTGTCAATAGTCATATTATTTCAAGTAGTTGCAGGGGTATATGTATATCTAAATATATAAATAGTCAAAGTGACAGATTTGACCTCGTATTTTGTCGGATTGTCACACCATGAGCACTTGGTTTGAGTTCAAGTGTTCCCACAACACTTGAATCCCTCAAACCTTGGCTCTGATACCAACTTGTAAGACCTCGACCCGTTGATACAACTGATTTAGTTAACTAAAACACGTGCCAGAAAAATTTCATCACAAATACTTACTAAACCGGGTTACTTTCATATCATTTCGCAAAACAAATTATAAAATTAGCATTCATCTCATATCACGTAGTATGCAATGAAACGTTTTACTCTGTTTACCCACCAAACATTAACCTTCAAAACAAATCGGTGTTCGGTTCCTTGGAGTGTCCACTCGATCTTGACACGACATCTCTATTCCATACCTACCATTAGTTACTAGTAACATGTTAATATTAATGGCATATACAACCAAACCACACATAACACACCACTGCAAAAGAAAACAATCAACGTTTTGAGTCAATAAACGAAATTTGACTAGAAAGATGAGACCGTAGACTACGCATGATCCGTAGTCTATAACTCACAATTTCTTATTTGACTAGAATGATGAAACCGTACACCACGCCTAATCCGTAGCCTACAACTCACAGATTCTGAATTTTTTTCCATACTTAGCCATATTTTTCCTGATTTTCACCCATGTTTCAAGAGTTCAATTCTAACTTCTAAATCATGATTCCAACGGGTATCTTATGAATCAGATTAAATAATTCAAGTTCATTTATCACACTGCAATCATATCATCTTATGGGAAATTTTTCCAAAGGTTTTCCTTAACTCGTTGACTCGTTAACCCCAAATCATACATACAAGCCAAACTTTCTTGTTAACATCATTTTCCAACTACCAATCCTTTCTTGGCAAAAGTAATCTTATGCCATGGCCACATTTTCACCCATAGGCGCAAATATTGGATCGTGAAAGTTCGTGATCCTCAATCATGTTCAAGGTTCATCCTTGAATCCTTTCTTGCTACCAATCTTGACCCAATCTGGTCATACTCATTACAATTTCTTTCACGAAAATCATACCCAAACAGGTCATTCACCGCAATCATACCCAAATGGGTTATTCATCGCAATCATACCCAAACGGGTCATTCATCGCAATCATAACCAAACGGGTCATTCACCGCAATCATACCCAAACGGGACATTCACCACAATCATACCCCAAACGGGTCATTCACCGCATTCATACCCAAACAGGTCATTCACTACATTCATACTCAAACGGGTCATTCACCGCATTCATACCCAAACAGGTCATTCACCGCAATCATACCCAAACGGATCATTCACCATAATCCTACCTAAACCGGTCATTCACCGCAATCATACCCAAACGGGTCATTCACGACACTCGTACCCAAATGGGTCATTCACGACACTCATACCCAAATGGGACATTCACCGTAATCATACCCAAATGGCTCATTCACCACAATCATACCCAAACGGCTCATTCACCGCAATCATACCCAAATGGGTCATTCACCGCAATCATACCCAAACGATTTATTCATATTTTGTATAACACACATTGGTATGATACACACATCTTAACCCAACGGGTCATTCTAAATCTTTTGCATATCACACATTGGTGATACACACACACTCTACCAAAATTGGTTATTCTACATCTTTTGCTTATCACACATTGGTGATACGCACCCATTTACCCCAAATGGGTCATTCTACAGCTTTTTCTTATCACGCATTGGTGATACGCACACACTTTACCCAAACAGGTCATTCTACATCTTTTGCTTATCACACCTTGGTTATACGCTCGCACTCTACCCCAGCCGGGTCATTCTACATCTTTTTCTTATCACAAGTTGGTGATACGCACACACTTTACCCAACGGTCATTCTACATCTTTTTCTTATCACACCTTGGTGATACACACTCACTTTCCCCAAACGGGTCAGAAAACATACTTCGCATAATCAGACTTTTGGTCTATCTAAAATACCCCAAATAAGTCATAGAACTCACTCCGCATAAACACACTTGATCTATCTACATTACCCTAAACGGGTCATAGAACATCTCCATATAAACACATAATTTCATTAAAGCGTACTTTAAATTTATCATTCTTACCCAAACGGGTCAAAACTATTCACCCACATATCATCGCTCTTTATCAAAAAAAACCATTTCCTCATTTACTTCTAACCCATCTTGGATAATTATCCATGCTATAAAACAACTATACCACATGCATACCTTGTAACAAAATTGAACAATCTTAAATGTTACCTAAAGTCTTCCATTTTTGGCATTCCTTGATGGATTGAGCTTCCACCACCTTCACCTATAATTTTACTTGATCATTTACATTAGAAATTAATAATATAACCAACCATAATACTCAAGTATTACCCCCACCTAACACTTTAGTCAAAACCACTTACTTTTTAGCTCAACAACTCACTTAGTGTAACATTTCGGGTATTCCGATTTGTCAGATTTGACCCGATTTCCTGTAATAAACCCCGTGATCGATAATCCAATGAAGAGTTATGTTTTCTATGATGTTTTATACCTCGTTTGATATGATTTGGTTCATTATATTGGTTATTGGATTGATTCGCCCTTATTTTGGATTCTACGCGGACACGTCACTAATTACGTTCTAACCGGGGATTTGACCAATCTAAACATGTATAACACTTGGGTGTGATACTAGTTAAGCATACAAGTGAATACAAGTGAAGTTTGGTGTGAATTCAAGGTCTAGAGCAAAAACGGTGAAAGTCCGGTAAATCCCGCGCGATTTCGATTTCTAACCGGGAGATCACATTTTTGAGTTCGTATATCAATTTTAGCATTTTTATGAGTCATATGATCATTTACTAAGTCATGAGTCATCACACACTTGATCGGATCGCAAAACGTTGGTGAATTGCTTAAAATCGGGAAAAACGACAAAACCGACCCAAAATACACTTTTTATGATATTAAATCAACCGTTAATCGTTAGGAGACATACCATATATCAAATTTAGTAGATTACGAGTGGTTGTCATGATGGTAAACTTAATTTGGAGAAAATGGGCGAAAACGGGACTCGAATCGGGCTCAGAACGCAAAAACTGGACACAAAACAACGCGCGCGCACCCACTGGGATGCGCCGCGTATCGCGAGGGATGGCACGGCGGTGGTCGCGTACCGCCCACCGACATGGGCCGAGAAAAACGGGCTTTAGCCCTAAAAATCGTGTATTTAAGAACTCTTTCTCATTCTAGCCTCCATTCTCTCAACCGTAATCACTCTAAAACCTCCATGACGGCTGAGATCAGCTAGGAGCAAGGTTCTTGAAGATTTTCAAGCCAAGTTTGGTGGTTTCGAGTCTCGTTTCGTGTCGGTTTCTCGTATAAAAGGTTAGAAACTCCAAACCGAACCTCCGTCTTCTTAATTCGTTCATCCTCCATCATCAAGATCCAACCTTTATGTTCACTTAAACCTAGATCTTGCATTCCAAGGCTAGATCTAGTATTTTTGAACAAAAAGAATGAATTTTTATCAACTTTTATAGATTATTATAACACTTTTTTGTTGGAAACTTGCTAAAACCTTATAGATCTTGTTAGATCTATGTCATGGCTGGAAAAAGGACCAATCTTTATGCATGTTTTACTATGGATGAACACCATAATTGATAGATCTAGTGTTTTTGTTATAAAAACTTGATTTTTATATAAAAAGTCCATCTTTTCCTTATTTTCTTCCATGGATCTTCATAGATCCAAAATCTATCTAACAAACCTTGTTGGATCTTGGTGTAGACACTATTCTAAATGGTAAATCTAAGGTTTGGGTTAGAGGGATCATCACCATATTTATAGATCTAGGACTTCATGAAGTAAAAATACAATTTTTATATGTTTTTCTTTATTTTTCTTGCTAGATCTTGTTTAGACCATGGGAATCGTTACATTAGAGTATTGATTCTTGGATAGAATTTGATTTTGGGCCTAGATCTAGGGTTAGGTCATGTCTAGAATAAATCTTGGATGTTTAGTTATTTTAATTAGAATAGCTAGTATTTTTGGAATTTAAAAATAAATTATTTTGAGTAAATCATTGTGTTAACTTTAGAGTTATGCCTTGAAATTTTATTTGGTAATTATATATGGATAGATCAGCCCTAAATTAATTTTTGATGATTAATTATGGTTCGGTTGATTTTATAGAAAATAATCAAGCTTGTGACGTCGTAAAGTTTTTAGTCGAATAAATAATTATTTAACCTAGATTTAGGTTTGACTACTTGAAGTTTTGTATTCATACATTATTATTTAATTAATTCACCAACAAGTCACGGATCCGATCATACCCTGTGTGTCGTTCCGAGTCGCTTGTTTTATATAATTGATTACTTATTTATTTATTTTGATTTGTCGGTGTTCCACTACCACGTTCGATCGTTAAGGTGATCTCCGGGTTTGACTTCGCGCCGCTATCTCAGTTTCTGATTCGTTTGCTTCACCATCAGGTGAGTTTCATAGCCCCATTTTTATTTATATATTTTGGGGTGCAACATGTACCAATGATCAAACCCTAGAACGGTTTTTCTCTAAAAACTACATGCGAATTCTATGAACGATTATGTGTTAATCTTGCATGATAACTCTATGTGCTCGATGTGTTATGATTATGAACGACCTCTAGAACGACCTCGTGTGACATTAACTGTAAAAAAGCCGGGTTAACGGTAATAGATCTATTGGCTTGACAAGCCCACTTGGCCTGCCTCGCGTGTGGCGCCTCGTGATTGAAAACCTTATGGTCAGGTTTGGATCATACACCCATATATGCTCAATTTCATGATGTTATTATACTCGATTTGCACTTAGTCTCGTAGAACGCATGTTTTATATTATGACATTATTAAACCTATGATTACTCACCAACTCTTGTAGTTGACCTTTGTTTTTCACATGTTGCAGGTGTTGATGCTTGATTATGATATCGTCACTTAGGAACGCATGGGACTTAGTAGACCTACTTAAATAAAAATTAGAACTCGTATGCTATGTTTGAACTTTGTTTAATTTGGATGTTGTATGGATTTATGTTTGATCGTCGATTTGAAATATGGCATGATTTAATATATCAACCTTTAATTAGTGTTGTGAGCATCTGGACAATCTTAGCGCCCCGACGTAAATTCCGCCGTCGGTTGGGGTGTTACAGATTGGTATCAGAGCCACGGCTGTAGGGATCTAGGTTATTAGAAACGGTTTGACCTAGACTATTGCCTTAGGCTTCCTGCATGAGAACCTCATGCCTTGCATGCTTAGTTAAAATTATTTGTCCATTGTGTGCTCTTAATTGTGCCTATTTTAATCAATGTCTCGAATCTCGTTGGTCACACACACATACACAAATCACTAAGGCTTCCTAGCCTCTTCCTTAGAAAGTGGTGCCTTACGTGCCATTTAGGAAAATGTGTTTTCTCGATTTTCAACTCTCGTCGGAATTAGGGTTTTGGTGGTAAACATGTAGTAACTGGAAGGGTGGATATGCCGGTAGTCGGGGTCTCTGTCGAGAAAAGCGTTGCATATAAGCCCTATCAACCGTTGGGCCCGGACGCTCACCTGGGACGCCCCGATGAGAGTGTTGAAACCTATTAGGCCAAAGCATGTTTTACCACTAGGGCCCGAAACCGATTAGTCACGGTTGTAGCCTCCCAATCGAGAGGTGAGAACCACTCCGATACGATTTATCTCAAATACTCGATTTTGTGATTTTCGCGCGGTTATATTTAAAATGATTTTTGGAACTATGTTGATCCGAGTAACACGACACAAATCACTAACACGCACACATACACATGCGTATATACATATATTGGTGTTCAAAACAACATGAGCTCTAAATTTGTTTATCGATCATATCACCAACTAATCCCTAATCCTTGTTTCCTTTCCTTCTCAGAATGTCAATTCATTT
>JBCNJP010000023.1:30708812-30766832 GCA_039602395.1 Deinandra increscens subsp. villosa
CATGTCCTTTCCGAAGGTACTTCTGTGCCTTGAGGCCACATGTCCTTTCCGAAGGTACTTCTGTGCCTTGAAGGTTGCTCGGCTTACTCTTCAATAAATCCGATTATGATTGCTAACGAGGACCTAATAATCACATTAAGGTCTTAGGTGTAAGGTTGTGTTTAAAACTACTAGCACGTTGGAAAACACGACACGATATAACGACACACGGTACCGATGGTTGATCATACACAAGGGTTCATATACATCAGAAGTCCAAGCATGTATTATCATAGTATAAAGCATGCAAGTCAGTCATGGCATATCATTCAAGTAAATTGCACAAGTTTGGATTCTGGTTACAATTTCGCTAGCAGTTTCGCTAGGCAGTTTCGCTTTCTGCACGGGCAGCACTTTCGCTAGGCAATACCCGATGACACAGTTTCGCTAGGCTAGTTTCGCTCGAAACTGTTGGCACAGTTTCGCTAGCCTAGTTTCGCCCGAAACTGGTTTGAACTTTCGTTCAGGGAATTTCGCTCAGTAGTTTCGTTCGGACAGGTCTGGTTGGTTTACCCGGCGACACTACAGTTTCGCTACATAGTGTCGCTGGATGAAGATATACATAGTTTCGCTACCTAATTTCGCCTGATGAAGGCACAGTTTCGCTAGTCGCTAAAAAAAACTCGTAAATTTGACTAAAAATCTTTCTAACAGCTTCTGTACCTCATGCAATTCGATATCTAGCATACCTAAACGTTTGCCAACATCATGGGAGCAATTTTAACACCTTAAACATGGATTCTAGTCATCAAATTACCAAGAACACATTTTCACATAAAGGAACCTAATTAGCATGGATCTTCATATTGACATGGCAAGTTACAGAATTTATGTTATGTCTAACACCCTTAAGCATTTTAACAGAAGCATACACAATTGCATGTAAATTTGGTCATCTAATTAAGTAAAGCACAAAGAGAAACATAGAAGAAGTGGTCTTGGGGACTCACGGTTGATTTCCAAGCTTAAATGGGTGATGATCGGGGCTGGGATTACGGCGGTTCGTGTTGTTCCCTTGCTGGCCAGAAATCTCGAGAGGGAGAGAGTGCAGAAGTGTGTGTGTTTTGTGAGATGCAAGTAAAAAAATGAGAAGTTTGGCTTGGGGTTTCTATATATATAGTGCTAGTTTCGCCGGCAGTGTCGCTGGCTGTTTCGCTGGCTGTTTCGCTAGCCACGCGAAACTGGTTTCCGAAAACCAAATGTCTTAGCTACCGGGCGAATCTATAATTTCGCTCGGTAGTTTCGCTGGTCACCAGAAAGGGGTCAATTTACATTTTAAGTAGGATGAACACGATTTCTCGATAAATCACATAAATGCACAATTAAGTAAATAAGTAAGTTGCATTGCTTCACACAGTGGTAATAAGTAACAAATCATATAACACATATGGACGGGTTCGGTGATCAACCAAAGGTCGTGGACGTATCCGGTCTAGTTAAGTATTAGATACTACCTGTAATGTGACTAACGGAGCTAATGGAATTAATGGAATTAACGGAAAAACTTAACGGAGTTAACTTGGGAGGTTACAGTTGTCACAGATCATCACCATATTTATAGATCTAGGACTTCATGAAGTAAAAAGACAATTTTTTATATGTTTTTCTTTATTTTTCTTGCTAGATCTTGTTTAGACCATGAAAATCGTTACATTAGAGTATTGATTCTTGGATAGAATTTGATTTTGGGCCTAGATCTAGGGTTAGGTCATGTCTAGAATAAATCTTGGATGTTTAGTTATTTTAATTAGAATAGATAGTATTTTTGGAATTTAAAAATAAATTATTTTGAGTAAATCATTTTGTTAACTTTAGAGTTATGCCTTGAAATTTTATTTGGTAGTTATATATGGATAGATCAGCCCTAAATTAATTTTTGATGATTAATTATGGTTCGGTTGATTTTATAGAAAATAATCAAGTTTGTGACGTCGTAAAGTTTTTAGTCGAATAAATAATTA
Source organism: Deinandra increscens subsp. villosa (assembly GCA_039602395.1). Classification (NCBI taxonomy): domain Eukaryota; kingdom Viridiplantae; phylum Streptophyta; class Magnoliopsida; order Asterales; family Asteraceae; genus Deinandra; species Deinandra increscens. The sequence continues at coordinate 30,710,813 of JBCNJP010000023.1, forward strand.
TTTAACCTAGATTTAGGTTTGACTACTTGAAGTTTTGTATTCATACATTATTATTTAATTAATTCACCAACAAGTCACGGATCCGATCATACCCTTTGTGTCGTTCCGAGTCGCTTGTTTTATATAATTGATTACTTATTTATTTATTTTGATTTGTCGGTGTTCCACTACCACGTTCGATCGTTAAGGTGATCTCCGGGTTTGACTTCGCGCCGCTATCTCAGTTTCTGATTCGTTTGCTTCACCATCAGGTGAGTTTCATAGCCCCATTTTTATTTATATATTTTGGGGTGCAACATGTACCAATGATCAAACCCTAGAACGGTTTTTCTCTAAAAACTACATGCGAATTCTATGAACGATTATGTGTTAATCTTGCATGATAACTCTATGTGCTCGATGTGTTATGATTATGAACGACCTCTAGAACGACCTCGTGTGACATTAACTGTAAAAAAGCCGGGTTAACGGTAATAGATCTATTGGCTTGACAAGCCCACTTGGCTTGCCTCGCGTGTGGCGCCTCGTGATTGAAAACCTTATGGTCAGGTTTGGATCATACACCCATATATGCTCAATTTCATGATGTTATTATACTCGATTTGCACTTAGTCTCGTAGAACGCATGTTTTATATTATGACATTATTAAACCTATGATTACTCACCAACTCTTGTAGTTGACCTTTGTTTTTCACATGTTGCAGGTGTTGATGCTTGATTATGATATCGTCACTTAGGAACGCATGGAACTTAGTAGACCTACTTAAATAAAAATGAGAACTCGTATGCTATGTTTGAACTTTGTTTAATTTGGATGTTGTATGGATTTATGTTTGATCGTTGAGTTGAAATATGGCATGATTTAATATATCAACCTTTAATTAGTGTTGTGAGCATCTGGACAATCTTAGCGCCCCGACGTAAATTCCGCCGTCGGTTGGGGTGTTACACTTAGGCATTTTCACAAACACTTGATGTGCATGAAATTGCTTAATCTATCGCATACATTTTTAACATAACAATACCCACTTATTTACATACATGCATAACTAATAGCAACCTTAAGCCAAATTAAAAATCTTTTCACATAAGTAAACATATTTGGGGTCCAATGAATCAAATCCGACCTACCCCCCCCCCCCCCCCCATAAACCCACATCGATTTTCAAGTAATGGGTTAAACCCACCTTACAATTTCCATAACAATCATAGTGATATAATCATGCAATAATAATTCAAGCTTCATTTATACATTAATACCACATACAACTAGTTCCTCATGCTTAATCAACAAGATTATGAAGTTCATACATATGTAAACTTATGTCGGCAACTTACATGATGACGAGAGTAATAATTAAGAAGAAAAACACCAAGAAATACTAATTTCTAGCCAAGAATTCGAATCCCCCCGTCAATTTCCTTTCATTTTGACCTTGAATCACCAAATGATGATGTACCCTAGTCTCTCCCCCTCTCTTGATCGCCATCTGCATTCTCCTCCTTATGGAGGAAACTAGATTTTTCTTTTAACTCAATATTTTCATCACCCCCCCCCCCCCCATAATAGTCATTTTGCTAGTTTTAGCCACTTGATTATATTTCAACATAACACCCTCACCTTCCATGGATTTTCTATTAGTTATTTATAACTTTAGTAACTAACTATTTTTATTTTATATTGGGACATTATATAAAACGTACTTCATCCCAATAACACCACGTATCTTAGATAAATTATTTAAATTGAAACAGATTTTGGGATGTTACAATTTGGTGTTAATCTGGACCAGAGATAACAAATATATTACATTATATCCATCATACACAAAGTCAAAATAGAAAATTACCCAAAAAGCCAAAACATACCAAACCAGAGTCAAACGTCCATTAACTACCATTTGGCTTCTCTATGGTTTACCACAACAATATGACATTATATGTATGATCCAACCTACACAAAAATATTACATTATATGCATTGTGAGTTCATTTGGTGTTAACTTGGACAGGTGAAAACAAATATATAACATTATATCCAACCTACACAAAGTTAAAAAATAAAATTACCCAAAATGTCAAAATTGACAACATCATGGTTATGGAACAAAATCCAACCGTACATGTAACAGATGTTTTCAGAACCGGACCGGACTGCGAGCCGGTCCCTTTATTGGTTCAGTTGTCGTACCAGATTTAAGAACCAGGTGATATAATAAAGAAATTATTTATTTCTAACATACAATTGATATTGACTGGCTAACTTAAAATGTTCATAGTGGGGAACTAAGCTTGTTTAGAAAATATTAAAGAAAATTGAAAGTCTTATAATTAGTGAATTACACATTCTACCCTCAGCTAATGACTTAACCAACTCTAACCCTAACGACACTAACTGAGATAACTGAATTACACACGTCACACTGTGTTAGTGCATAATTTGTATAGATTAGGGTGTCTCGTGTGTTGTATCAGTTAGAGCTAAATGTTGAGTTTGATTTTTAACTTACCAAGTCACGAACCAAGGGTTTGTGAGCAACAAATCAACACATTGTTGCTATGCTGGTTCGTGGGGCAGTCAACACTATATAGTGTCGAGTCTTGTGCTTTGGTAAGCAGCTTAGTCATAACTTCAATAGTCCAGAGTAGTTCAAAGAGCATTATAGAGAGAAAAACAACCAGAAAGAGTTTTGTAATTGAGTCTTGGTGATTTGTATAATAAAACAATCTTATTTACATCTTGTCTCATTGATATTGATCATCAAACCAATAGTAAGATCCTCCCAGGCTCTTACACACTGATTATGTCATAACAGACTCCCCTGACGTGTGTTGTACCAGATCTTATAACTCTTTGAATCTGCTGTCAGTTGATGTAGGGTTAGCATGGCAAGTACAGGACTTGTGTCGACTGAACCATTTCTGAAAAAGTCCTTTGTTAGCTTGTCACGTTTATTTACAACTTCTTGACCATGCATGAAAGATCCATATCTGAGAGAAGTTGAGAAATTCAACTTGCAGCTTCAGAAGACAGAAGTGATGTTTTTCTTTTCAACCATAAACAATAATCTTGGGAACTTTCTCCTTTGGAGAACCAATATGATTTGAAAACATGGAGTATTACTTGTCGATCAGATCGAAAATTAAATGAAAGGCGAAAATCTTTTTGGTTTTTACAAACTTTAAGCTAAAACACACCAAAATTCTTTTTAGATTTTAATAAAATGAAACAAAAATACAATACTGAATCAGTCAGTTTTTTTGTGAGAAAGATCACAACATGGGCCAAAGTCGATTGCTGGTATAATTTGTTTAACATGTAAACTCAGGCAGAATCATAATCATAGCAACAAGATATGTTAAGGTATTATTAATTTGCTCAAACATGTGGACCCCACGCTATCAGACATATTCAGACATTTTCTTGTGTATTTTGATGGGATTTGCACTTCGTGCATTGTAATCATGATAATGTCAACTGTGTTCCGTGCAAAAAGAATTTAGAATGCTAAATTATTCATCTTAAGGTTGATCTTTCGATACACAGATAAAACTTGGGATTTTGCAAAATAAGAAAAATATAATAAGTTGAAGATGTTCAAACTTTAATTCTCAGGTCTATATTTTCATATAATGGAGAGAATCAAAAGTTTAACGAAACACCAAGAAAATAAAGCAGAATCTTAAAATCTTAACTTTCAGGTCGATACTCACGTATATGCAGGAAAAGTCCAAGATTTTGATAAAATTAAAGAAAATCAAACAAGTTTAAATCTTTCAAAATAAAAGCATGTTTGTGACTTCTCATTTTTCTTTTTCACACATCTTATATATCATGAAATAAGCGTTAAGGTTTTGTCCATTAGGTCAGGCATAACATTTAGTTTATATAATATATGTATATTTTATGATTTGCCGAGCATACCTAGCACATCAAAAGAATGGTCTTATGGCTTTTTTATCTACTTTATCCACGAGTTAGAAACGCTAGCCAACGTATCACCATTCCTAAAAGGTTGGATCAATTTCTCATGTTTGATTTTATATATTTTGGATCAATTTCTCATGTTTGATTTTATATATTTTATATTTTTCTGTTTTCAGAAATGAAAAGATAAACACACACTATTTTTGTATTTTCCATTTTCACCCCGTCAAATGAAAAACACTATTTTTTTTATTTTCTCAGTTTCTCCCTTAAAAAATATAAAAGAAAAATAAATGTGATCGACCAACACGAATAATCCTCTTTTGTAGTTTTTGAAAACTCATATTTATCAAAAATTTAAATTTTCTTGAAATTTTCTCATTTGAACTTTATAAAAGTTCCATTCACCCGTCACTTGCTAAGAGACTTCACTATTAACAACCCCCCAATTGTTAATGTGTCTTCTTTAAGTTCCCTGCACAACAAGCTCAATAATTAGTTAGATTTAGGGACCCAAACCTTCTTAGGTCGTCTCGTATCTTTAACATAGTTAGAACATGCGGAGGTTGTGAGTTTCGGTTTTCAGGTATGTAATGGTTTTGAAAATCTTGGTCGATGAAAATCAAAATCATTTGAAAACAATCTCGGTTTGGAAACCTTTGGGAAACAATCATCATTCTTGAAAAAGTTACCAACAATATGATTTATCATGTTTTAGTTTTTGTTGGTTTAAAAATTGTTCAACTATCTTTAACAACTTACAAATCAAGAATTTATCATGTATTATTGAAGCTTTTGTTGGTTTTCCTGACCTTGCCTGACAGATACCTCATTCAAAATGGGTGAATCAGATGATGATGATTGTCATGAACAACGTGATTGATTCCTTCAAAAAATACAACAACGAATCACATGTCCTGCTTTATTGTAAAAGCAAACCCTCTCGTCCCCATACCTAGGAGGTGACAAGATTGTGGGGACGAAGAAGCATCTTGAGATGAAAAATCACTCATTTTTGGTTTTTACCCAGCCTTCTTCTTCAAAATAAAATCAACATGTGATTTATTTTCAAATATTTTTACTGAATCAGATCTCGTAGATTTAACAAAAAGCTTTTGCTGAAAATTTAAGGGTTTAGAAACAACCTATTTTTTAACCTTTGATTTTGCAGAAGTGATTGATTTAGCAGAGTCAAGATACTTTAATCCTTTAGACACATGGTAAACTTAAGGAACATTTGTTGGATTCACGTGTCTAGAGGAAACTCACTGTTAGAATAGATCTTGTCTGATCCTTTCAACTTGTATCGGACTCCAGTATCAACAAACTTAACACCAGCAAATTCAACTTGAGTATAAGAAGCTTTCTTATCTGAGCTCTGTAGTTTCTAAATGACTTGATCATCAGATTCACGCATAATATGATTCTCAGTTGGAATCTCCTTGTTCTTGTGAACCTTGACATCCTCAGCAATTTCTTCTATCTCAATCATCTCTTTGAACTCACTTGCTTTCTCATGACAACCATTTCCAGCATTAACATTTTCTTCTTTAACATCATTAAAAATTTCAGACATTTTGTTTACAAGTTCCTTTTCTCTCAATGTAATCCTCTCAGAAAGTTTGAGTGAAGTATCAGAAAATGATTTTTGAGGAACTGATGAGTCCTTAGGTTCTGAAGCAACCTTGTTATTAACATCTCTGAATGTTGTGATCTTGATGACTATCAAGTGTGGTATCATATTCAGCACACTTTGCATAGGACACAAAGGTGTTAGATTTTTCTATAACCAAGGCTGAACTTCTATAAACATCTAATTGTCTTTTAAGTTCATAAATTTCATGTTGTGCGTCACCATACTGCTTGTTACACTCAGCAATTTTATCTTTTAAGAAAATTACATAATCGAGCTTGTTTAAGTAAGCTACGTTTAACTCAAAATTCAAAGTTTTAACCTTTTCTTAGATCTAGATTTTTGTACCAGTCATGTTAGATCTATGTGAACCTTTTGTATTTCCGCAGCTATAATCAAAATGTAATAGAATATGGTATATTTTGAGTATATATGACCATATTTTATGTTTAGCAAATCTCTTAACCTACTATAGTATGATTCAATCGTTCCACCTGAACACGTGAAACATGAGGATGCGACAAAGCAGTCATCGACCGCCGAGAAGTCGAGAGAGGAGGGGAGTACCAGTAATCTTCCACTACGGGTTTTGACGTAAACAACAATGAATTCTTCGTCACCTGTGGCAATGGAAAGCTCATGATGCCGACGACTGCCTTTCTTCTTTCTTTAACAGATCTGGAAAAAGAGACGAGACGGGTCTATAAATAAATTGACCGTTGGTAGCAGAGTAAAAGTAAGTAGTAATCTTTCAAGAATGGTTTGTTTGTCAATGGTGGACGGTTAAAGCGAGTGGTGATTTTGAAATAGTGATCAGTCATGTTGCAACTTCAAAGAACTGAATTTTTTATCCAAAAAAGATGTTAAATTTAAGCTTGAAAGAATTGAATTAAATATAATAAAATTGTATTGAAACTCTTAATAATTATGATAGTCGTCAACTCTCTTTTTTTCCCTCATTGTCTGGAACGGGTTGACTAATGGCTTGAACATCGAAAACAGCCTTTTGCCATTAGGCTTTCCGGTTCAGCCCGGCTTTTATTTAGTTGGTTGTTTAAAAAGGAAAAAAAGGAAAAAAAGAAAAAATCTAACGAATTCGATTAAATATTAAATAAGAGAATATTATTATTATTAAGCCTTCAAAAATAGAGAACGACGAAGTTGTTTTACTAAAAAAAAAAGGGTTATTGGTTTCAAATAATCCTAACTATTACCTTTTGGCCGGGAACACTCCCAACTATGGAAATAGCCAAAGCCACTCCCAACTATCCATCTATTTTCTTTCACCACTCCCCCCGTTAGTTTTATTTGACATCATTAGTCGAATGCCTACGTGGCTGTCCTACATGACTTATTTTTTCTAAAAATAATTTAAAATGCCATGTGTATAATGACACATCTTATATATAAAACCTAAACCCTAATTTGAGAAATAAAAAACCGTAAATACTACCAACATTCCCTGCCGGCTCCCCAACCACCATCCTTTCATCGACACCACCATCCCAATCACCGGTGTGCTCGCCTGACCTCCAGTCAAAATCAGTTTCAACATCTGTCGGTAATCCTCCATAATCCGTCGAGCAACTACTCTGGTGTTACTTGTATGTTGCAAAAATCGTTAATTATTTAAGGACATGGGTGTTTTGGGTTTTCCAAATCAGGAATGCTTACCAAGGTCACCGGAATCGAGTGGAGGCTGGCTCGTCCAAGCCTATCACCGTCTTCGATAGGCCATTCGGAAGCAGTTGACGCCTGAGTTTAAGCAGAACAGTGGTGCCACCGTGCATTGGAAACGAGCTCGGGAACCCAAAACTAAAACCCAAAAACAATCGGGAAAGGGAGGTCGTTGTTGGGTTCACCGAAATCGATGGAGATAGGAACCAAGTTGCTGGGGGTCAGAGGGTGGAGATGGACGTCGTTGTAGGTTGGGTTCGAACAGGGGAGGGACGGAGAACCCAACAACCACCCTAAAATTCGTCGCGTTACTAGTGGGTGCTCGAACGAAGATAGAGGAAGCGAGGTTGGGGGTGTTACCGCTGCAGTTGCTGGAGAACGGAGGGGGCTGGGTTGGTGTCGCCAATAAATGATCGGAGGAGAAGAAGATGAGGGGGGGGGGGTGCGTCGACTACTTGCACTCTCTCTCTTCTCTTTTTTTTTTCTCTCTTGTTTTATTCTAATTTGAATGTGGGATTAGTTTATTAGTTTTTTTATAAATTTTTTATGCCATGTAGGCTGACCAATAGGCATTTTAAGCCACATAGGACAGCCACGTAGACATTCGACTAACGGTGTTAAATAAAACTAACGGGGGAGTGGTGAAAGAAATAGATGGATAGTTGGAAGTGGCTTTGGCTATTTCCATAGTTGAGAGTGTTCCCGGCCAAAAGGTAATAGTTAGGATTATTTGAAGCCAATAACCCAAAAAAAACTACTTTCGATGGTTTTAGTTATTATATTTCAATTTTTAAATAGGTTTTAGAATCCGGTTCATATCAACGCCACGCTCTTGCAACAAGGCACGAACGTATATTACCTAGTTACCATGTAAATATTATCAATTTCGCTTTAAAAAATGGGTAGGGTTTCATTAATTTGATCGGTACAATTCAAATAAGTGTTGGTAGCTACTCCATTGAAGCTGAAGCAACTCGGGTAACGATATGCCATGAAATGGGTCTTGTCAGGGAAAAAAAAGTATTAAAATGGTGGCGAGTTGGGCTCATATATATATAGCTCACCCGTTTTAAGGATTGAGGTTAGTAAATAGTAAGTTTTATACTTTGAGTAAAAGCCCAAATTGACCCCTTGGTGTATTTTAGTAATTCCAATAGAAAGTGACATCATACATACTATCATCAACATTAGGACAGCGTGCACTTTTGCTTCCTCTTTCAGGGTGATACAGATGGTGAAGCATTTTCCTAACATCTTCAGGGTGAATTCTTTACCCCTTCATATAACTCAGCAGATTCAACAATGTGCCTTAATGCTTCCGGGCCTAAATGCACAAGAACCTGTCGCAACAAAACTATTATTATCAAATTTACAAATTCAAACAAATTACTAGTTATCTAACCTCATTTGCATCCTTGTAATAGGTTAGCTCGTCTTTCTTAGGCCACGTTACAAGCCAACATCTGGCAAAAGAATTGTAAATAGTATATAATTATCAAATAATTATATAGCCGCAGATAGGTCGATGGATTAGGTTTATCCCTAACGGGTCAAATAAACGAAATTAGCACAAAGTGTATTCCCAATGTTTAAAAACCTCTTCTTAAATTGTTTTTATCAATAAGAATGTTGCTATTGAATAACATAGTTTATGTAGGCATATTTTTAACACCTTAACTTTTAATGAACATTGAACAAAAATGTTTGCCAAGACCCATTCGTAACAGGAATAATATATAAATATATATTTGGGCGACTTCTGAGTTCTGACCCATTCAACCAGTTTCCTTTGAAGCTATTTGTCCCCATGACCGTGAGATTAACTGACACTGTTAGTGTTCTTTTCTCCACCTCTAGATCTTAGAGTTCTTTTCAAATTGGGCAAATTAACTGAACTGTTACAAAAAATAAAAAATAAAACCTTTCTTTTCCAAGGCGGCATGAAAGTTCTTCAGCTAAGGCTTGACCAGGTCCATCGCCATCTGTTGCCAATATGATTCTAGATGCCTGCAAAAAATATGTATATGCATAACCATAATTCGCAACCTTTGCTGAGAGCACAACAATAGATACATACCTTATCAAGATATCCGTTGTTGTCCAATAGATACTTAAATCTGGCTTCCTAATAATACAGACAATTCAATATATAAGCACCTTGATGCGTAACCAAGGATGCTTTAGATTAATTATGGGAACAAAACGAATGATCCGTCACTGATTATTAGGTATTTGAAAGGCTATGTGCCTGCATATTTTGTACCATATTTCAAGAGTAAGCAGTACATGAAAATTCATTTTGTTTTGTGTGTTGAATGAATAGCATGAACAGCTGTAAATGACCATTTTGCCCCTTTCACAGGAATTAGGATTAAACTTATAATGACCTTGTGATTGACAAAAGTTTCAGCTTATGAATTATGTACCTAGAAAATATGTTATGCAACATAATAGTATATATAATATATTCACTTATGTTTAATCAAAACATTAATGATAGTGCAAAGGAATGCAGTCTATATCTAATAATATTGAAAAGCACGACGCAATAAATAAGCAATCAGATCCACAACTAAATGGTTATCGTATAATTACTAAACACAGAGATCTATATATAACTAAAGAATAATGAGATTCAAGATGCAGGATAACCAACACACAGCAAAGTCTGAAACAAAATAAATAAATAAATAAATAAAGACAAGTACAAGATAACTAATAAAGACAGAGGGCAAGTTTCTAGTTTCATTCTTTTAACATTCCAATTCCAAATTACAAGTTTACCAATCAAACAAGCTATGCATTTTCAAAGGATTCCATTCCATTTCCAATTCCTTTAAAATAAATTCTGTGAACCCAACGGCCCCTTATAATAATTACATACAAGTAACAAAAAATGAGATCTAAACACAGTAGTTTAAAAGATATTATGTTCATCTAGAAATCAACAACTTAACTAACATGTATTATATTATGTAAAGGGTGCCTTAAAAGAAAGTACGGCTCCATTTAATTTTGTTTGGTAGGGGATATATACCCTTCCCACCTTACCAGATATTATACATACCCAAAACATGCTTTATGGGCATTGTACCTTATGCACTGGAAACTTGTGTTTTGGGTATATATGGTATTTTGCAAAGTTAGGGAGGGAGGGTGGCAGATCCAGACATTTTCGCTACAGAGGCGTAATATGGATCGGGTCAAAGAGAAACAACAAAAAGTAAAAAAAAAAATCCATCTTTTTATGACAAATTACGAAAGCATTAAAATTGCTCGAGTTTAGATTTATCACTTTTAATAGGAACAAGTGAAAATAATAATAAAAATAGAATCATTGTGATTGTCATTATGAGATGGGTTATTAGGTTTCTCAACTCTTGTGTCCACACATAAACATGCTTTAATTTTGCAAAACTCAGAAAAAGTGAAGGGGATAGAGTGAAAACTTTTGGTTTCTGTACTAAACATAGGGGGTGTCTAGCCCAATATGAGGCCCGATATCTACAAACTTCATCTATTGTCTATATATAGGACCATCTAATTCATTGTAAATACAATTTATTATCAATATATCAGTTTCGTTTCGGGGTATCAAAGCCAAGGCTCTCGGTATGGCTTATTCTTCCTGTCCAGTTTACATGAACCCATTCCCGAACATTCCCGACTGCTCACCATCTGAAATCTTTTTTCCGGCCATCATCTAACCTCACCGCCACCACCACTGCCTTTGCCATCCCCCAAATAGCCGACCCACCGTTAATCGCCGTCATTCGACACCACATGCGCCGCCCTTCCTCCGCCACGGTCTCTCACGCATCGGCGTGTGAGAGCGTGTGGTCCACCGGTGATAGGAAATGATCATAGCTTGGGGGGAACTTGACAATTAAGGAAAAAGAGGGGATCATTAAGAAAAGTGGCTAAGAAGTCGTTATCTAAAGTTGTTATAAATAAGGGGTGTAGGGGGGTCTCATGGGTAGGGAATAAGTTTGTTAGAGAGTTTGTTGGCTCCTTTCTTTTAGAAAGAGAGAGAGGGAATGTCCCTGGTACCTCCTTTGTAATTCCCAGTTTTGAAATCAATCCAATTTTCCAGTTTATTCATACATCATCATCTTTCAATTCATAGTTCGATTACAGTTTTCCAGAAATACAAATCGATTACCTATCATTGGTCCGACCTGCCTTCTTCCCCTGTTCTACCTCATTGATTCTCCTGTTACGCTATTTCCTTCATCGATTCCACATCTGCTTCCATGGAGACTCGTATGCAATCCCGTTTGGATGCCCAGGATGCTCAAATCAAACAGATTCAGCATGATCTGGCTGCTCTGACCTCCGCTGTCGAGGGAGATCGAACCGCTCATGTCAATTTCCAGAAAACGAATGCCGAATTCCAGCGTCTCGTACTCGAACGCTTACCTCCTCGTCCTTCTTCTGCCGCCGATGAGGATGATGACGACTCTCTTGTCCTTCACAGTCGCCGTTCCGGAGCAGGTGGTTCCGATCCTCCTCCGCCAGATCCTCCGATTGTTCCGTGGGCGGTTAAGAAGGTGAAACTGCCGGAGTTCTCGGGTTTCGATCCTCAGGGCTGGATTCATAAGGCCAATCTCTACTTCGATGTCAACAAAACTTCCGCCGATCTCCGTCTTCGTTTAGCAGAACTCAGCATGACAGGAGTTGCGCAACATTGGTTTACCGTCGTCACCACGTCCCGGCCTTCTCTGACGTGGCCGGAATTTCAATTGGAGATGCTGCGGCGTTTCAGTGGGTTGGAAATCCAGAACCCGTATGAACAACTCGCAACGCTGAAGCAAGGTGAGTCAATTCTGGACTATATCGACGATTTTGAATACTTGCTGTCTCTGGTGCCTCGGTTGGATGAATCGCAAGCAATCGGCTATTTCGTCGCCGGGTTGAACGACGATGTCCGTCGTTGGGTTCGCCTCCACCGACCTCAGACTCGTATCGACGCGATGATCTTGGCTAGGGATGTGACGCAATTGCTCCATCCTGATAGCGTCGGAGGAACCGCCTCCCGTTTTAGGTATTCGACCTTTTCTGCTGCATCGGCACAATTAACTGCTACGTCCAGATTATCGGGTTTGGGCCAGGTACCACTTTTGGGCTCGTCTTCTTCCCCACAATCGACTACACCTATTTCTAGTGGGCTACCGCGAGTTGGGCCTATTGGGCCAACTTCTTCACTAGCGGCTAATGTGAGCTCCTCAGGTGTGGTTATTAACCGTGATCGAGGATCCCGTACCCTGTCTCGAACTGAGTACGAAGATAGGAAGAAAAAAGGGCTTTGTTTCCGATGTGGTCAAATTTATGGACCGGCTCACAAGTGTCCCGAGGGAACTCTTCGTGTCTTGCTATTTGATGAGCTCGATTCGGATGATTCCTCCCTTCCACCATCGGGTAACTTGGCCCTGTTCGAATCCAAGGGTTCTCGGGACGTGTCCGGGGGTGTCGCCACCATGGAAATCGGGGGTATTCTCTTGGGTAAGGTCCTTCACTTCTTAGTTGATAGCGGGTCAACGCATAATATCATTTCCAAACAATGGGTCGATGCCTTGGGTATTCCCTTGACTCCGCTTCCCGAATTACAAATCACGGTGGGTAACGGGAACGAGGTCACAATCCGAAATCAGTGTTTGCCATTGGAGATTCGTCTCGACGATCATGCCTTTACTTTGGATGCCTTGGTGTGTGATGACCTTGCCCGGGATTTTATTTTGGGGATGTCGTGGTTATCGTCGCTAGGTGAAGTAGTACATGATTGGAAGCATTATTGGTTGGAATTTATGGATAAGGGTGTTTTGGTTCGTCTTCGTGGCCTCCCTCCTTCCGGCTCGGATGTACCCTCGGCATACCCGGTCGAAATCATCGCTACTCGATGGGTTTTATGTGACAAGGAACCCGTTCGCCAATGGCTCATACTTTGGAGTGATTACTCATCCGAAGGGGCAACTTGGGAGGCCGCTCATTGGATTCAGTCCCGGTTTCCCCACGCACGTCTTGAGGACAAGACGTTTTTTAAGGAGCCGGCATTGATAGGAAATGATCATAGCTTGGGGGGGAACTTGACAATTAAGGAAAAAGAGGGGATCATTAAGAAAAGTGGCTAAGAAGTCGTTATCTAAAGTTGTTATAAATAAGGGGTGTAGGGGGGTCTCATGGGTAGGGAATAAGTTTGTTAGAGAGTTTGTTGGCTCCTTTCTTTTAGAAAGAGAGAGAGGGAATGTCCCTGGTACCTCCTTTGTAATTCCCAGTTTTGATATCAATCCAATTTTCCAGTTTATTCATACATCATCATCTTTCAATTCATATTTCGATTACAGTTTTCCAGAAATACAAATCGATTACCTATCAACCGGTGACTCGCCGGACTTTCTTCCTGACGTCGTCGGACCTTCGTGATACCAACCGTGTAATCATTTTTTTCATTTCGGACACTTTGATATTGAACCATCTTAACAAAGCTTAGAACAAAATCTTGAACATCTTAGTCGCTTTTACCTCTATCAAAATATCAAAATCTAAACAGGACTTTTGTTATTGTAACCCAAAACATAATATATATATATATATATATATATATATATATATATGGGTTAGGTTCAAATGAGAACTTTTGAGAACTAGATCTCAACCACAAATTTCAGGAAGGGACCACTACAATTCATGGGAGGGGGGATACATGTAAATAACTTGTGGCTCAAATTAGTTCTTTTTAGTTCTCAAATCAAATTAGGGACCTTCATGTACTTGCCAAATACTATCGTGATCCGAGAGATGGCACCGGTTTTGAATCAAGAGGCCTCTACCGTCTATCCTTACCGTCAAGCCAGAAAGCAAACGTATGTGATTCCAACATTAGGGAGACTCATTACCGGCTAGGTCATCCCTCTGTAGCGGTTTTTAGGCAAATGAGAGCGGATTTTTCTATTCCTTCTAATTTTCATTGTGAGTCATGTCAGCTTGGTACACGTAGCAGGCGTCCGTATCCCCTAAAGTGTCCAGTCTGTTGGGTTAATCTTGATTTAAGTTAGTTTTATTAGGTGGGTCTAATTAATTAAGCATGTTTATTTTATGGTTAAAGTGTAGTCAAAGTTTGTTTTGGGTTTTACCGAGTCACTAGGAGAGTGGTAGAGAGTGGATGAATGAGTCTTGGATTTTAGCCTATTTAAGGCATATGTTTGTCACTTACATACATACGTGAGAGCATTTTGTGAGTCTCAAGTGGGGCTTGAACCAACATTCGAGTCAGTACTCTGTTTGAACTTTTACATTATGATGTATGGGGCCCTTGTCTTGTCAAATCTACTCTGGGATTACAGTATTTTATTACGATCATTGATGATTAAACTCGTGCCACTTGGGTTTATTTAATGAAACCTCGTAGTGAGATTAGTTCCATCTTTCGTGAGTTTCATTCATATGTGAAAAATCAATTTAATACATCTATCAAAACTCTACGCATTGATAATGCCAAAAAGTATTTATCCACCGAAATTTCAACATATTTGAAACTACATGGCATTTTTCACGGGTCTTCTTGCGTGTAGACACCTCAACAAAACGGCATTGCTGAATGTAAGAATCGCCATTTGTTGGATGTTGCCCGCACACTTATGTTTCATTCTCACGTCCTCACTTCTTCTGGAGTGATGTTGTTCTTACCTCTCCTCCTACCTGATAAACCATATGCCTTCATCTGTCCTAAAAGGTCAAACTCCATTTTCCATCTTATTTCCTAAAGGCACTCCTTTTCCCCTTGCACCCAAAATTTTGGGTGTGTTGCATATGTTCATGATCACCATCCAGGTACCACTAAACTTGAGCTTCATGTTATTCGATGTATATTTCTTGGTTACTCTATCGATGTTATAGTCCTTCCCTTCATCGGTATTTTACGAGTGTTGATGTTACGTTTCCTGAGTCATGTCCCTACTTTTCTAATTGTCCTATCCCAGCCTCTGATCTGTTCCCCGGCCCTGAACCAGAACCCGAATCTCACCTTACTCCAATCATTCCTCTACCTTCGGTCCCATCTACATCCTTATCTCCGGTCTCAGATTCCTCAAATAGTGCTACAACTTTCTCTCCAGTTGCCAAAATGCCATATGTTCGCATTTGTATCTCTCTGGCTGCTATTTATCATTGGCCTCCATCAGCTTGATGTCAAGAACGCCTTTCTTAATGGTGTTCTTGAGGAGGATATTTATATGGAGCAGCCACCCAGATTTGTTATCGAGGAGGAGGCCTCAAAAGTATATAGGTTACATCGATCATTACATGGCCTTGTGCAGTCTCCTAGGGCATGGTCTGGTCAGTTCTCTAATGTTATGGAAGAATTTGGGATGGTTCGTAGTGCATATGATCATTCTGTATTCTTTAGACACTGTCAAGGCCGAGGGATTATTTTGGTTGTGTATGTGGATGATATCATAATCATAGGAGATGATAAAATCTGTATCATTGAGCCGAAACAATTTCTTCTGTATCATTGAGCCGAAACAATTTCTTCTGTCTCAGTTCCAGATCAGCGATTTAGGTTAACTATGGTACTTCCTTGGCATAGAAGTATCATGTTCTCCACAAGGAATACTCATTTCTCAAAGGAAGTATGTCCTTGATATGTTATCCGAGTGTGGTATACTGAGTTGCAAGCCAGTTGATAGTCCTATGATTCCTATAGGGAAGCTCTTGCCAGAGGACGGGAGCCCAATGTAGGATCCTGAATGATACAAACGATTGGTTGGGAAACTTAACTACTTGACAGTTACTCTACCAGATATTTCATTTGTTGTGAGTGTCTTGAGTCAATTCATCGCTTCACCATACACCGGACATTGGGAAGCTGCTCTTCGTGTATTGAGGTATCTCAAGACTACACCAGGTCGAGGGATCTTATATTCTGCTCAGGGTCACTGTCGTGTGGGTGCATTGACAGAAGGGGGAGATGGGCAGATATCAGGATTTTTAAATGCAGATTAGGCAGGATGTCCGATTTCACGACGATCTACGACTGGGTATTGTGTGTTTATTGGTGGAAATCTTGAGTCTTGGAAGAGTAAGAAACAACACACAGTGTCTAGATCGAGTGCCGAGTCAGAATACAGAGCCATGGCAAATGTCACATCAGAGGGGTACGTCGTCTTCTTAGAGAAGTAGAGAACTCGGGGTTATTTATGATGATTTGATGCGGCTATATTGTGATAGTCATCAATCAACTATACATATAGACAAGAATAAAGTATTTCATGAAAAGACGAAACATATCGAAGTTGATTATTGTTAAAGAATATCAGTATTTACTATATTCTAGAAGATTACATCTGCACATCCACTTGTAAACAAGTGGTTGGGATATCTGTTAATGTGATATCAGTTAATATGTATAGGTGAAACAATAGTTGTATCTTGTACTTAAATAGAGCATTTGCTCAAGTGTAAATCATCAAGAAAATAGAAAAGCAATTCAGTAAATCTTTTGTTCATGTATCTGATTACCGTTTACATGGTATCAGAGCCGAGTTCCAGATTATAAATCCAGCTCTTGTTCCAGCCCTTGAAAGCCGATCCAGTTCCAGTTCCTGTCCAGTCTATCTCTGTTCCTGTCCCGTCAACAAAATCCTTTTTCCAGCCACTTTCAGATCTCACCTCCACCACCATTAAACTCGCCCCCCCCCCCCCCCCGAACTGCCGACCCACCAAAATTCGTCGCCGGAAACAGCCCCAAGCGCGGCCGCTGCCCACCCTATGTTCAGCGCGTGGGCCGCCGGAAAACTGCCGGAATTCTCCTGTCGCTGTCGCCGGCCCTGTTGAGTCCATCTAGAGCATCAATTTCAGGTTTTATTGCTTCCGGTTATTTTACAGACTCGGTACAGAACCAGTTCTGTAAAATTTATTTTCTTCTATAAACACATTCGTGTGCTTTTCTATGGGTATCTGTAACTCCGTTAGTCTGCATTCAGAAACTCTTGTCTCCTGATTCCGTTATTTTCTCGATTAATCAAGCAACTTCTATCATCTGTGTGACTCAAAATGACAGACACAGAAGGTGATAATGTCAAGAATGTTCATACCACCACCAATACTTTTGATGTTCTATCAATGGCACCAAGATTCACTGATAATAAGATTAATGGCTCAAACTTCTTTGAATGGAGCAAAACCATTCGATTATACATTCGAAGCATTGGAAAAGATTCTCACCTCGAATCTGATCCTCCCACTGATACAACTAAAACTCACTGGGTGCAAAGTGATGCAAAGTTATTTCTACAAATTAGAAACTCCATTGATGTTTCTGTTCTGTCACTCATCAATCACTGTGAGTATGTCAAAGAATTGATGGGATATTTGATATTTCTATATTCTGGACAAAGTAACATGTCTAGAATATACACTGTTTGCAAAACCTTTCATCGAGGGGAGCAAGTTGATAGGTCATTAACATCTTATGTTATGGAATTCAAGAAAACATATAAAGAGTTAAACTCTCTTCTACCTATTAGTATAGATGTTAAGGTCATGCAAACTCAAAGGGAACAAATAGCTGTGATGAGTTTCTTAACAGGTTTGACCTGAGTTTGACAACATCAGATCTCAGCTTCTGAATGAATCGAATATTCCATCCCTTCAGGAGACGTTTGCTTGAATCCTACGTAATGAGAGCACTCCAGCCCATATCCCTACAGCACCTAATATTGCACTGGTTAGTAGAGGAGGATTTCGAGGAAGCTTTCGAGGGGGACCACGAGGTGGCCATCGTGGTAGCTACAGGATAATACTTCTGGATATCATGCTCCTGCCCAAAATGTTCCGACAACCGACCAAAGCAACATGGAATGTTGCTATTGTCATGAACTTGGTCACACTAATGAGGAGCACGCTACTCAAAAGGGTCTCATGCTCATGTTGCCACTACTTCAGACAACAGCACTCATCCTACTTCAGACCAGCCAAATGTCTTGTATCCTCAACCTCTAAATGGGTAATCGATTCTGGTGCATCTGAACACATGACGGGTAATTCTCAACTCTTATCTGATTTTGTAATCACGCAACTTCATCACACGTTACCATCGCTGATGGATCAACTCCAAAAGTAATGGGATCCGGCAGTGCTACCATTACCCCTTCGGTTCATTTATCCTCTGTTTTAAACTTACCCAACTTCCCGTTCAATTTGTTATCTGTTAGTAAGCTTACACGGGGATTAAACTGTAGTGCCTTGTTTTATCCTAACTTTTGTGTTCTACAGGGTCTGTCGACGAAGAAGATTATTGGTAGACGAAAGGAATCTGATGGCCTATATATACTCGAAGCTCAAACCCCTTACTCTCTAGCCTGCCCAAGTTCATCTCCGTTTGAAACACACTGCCGATTAGGTCATCCATCCCTCCAAAGCCTAAAGAAACTCTGCCCAGAATTCTCTAGTTTGTCGTCTTTACAATGTGAGTCGTGTCAGTTTGCAAAACACCAACGTGTCCAGTTAAGTCCTCGAATAAATTAGCGGGCTACATCCCCTTTGAGTTAGTTCATTCTGATGTTTGGGGTCCTGTTATATCCAAATCTGGTTTCAAGTACTTTGTTTTGTTTGTTGATGACTACTCCCGTGTAACTTGGCTTTACTTAATGAAAAATTGTTCTGAAGTATTCTCTCACTTTTGCTCATTCTATAGTGAAATTAAGACACAGTTTAATGTCTCGGTTAAAACATTGAGAAGCGACAATGCAAAAGAATATCTATCAGAATCCTTTCAAACTCATTTTTTGAAAATTAGCATACTTCATGAGTCATCGTGCGTGGATACACCAGCTCAAAATGGAGTTGCCGAACGTAAAAATAGGCATCTTCTTGAAGTAGCCGAGCACTTTTATTTCAAACAAAAATGCCAAAGACATATTGGGCTGATGCGGTATCTACTTCTTGTTTTCTAATAAATCGTATGCCATCCGTTATTCTAAACCATGACATCCCATACTTGGTTTTGTTTCCAACGAAACCTGTGTTTCCCATTGCCCCGAAAATCTTTGGCAGCACGTGTTTCGTTAGAGACACTCGGCCCCAAGTCTCAAAATTAGACCCCAAATCTCTCAAATGTGTGTTTGTAGGGTATTGTCGCCTCCAGAAAGGTTACCAATGTTATTCTCCTACCCTAAAAAAATACATTATCTCGAGGGATGTTACCTTCCATGAGAATGTTCCATTCTTTGAGACAGTAGTCACTCCCAGCCAGACCCGATTAGTACCTCCAATACTCGTTCGAAGAGTACCTTCAACCACCTCATGTACCTAACCTTGTACCTGAACCTATACCACCTTAAGCACCGGTTCCTTCAGCTCCGGATCAATCTCCTGTCATTCGAGTATACGAGAGGCGAAATCGCCTTCCATCAGATTCTGCTCCTGAACCAATACTTACGTCGACAGATCAACCCAATAATCCTCCTGATTCCGACTCTGATTCTGATCTACCCATTGCCATGCGAAAAGGTAAACGTGCCTGTACACACCCAATTGCCTCCTTTGTTTCCTATGATAAATTAAATGTAGCCTCTCGCTCGTTTGTTGCCACTCTGGATTCCATCACCATTCCCAAGACTTTGGGGGAGGCTCTCGCACACACCGGATGGCGTAAAGCCATGATTGAAGAAATGGAAGCACTTGATCAAAATAACACTTGGAATCTGGTAAATTTACCTATCAACAAGAAGGCAATCAGGTGTAGATGGGTGTTCACGGTTAAGGTCAATCCAGATGGTTCATTAGCTTGGTTAAAAGCTCGCCTAGTAGCCAAAGGTTATGCTCAGGTTTACGGCATGGATTACTCAGAAACATTCTCTCCCGTGGCAAAGATGTCTTCAGTACGTCTCTTTGTTTCCTTGGCCGCCACATATAACTAGGGGTTTGTATCAGTTCGACATCAAGAATGCCTTTCTACATGGCGATCTCCAAGAAGAAGTCTACATTGAGCAACCACCTGGGTTTGTTATTCAGGGGGAGTCTAGGAAGGTATGTAGACTCAAGAAATCCCGGTATGGTCTCAAGCAATCCCCACGGGCTTGGTTTGGAAAATTCAATATGGTAGTAAGAGAGTTTGGGTTAAGAAGAAGCGCTTATGATCACTTAGTATTCTTTGCATCGTCTACTGCTGGTTGCATTTTACTTGCTGTATACGTAGACGACATAGTAATAACTGGAAGTGATAAGGATGGGATACAAAGATTAAAATCATTCCTTGGAAACAAATTTCAAACCAAAGATCTTGGCACACTAAATTACTTCCTGGGAATTGAGGTGTCACGTAACAACAAAGGAATCTGTCTGTCATAAAGAAAGTATTGTTTAGATGTACTAAAAGATTCTAAGATGATTGAAGCAAAGAACTGTGATGCACTGATGATCCCAAACGGGAAGTTAGGAGCACATGAAGGTGATCTTGAAGAACGAGAGAAATTGATAGCGTGATGGTCACACGGTGTTGAACTATGTCAACGATTTGCCCTGAACTATGTCAAGACTCAATGGAATTCTCCTCCAAAGAAAATCTTTTATTGATAAACACTAACCAACTTCAAAACAATGAAGAAAAGAGTTTAAATAAACAAACCCTACTTGGGGAACAAGTTCTCAAAAGATAAACATAAAACAAAAGAAATAATAATAATAATACTAAAAGGGTCGACCAAGGTGGAGGTCCTTGGGCCGGTCTGCAAATAGCCCACATCGGTCCATTAGCCACTTTTGTTTGGGATCGGTTTGTACGCCCCGAAACCCGCTAAGCCCGACTCGTCCCTCTCGCCATCATCCTCCCCGGCTTGAAAAGGACTCGTCCCCGAGTCATCATCATCCAAATCACCCTCGTAAGGAGACAAATCGGCGACATTGAACGTTCCCGAAACTTTGTAGTGACCCGGCAAATCAATTTTATACGCATTATCATTAATTCGTTCCAGCACGCGAAAAGGTCCATCGGCCCGAGGACGTAACTTGCCAAAACGCCCTTGAGGAAACCGCTCCCGGCGCAAATGAACCCAAACCAAATCCCCCGGTTGAAAAATAACAACCCGACGATGCTTATTTGCAGCCTCTTGATATTGCAAGTTTTGTTTAGCGATTTGAGCACGCACCTGCTGATGGAGGTCTTGGATTTGAACCGCACGAACATTGGCATCGGTACTAAGGTGTGACATATCCGAGCTAGGTGCCAAGTCCAAAGGAGTAAACGGATTGCGACCATACACAACAAAAAATGGGCTCTTTCCCGTGGACTTATGGCACGACCGGTTATAAGCGAACTCAGCTTGAGGTAAGACCAAGTCCCACTGTTTGGGCTTATCCCCAACGAGGCTGCGAAGTAAATTTCCTAAACTCCGATTCGTGACCTCCGTTTGCCCATCCGTTTGCGGGTGATGAGAACTAGAAAATTGTAACTTCGAACCCAAACGTTTCCATAGAGTACGCCAAAAATGACCGACGAACTTGACATCACGATCAGAGGTAATAGTTTTAGGAACCCCATGTAAGCGGACAATTTCTGAAAAATACAACCGAGCCACCTGGGATGCATCATAAGTCTTGGCGCAAGGAACAAAATGTGCCATCTTCGAAAATCGATCAACAACAACCATAATAGAGTCTTTGTGTCGTTGTGTTCGTGGCAGCCCGAGAACAAAGTCCAGACTGACGTCCTCCCACGGACCTTGGGGAACCGGTAGCGGCGTATAAAGACCTTGGTTGGTATGTGTGGTTTTAGCTATGTGGCAAATATGGCACCGACGAAGTAAGCGAGTAACATCTGCATCCAAATGTGGCCAAAAAAAATGTTCCCGGACTTGAGCAATCGTTTTATCCCGTCCAAAATGACCCGCTAACCCGCCCTTATGACATTCGAGAATGATTGCTTCCCGGTAAGAGGAGCGCGGAACACACAAAAGTTTACCCCGATATAGTAGGCCGTCGCGTCGGGTGAAGAATCCCCACGGGGTGTTGGCGGTACGCGACCAAACCACACCGAAATCCGGATCATCGATATATAAATGTCGCCAAGAGCCAAAACCCGGAACAGAAAACTCGAATATTGCAAGCAAATTCGGGCGGCGGCTTAAAGCATCCGCCACATTGTTGGATGTCCCGGCTTTGTGGCGAATAGTGAAAGAGTATTCTTGAAGAGTTTCAACCCACTTGGCGTGTCGGGGATTTAACTTAGTTTGCCCTTGAATATATTTCAAAGCTTGGTGATCCGAAAAAAGAATAAAATCATGCGGGAGTAGATAATGGCGCCAATAATCAAGACTACGAATAATAGCATAAAACTCTTTATCGTAAGTACTATAACGCCGACGTACCTCGTTTAACTTCTCGCTAAAGTATGCCACCGGGCGCCCGTTTTGGCTTAGAACGCCACCAACTCCAATTCCGGACGCGTCACATTCCACTTGGAACACCTCATCGAAATTTGGGAGGGCAAGGATAGGGGCGGTGGTGACAAGGGTCTTCAAAGTGTCGAAGGATTTTTGTGCTTGTGTATTCCATGTAAACTTAGAACTTTTCAGCAAATCCGTCATAGGTGCCACAATAGTGCTGAAATTGCGGATGAATCGGCGGTAAAAAGATGCTAACCCGTGGAAGCTTCGAACATCGTGTAGGGTAGTAGGTGTCGGCCAAGATGTGATGGCCGATATTTTGCTCTCATCCATACGAATGCCATCACCGGAGACTAAGTAACCCAAGAAAACCACTTCGTGTGTAAGAAAGTGACACTTTTTCTCGTTGGCAAACAATTGTTGCTCTCGTAAAATAGTAAAAACCGCCCGCAAGTCTTTTAAATGTTGCGCCACATGTTTACTATAAATAAGGATATCATCAAAATAGACAACGACGCATACCCCAATGAGCCCTCGAAAAATATGGTTCATAAGACGCATGAACGTGCTAGGAGCGTTAGATAAGCCAAAAGGCATCACCATCCACTCGTATAACCCGTCCCTTGTCTTGAAAGCTGTTTTCCATTCATCCCCCTGACGCATTCGGATTTGATGGTATCCACTCCTTAGATCAATCTTAGAGAAGATAGTAGCTCCATGTAATTGGTTAAGTAAATCCTCAAACCTCGGAATAGGGAAACGGTATTTGACCGTGATTTTGTTAACGGCTCGGCTATCAACACACATGCGATATGCTCCCCCTGGTTTAGGAACCAAGAGAGCGGGAACAGCACAAGGACTCTTACTTTCACGGATAAACCCTTTTTGTAATAACTCATTAACTTGTCGTTGTAGCTCGGAAAATTCTTTCGGGTTCATTCGATGGGCCGGTTTATTCGGTATACTCGCTCCCGGGTGGAAGTCAATGCAGTGCTGGATTTCACGCTGTAAGGGTAGACCGGCCGGAATATCTTCCGGAAAAAGATCGTGAAACTCCGTGAGTAAAGGCAAAACCGCCTCGGGTGGGGGGGGTGCCCGCGGGTTTTCTTCGACAATGAGTAACCCAAAAATCCATGGTGGTTCCGGTTTCAATGCACACCCCAAGAATTCTGTTTTGGACAGAATGAGAGCCTCCGTTTGTGCGTCTTTAGGATTAAAGGGTGCCAAGGTAATGCTGAGTCCATCTTTTCGAAAGCTATACGTGTTACGGTACCCATCGTGTTTGACCCGACGATCATATAACCAAGGCCGTCCCAAGAGGATATGACAAGCATCCATAGGGATGACCTCACACCATATTTCATCCGTGTATTTATTGCCAATAGAAAAGGAAACTAAACATCGTTGCGTCACTTTAATTATGTTCCCTTTTTTTAACCAAGTTAATTGATACGGTTCAGGGTGTTGTTGAACCCTAAGCCCCAATTTATCTACCGCCGTAGTTGCGATCATATTATCGCAACTTCCCCCATCCACGACAATATCACAAATCTTACCTTTGATGGTGCACTTGGTGCGGAAGATGTTGTTGCGCAGCCACAGGGATTCGTCCGCATCCGAAGCTATGACCGTGCTTAGAACTCTTTGTGAAATTAATGCTTCGCCTCGATCGGGATAAAGGATTTCAGCGTCTTGAAACTCGTCTTCCTCCCCTTGTTCCTGATCGAAAATAGGTGGAGAATCGTCCACGAGAGCAACAGTTTGAGTATTCGGACAGTTGCGTTGCATGTGGCCTATCCCGTTGCATTTGAAACACCGTATCGCCCCCGCATTCGGGTTTGACGCCGGCTGTTTCTCGGCTGGAACAGGGGCTCTCGACGGCCCAGCCGCTGTCGTCGGTGGCATGGCAGTGGACGGCGAGGCTCGAGGCTGGTTGGCCCGAAAACTTGAGTAACGCCCGCGTGTAGTAGCTTGTTTCTCCACCTTATGAGCGAGCCTGCATACATCATCAAACGAATAATAAGGGTGTAATTGGACAATATCAGCGATGTCGGTTCTCAACGAACCCAGAAACCGAGCGATGACTTGTTCTTCTTCCTCGTCAGCCCCACACCTCATTCGCAACTTTTCAAACTCCAAAATAAAATCAGAAACGGTCAAGGATCCCTGTTTCAATCCGTGGTATTCCAAAAAGGCATATTGTCTATGGTTTACGGGCAAAAACTTCTTTTTCATTAATCTTTTCATCTTATCCCACGAAACGATTTTTGACTTACCTTCCTGTTGGCGTTTCTTTTTCAGATGTTCCCACCAAAGGGAGGCATGTTTCCGTAACTTGAGGGCCACGAGTTTAACTTTCAGATGATCTTGAACGTCGCGGACATCAAAAACTCGTTCCACAGTGTGAATCCATTCGATGAAATCATCCGGTTGGACGCCGCCTTCGAACTCTGGTATCTCGAAGCGAAACCCGAGGTTTCGCAGTGGGTCTGACTCGCGCTGTGGTGATCGCCGTGGCTGGTAGGGCTGGCCGAACGGGTTGTAATACCTCGTCCCATCCCCGGCTTCCCACTCAACCGATTCCGTTCTTTCCGAACCTTCATGTACGTTCCATCGTTCCTCGTTTTGTAGCTCTACTTCACGCAACCTCTGACGTAATCTTTCGATCTCCTCATCTCTCGGATCACGATAGTAGTCATCGTTGCCTCTGTCGGCGGATCGGCGACGATGTCTATGGTGGTCCATCATGGCTCTGAATACCACTTGATAGCGTGATGGTCACACGGTGTTGAACTATGTCAACGATTTGCCCTGAACTATGTCAAGACTCAATGGAATTCTCCTCCAAAGAAAATCTTTTATTGATAAACACTAACCAACTTCAAAACAATGAAGAAAAGAGTTTAAATAAACAAACCCTACTTGGGGAACAAGTTCTCAAAAGATAAACATAGAACAAAAGAAATAATAATAATAATACTAAAAGGGTCGGCCAAGGTGGAGGTCCTTGGGCCGGTCCGCAAACAGCCCACATCGGTCCATTAGCCACTTTTGTTTGGGATCGGTTTGTACGCCCCGAAACCCGCTAAGCCCGACTCGTCCCTCTCGCCATCAGAAATATAGGAGAATCGTTGGTAAGTTGAATTACTTGACCACCACTCGAGCTGATATCGCATTTCCAGTAAGCGTGGTAAGTCAGTTCATGTCATCTCCAAGAACTACACACTGGGAAGCCGTCCGTCATATTCTCAAGTATCTTAAGAGTGCTCCGGGTCGTGGAATCCTATACCAGATGCAGACTATAATGGGGATCCTACAAGTAGACGATCTACCACTGGGTATTGTATTCGCGTAGGTGGTAATCTAGTATCATGGAAGGGCAAGACAAAGTGTGTTCTCCCGTTCAAGTGCAGAATCAGAATATAGAGCCATGGCACAAACCACCTGTGAACTAGTATGGATTCGGAATCTTCTTGGCGAAATTGGGTTTGCTCAAACTAAACCTATGAATCTATGGTGTGAGAATGAAGCAGCTATTCACATTGCCAGCAACCCGGTATTTCATGAAAGAACGAAACACATTAAAGTCGATTGTCACTTTACTCGAGAAAAACTTGAAGATGGAACAATTGCAACACCTCATGTTCGTAGTGGTGATCAGTTAGCCGATGTCTTCACTAAAGCCTTGCCTGGATCTAGAATTAGTTATATCTGTAACAAGCTGGGCATGATCAATATACAATATATATGCTCCAGCTTGAGGGGGAGTGTTAAAGAATATCAGTATTTACTATATCAGTATTTACTATATTCTAGAAGATTACAGCTCCACATCCACTTGTAAACAAGTGGTTGGAATATCTGTTAATGTGATATCAGTTAATATGTATAGGTGAAACAGTAGTTGTATCTTGTACTTAAATAGAGCATTTGCTCAAGTGTAAATCATCAAGAAAATAGAAAAGCAATTCAGTAAATCTCTTGTTCATGTATCTGATTACCGTTTACAATTATCATTTAATCAAAGATCGTTTAGTAGGGACTAAAGTTGATCCTCCATCAATTCATCTGATATATGTCAAGATAGAGTTTCAGCTTGCAGATATTTTTAACTAGCCTCTTCGGAGGACTCCGATTAATTTTATTTGTAACAAGTGGCATGATTAACATATATGCTCCAACTTGAGGAGGAGTGTTAAATAATATAAGCCCATGTATAGTTAGTATATGGCCCAAGGCCCATTGCCCAATATGAGGCCTGATATCTAGAAACTTCATCTCTTGTCTATATATAGGACCGTCTAATTCATTGTAAATACAAGTTATTATCAATATATCAATTCCGTTTCACAACTTTAACTAAAAAGGCGAACGGATCAATCATGAAACCTAAAGTTCATATTGAATACGGAGCGCATGAGGTCAAACAACCTTTTGATGCAGAAATGAACTGCTTTTGGGAACAGAGGGATGAATATTCTAGAATCCTGTTGTCCCCAGAAAATAGTCCAGATTTGACTATTTGTGTCAAATTAGTTACATATAAATTCATTTAAAAGGTGACATGGTTCAAGACAAATACGAGGTATAATAAAAGTGTATTACAATAATCTTTTTACTCAGTACAAAGTAGCATTATTTATGTTGGAAACTACTAGGTTCAAATTACATTTCTAAAAAAGACTTTTTTATAGGGAAATAAACATTTCATAACTGCATAAGGGTAAACAAATACACCAGGGTGATTACAAACCTGTTTTTTAGATGGTAATGCTTTTATTGACACTTGTTGGGGTGCACCATCAGGAACACTAACACAATTCAGTATTCCAGCCTGATCCATTGACAGCTTATCAATCTCCCCTTCGACCTACTATCATCAATTACGTACTATCATCAATTAGATATACATATAAATATAGCTAGTAACATAAAAATCAAATTGTTTAAAGTTGTTACTATAACAATGGTATTTCCTTCCTCTATGCCTTCAAGTCCATATAATATCCTTTCTCCATGCTTTGCCTGAAGTTTAGCACAAGTTCTTTTATTTAGGAGCTGTAAAAAGTACATCCATCTTTTACAGAAAAAGAATTGAACATGAAGCATCATCAAAAAAGATGCTAATGACATTGAATAAGAATGAAAATTTGGATAAATTTTGCTTACTCCCAACCTGCCAAAACTTTCTGTTTGTTATGCTGCGAAACTTACAGTTGACAATCTCTCCTTTTCTTCTATAAGTAAAAGCTATCACATTCTGTTCATATAAAAAAAATGTTCAACAAAAGACCACTTTACATAAATAAGAGAATGTAACAGATTTACAGGACTATTATGAAATAAATGGTTTAGGAGATACACATAGATCAATAAGAAAATAAAGTGATGCAAGTAAGACTCTCTTCAAAGCTAGCACCCATGGGCGCATATGGCTGATGTGGAATAGGTTTCACGGTTTTCCGATACATCCTCTTTTGGAACTGGAAAAGGCATTGCCTCGTCTGTTTAACATATTTCAGATACTGAAGCTTGTGAACTGAAGGGTTGAGAAGTTAATCTCAGATTTCGGTATTTATAGCCTTTTTTTCAGAACAGCCATTAAAAATATAGCCCTTATATAATTATTTAATTCTTTAATTATTTAAATATTTAATTGAATAAAAATAAAAACTAATGGAGATGTGGAATAATGAGGTTGCATGTAGGAAGGATGGGTATGTTAGGGTTGGGGATAAAATGAGTTTTTGAGAAGAAGGGGTGAAAAGTTGATTAGGGTTGCGCGTGTGAAGGATGGTTTGTAGCATTGAAGACAGCCTAAGTAGCAAGAAAGTTTGGTAAAAAAATGTTATATATAAAGTGGCAGAAAAACCATCAATATTTGTTAAAAATCTGAAGCATTTTAGTTACAAGCATTAAAGGCAATATTTCAATATATACCTTATCATCCACCATTTGCATGACAGCATTTTTCTGTAATATTTCTGCCGAAATCATTCGCTCAGCAAAGTAATTAATCAGCTGAAACATATAATAACAAAATTATTGGTCAGCGAAGGTGTACAAGTGAAGTCAACGTTCCTGCGATTTTTATATATTTTTATTATTTTATGATATCTAACTCGTTTAATTTCATGATTTTTAGTTTCAATTATTTGTGATTATTAAGTTTATGATTTTTATATTCGATTACATGACGATTAGGTTTATCTTTAATTTCAACGTTCCTGCGAGGGAGATTCTCTCGGGTTTCCTTTCCTTCCTTTTAATTATTTTATTTTTATGTTTACTTTTTGGTTTGGGGAAAAATTTTAATAGACAGGTACAAGTCTTTAAAGCTTTGAGGTACAACATGTTAAAAGCTATTTGTTATTGTTAATACATGTGTTGATGTCATGATAAAGCTCTTTCTTATTGTTTTCTCCGTTTAAGACATGTGTTGAGGAAGCCGCCACAACGCGCGACGGATCCCTACCTAGTTCATATTCAATAAACTATGGGAAAAATTGTATGATATGACAAGCAAAGAACTTGCCAAATACTATTTCCCAGTGATAAGAAACAAGCGATGCAAAAAAATGGCACTAAGCGCGAAGAGCTTATAATACAAAATTATCCATCTGGCCCTGTTTGGTAGCATCTTAATGCCTCTTAATGGTCATTCAGATGTTACCTCTTGATGGTGCCTCTGAATGATTAAGAAGTTCAAGCGATGCTGAATGATTAAGAGGTAACCTCTTAATGTCATCACAAGTCACATTCTTCTCTCTTCTCCTTTGTAAGACTATTAATGATTCCATTAAGAGGTAACCTCTTAATAACATTAAGAGGCTACCAAAGAGCCCATAATTAATCAAAGAGTATAAAGCATAATAAAGTACCTCATCACCTAATGGCTCTAACCGCAGAGTCTCTTCACTCAACTTTTTCGAAAACTTATTTTTGTTGACTACATCTTGTGTAGGACTTACATCTGCCAATACCTGCAATAGCATAGATACCTCACAAATAATTTAATTGGCAATATATAGTGAACAAAGTGAAAAAAAATATATCAAGTGTACATACATGACCAGCCCATCCACAATCAAAACTAAAGCATCTCCATATTGCAACTTTCCTGGTTCAATAAGGAAAGATAACTTAAAAAGTTTAAGAGAGTAGAGAAACATGGAATATTCAATACGATTCTAATTTTGAGATACGAAAATTCATACATTTGTTGCAAATTTGAATTTCATTAGAGAACTTGATGTGCAATCAATAAGGCAAACAAATTTCCCCCAAAAATTAGCATTCAAATAAGTTTGAAGTACTTAAGTAAGCTGTTTGGCACCTACAGATAAAAGTGCGGCTAATCTTATTTTTTTTCGTTTCTTTTCAGGAACTAAGGCTGTACAACGAAACGGCTTACTGATTTTGGTTTATATGGAATGATAGGCTCCACTCCTTGGACTGCCCACCTTTGCACTGTTTCAACACAAGTGAATGCCATAAAACTCCTAATCTTTCAAGCAAATTAATTGCACAATGTTTGCAATGAAACCAACTAATTTTCAGATTAATATATGCAAACATTTAAATTGAAATCCAAAAGCATGACCTAAACGAATGATGAATATGAAGATCGGGTGTTGAATATTCCTACCAACGGACAAATTTGGTGAGTGTATTGGCCAGGGGTACATGAATCGAAGTTTATCCCAATATCCTCCACCTTCTGCTTTAATGCATTGATTTCATATAAATCAAGCGTCTCTTCCTCTCCTTTCAAATTTGACAAATTTAATTAGTTAAGCAAAGCACATTGAATTTCAAACAAAATACGAAAAATTAGAGATGGAAAAAGCAGCAATACCTGGAAAACCCGAAGATTGGAGACGCAAAGCGCGGAGTTTGAAATGCGGAAGCAATTGTAGAGATTGTGGCTGAAAACGTTGGGGATTGCAGTCGCAATTTGATGTGTGAATCGGAGGGAATACTCCTTGCGGCGGAGAAATCATTTGGATGAATGCTGGCTGTTCTTAGTTACGCCCCCAACTGAACAAGATAAGGAGCCAAAATAATACCACTTATGGCCCACATTGGTTTTCTGTTTTTTTTTTTTCATTTTGAAAAAGTTCGTTATGATTAACTATTTATTTTTGTATTTAGTTTTGGTTTATAGTTTTGTGTTTAAAATATAACTAGAGGTCAACTGTGCTTTCAGATCGATTAGAAATTTAAAGTCGTTGTAAAAGTTGCGGAGTCAAGAAGATGCTATGTTAATATACAAGGGTGAACCAGTAGGTACTAAAAATATGACCCGAACCATTGAAGATTATTTGGTGGAACGTGGTTCTTTTAAAAGGGAGGTATCTCAGCTGAAAAATGAAGTAAATGGTATTAGTATAAAATATGCGCAGTATGTTGACGTTGAAATATTAGACAAAAATTATAATATTAAATTTTTTCTGCTAAAGAAATAAGGTGAAAAAAAAGGTAAAGACGAAAAAGAATTTTTTTTCTTAGAACAAAATATCTTCTACGAAAATCTCTGCTGAGAATTAAGTAATGCCGAATAAATTTAAACTGAATGTGTGATAGCTGTAATATTTTAATAGGAGATGACCTAAAATATGTAAGGGAGAAAATAATTCCTAGTTTATTCAGTATATGATAATATATGAATAAAAGCATATGTATGGGCATAATAACCTGAGAATATAAGGTAATGTAGGGAATGTTTTAATGCAGCCGGCCTAGAACTGTTTCGAGGGATCTTTGTTGATACCTGAAATGTGCGTCGTGTGAAGTATCGAATGAAGACCAAGTTCAAGCCAATATAGGGTTGGCCGAACTAGGTCCGAACCTGAAGTTCGGACCGGCCGAACCTGAGGTTCGGAGGACGTTCGGCCAGTCGTGTATAAATAGTAGTTTGGTCTTTGTGTTTAGTAGTTCTGAGCGAGTAAGCAAATCTTAAGTGTGTGTTTCTGAGTGTGTTTCTCTGTGTCAATTCTCTGTGGTTTACTGATTGTAATTGTTCTCGTTTGATCAATAAAACAATCGGTTATTTACGTTTCGATGTTCGATTAGCTAGATCGAGTAGACGATCCAATGTTCGATTAGCCAAAAATAGAGTCTTATTTTTGTGTAAAATGAAAATCCAAAAATAGAGTTTTCATTTTAAGGGGGAGAATTGTAAGTAAGGGGGAGTAGTTGAGAAAATGCATGGTATGGGGAGAATGTGAATACATGCAAAATATATAATGAAGGAAGGTGAATACATGCAAAATATAAAATTGTGAGAAATTGATCATTGGGAAATGATGGTACATTGGCATACGTATCTGACTTATGGATAAAGTAGATGAAAGGGCCATAAGATCATTGTTTGATGTGTTTGGTAGGCTCGACAAATCAGAAAGTATTCAGATGTGATATACACTAAATACTAATGCTTGACCATGTGGATAACATCTTGATGCATATTTCTTGACACAAAAAGAAAAATAAGTGTGAAATTCAAAATGAGAAGTCACTGTGTATACATGTGTTCATTTTGCAAAGATTTAATCTTGTTTGATTTTCTTTATTTTGTCAAACGATCGGACTTTCTCTGCGTATCGGAAGATCGACCTGATCGTTGTTCGTTTGACGTTCTGCTTTATTTTCTTTGGTGTTTCGTATAACTCATCGGACTTTCTCTGTGTGTACGGGAGTACCACCTGATTGTTGTTGAGTTATACAACTTCAACTTGTTTTATTTTCTTATTTTGTTAAATCCGAGGCCTTATCTGCGTATCGAAAGATCGACCTTAAGGTAGACGATTTAACGTTCTTATTTCTTTTTGCATGAAACACAGTTGACTGTATCATGAAAAATAGTATGCAATGTGAAATTTCACAAATGCAATCACACAAAAGAAAAAGAAAGACAAACAGAAATTGTCTGAATATGTCTGATAGTGTGGGGTACACTGGTCAAAGCAAATCTAATTAATATCTTAACATATCCAGATGTTATGAGTATGATTTTGTCTGAGCTTAAGATGGACAAATTATACCAGCAATCGACATGACTTGTGTGTTTCAATTAATTGAAATTGAAGTGTAGTTCAGTGCGTTATGATCAATATGATCCCATATAGTGATCTTTCTCATACCAAAAATAGTGTCTGATTCTGTATTGCAATTTCATTTTATTTTGGAAAGGATCAAAAAGATTTTAGGTTTGTTTTGATATAAAGTTTCAAAAAGCCAAAAAGATTTTGTTTCTGCTTTATTTTAGATCTGATCAACACGTGATATAAAATCTTTTTCAAAATCATATCTTGGAGTCTCAAAGAGACGTTTTGCGCCAAGATTATTTAAGTGTTAATGCAGGATGCTGTCGTGCAAGCTATCACAACTTCAAGTCTTCTGAAGCTGTTGATAAAGACCAGAGATATACTAGATATCATCAAGTATTCAAGGTCAAGCTACGATTGAGTTGAGGAGGGTTTGTTCGAAGATTCATTTCATTGGATAAACGGATTCTTTACTTGAGGGGGAGCTTGATTGAAGATACATATTTGATGATGTTGAGAAGAAAAGAAAAGAGATACTGCACACGACGAGGGGGAGTTTGTTGATACCTGAAATGTGCGTCGTGTGAAGTATCGAATGAAGACCAAGTTCAAGCCAATATAGGGTTGGCCGAACTAGGTCCGAACCTGAAGTTCGGACCGGCCGAACCTGAGGTTCGGAGGACGTTCGGCCAGTCGTGTATAAATAGTAGTTTGGTCTTTGTGTTTAGTAGTTCTGAGCGAGTAAGCAAATCTTAAGTGTGTGTTTCTGAGTGTGTTTCTCTGTGTCAATTCTCTGTGGTTTACTGATTGTAATTGTTCTCGTTTGATCAATAAAACAATCGGTTATTTACGTTTCGATGTTCGATTAGCTAGATCGAGTAGACGATCCAATGCTCACGAATTTTCAATCTTTTAACACCTGAAGCTGGATCTTGACGATGCGGCTCGGCTGCTGATATAGGTGTTTGAGGAGTCATTGAAGTTGAGGCAGAACCAAGGGCTTTGATCCTGTTAAACGGTGAAGTTTGTTGAACCTAATCTTGTGTAAAGCTGAATTTTCATGTGAAAGGTGGTGTATTTTCCTAGATAGCAGTGGTGGGGGATGGACATTCTATCTGTGTAGCCATCGTCTTATGACAACAGATGAGCATGGGCGACAAACTAAAACGTGTGTCGCCTCATCGAAAATTATAGCATAAACGTGCAATTGTGTCAATTATAGTTGCATTCAGAGTATACATGTTAATGGGTGCGATTCATGAATGCCAGAAAGAGAAAAAAATTATTTAAAATGTAAAGAATAATCACAGATGATTGAACTCTGAGGAAGTTGTGTGTGTCGGGCACGCTCGGCCAGCGTCACTTTTATAAACATCTTCCTTACACTTGAGGAAGGTACAATATGTTTTGTACCACGGTTTACCCTTTATGTATTCAGTAATTGCGGAATCACAAATGAAGATTAGACCTTGTTAAATGTGTTAGAGCATAAACAGTTTGTCTCATGTGTTGTATCAGATTGTATCGAGTTAGTTGAACTACAGTTAGGGTTTGAGTTAGGTTGCCAATGAACCAAGCTATGAACTTTTGGTTCGTCAAACGAACCATGGGTTCGTTGTTGTGCCAGTTCGTTGAGCAGTAGCTCACTATATAAAGGTGAGTTGTGTGCATTTGTCATTAACTTTGAGAGAACCTTCTGGGAGAGAACTGAGAGATCTGAGAGTTCTTAACTGTGTGTTTCTAAGTGTGAGTCTAGAGAGAGTGTTTGTTCATTATGTCTTTGTGATTCAATACAAACAAAGCGTTATTTACCAACTTGTTTCATTAAATTGATTGCCAAACCAGTGGTAAGATCAAATCCAAGAACTTACAAGTGGTATCAGAGTAGATACAGGTTGCTCTACTGGTAATGTGTGATCAATTCGAACATTTGGTCAAAATCAAGTGGTTTTTGAGTCAAAATTGGTCATTTCTAGTGTTTTCTGGTCTCAATTTCTTTCTAAAACATTCATCTTGTGTTTTTCTTCTTGACTGCTTCAAATTTTGTGTTAAAATCTCTAAAATAAAAAAATAGAAACAGTGATTTTGAGTCTGGTTTGTTGGTTAAATATAATGGTCGGTGGTTGCATCAGTTGGTTCGCTCTTAGAATCTTCAAGTGTCCGGTTCGTTGGATTTCGGTTCGCTCAGTATATCTTCATAGATTTTGGTTCGTTGAGTGTTAGTTCGTTCCATATATCTTCAAGGTTGAATCGTGACGGTAACTAATCAGTTCATGACAATTATTTCAACGAAGCAGTGGTTCATTCGAGAGATTTCAGCTCAGTTCGTTGATAGTTTGGTTCGGTGGATCTTTTGGTTCGTTGAACAAAATTTTAGAATTTTTGGTCCGTTAACTAAGGGTTGACTTTCCTGGTTCGTTGTTTGTATTGGTTCGTTGGAGTTGATATATTTGGTTCATTTAAACCGAATATCACAGTTTCAATATGAGTGATTTCCAAGCATTTGTCGTTATGCAAAACACGATGCAAGCCATGCTTAATTACGATAATGAAATTGGAACAAGTAAGAAAGTTCCTAAATTGTTGCAATTAGAAGATTATCACAATTGGCATAAACGGTTTAAAGCATATGTTGGTGCTAATGATGTTGATCTATGGGTTCCAATTGAGAATGGGTATATACATCCAACTAATGTTAAAGGAGAGCCTAAATCGAAAAGAAATGTCTCATCTGAAGAAATAAAAGTTATGAAAATGAACACAAAGCTTATGGGATTCTTACTCTGCCATTACCAAAAGAATTATTACATCAGTTCAATACATGTACTAGGTCTAAAACTTTATGGGGAGCTTTACGTTTAAGATGTGAGGGGAACGATCAATATAAGAAGAGCAAGAAGAAGGTTCTTAACAAAGGATTTGGCAATTTCAAATATTATCCTAATGAGAACATCACTACTTTAGTGTCAAGATTTGCTCATCTGATTAGTGAGATGAAAGTGGTGGATATATAGAAAAAGGAAGATGAATTGAAAGAGAAATTGTTGGAAGCTTTACCAGAAAAATGGGAAAATTATGTATTATTACTTACTCATGATAAAGAGTTTTCCACATTGTCATTTCATGCATTAACGGGGATGTTACAAGCTCGAGAGTTGGAGGTGCTAACTGTCAATAAAACACCTGGTCAAGTGAATAATCCAGAATTATATCATGGTCAAAATGCTACTAGTATAAATGCAAGTTCTAAATCAAGTGTGTTTAGTTCATCACCTACAACAGCTTTTCTTGCTCGGCATAATTCTGGAAATTTTGACAATTATAGTTATTCAAAAGGTTGTAATGTGTTTATTCCACATCCAGTTGCTCAAAGTGGAATTTCTGCAAAAACTACCAAAGATTACATGGCTTTAATGTTTGCCTTAGTTTCTTCATACTATGGTGTGATAACAGGTAGTGTGAATAATGATGAGCTAATTGAAGAGGACTATGATCAAATAGATCCTGACAATTTGGAAGAAATAGGTATTAATTAGCAATTAGCGATGTTAGTAATAAGGGTTAAGAAGTTTTTAAAGAAAATAGGACTCAAGCATGGTGAAAGGGGGAGTTAATGAAGAATATTTCACAAGTGGTTCAGTTGATCGAGTCCCTTTCCAACCATGCAAGCTCTACAACTGACATCAAAGTTCACGTTGAAGATCTAATACAACAATGTTGAAGATCAGATACTTAAAGTTTTGAAGAAGATAGTAGCAGATACATCACACGTTAAGGGGTAGTCTGTTAGAGCATAAACCGTGTGTCTCCTATTTTGTATCAGATTGTATCGAGTTAGTTGAACTAGAGTTAGGGTTTGAGTTAGGCTGCCAACGAACCAAGCTACGAACTGTTGGTTCGTTAGCAACGAACCATGGGTTCGTTGCTGAGCCGATTCGTTGAGCAGTAGCTCACTATATAAAGGTGAGTTGTGTGCATTTGTCATTAACTTTGAGAGAACCTTCTGAGAGAAAACTGAGAGATTTAAGAATTCTTAACTATGTGTTTCTGAGTGTGAGTCCAGAGAGAGTGTTTGTTCATTGTGTCTTTGTGATTCAATACAAGAAAAGTTCTATTTACCTACTTGTTTCATTGAATTGATTGCCAACCGGTAGTAAGATCCAATCCAGGAACTTACAAAATGGGAGAGGGTATTAGTACAATTATTTCAATTAAAAAATTGTAAGTAAATAAGAGATGAAATGAATTACAAACAGAGGTTGAGAATATGTAATAAGTGAAAATATCGATGTATTGTTGCGATCAAGTTGTAAAGGTTCGGCTAAATTTTTTTCAGCTAGATTTTTTTCTGAAGCATGTCGAATGCAACAGATAATGTAAGATCAAAACGGGTGTGGTTGTGTCTCCTATGAGGTTGAAAGTTTGTAGTAAAATTTTGTTGTAATATGAAGATTTATATTCAGAAAAGATGGTAAAGCTCATATAGAGAAATGCGTATGCATTAAGTAGTGATAATGATTCCTATGTGTTCGGGTTTATGTAAATATAGGTAGCAGTTGTTGTGGTTAGCTGAAGCCAATCTATGTTTAGAAAAAAACTAGAATAGTTGGTTAAAGAATGAAATAAATGGTAATAAAGCTAAATTTTGAAGTATGTGAAGGTAGTCGTGATGTTTAGAGACTTTAACGGATGTAACATCTACGCCACATAGATAGCGTACATTATTTAAAGATGTTCTCTCAACCTTTCAAGTTGTTTCCCCTATATATGCAAGGAAGTAACAACTATTAAGGTTAAAACTATAAGGTAATCGTTGTTATAGTAAAGCTGGCGATATTTACCGTATGCAGTATAGGTGAAGAAGGTACATGTAAAAATTATCGGGAGAGCTAATGTATAGTGTTGTATGATATGATGTATAGTAATATAGAATTTATTGAGATGAGGAATTGTTTGAGTCATTTCTGACCCGATGTTGACATATTTTCTCTAACGTTCTTCATGTTTTAGCATGGCCATTCAAGATCCATCTCTTCCAGCTGCTACTACTAATGCAAGAAATCGTCAAATGTTGATTATCTCGACACTTGTATGATACTGTTTACAACTACTAAAGAAATGAGGCATTGCAAGAAAGGGAGTTTATTCTCAAGGAGCAAGTGAGTTTCTTGACCGTTGGCTTTGAGGTCATCGTTAGCCATCTTGTAGACCCGATGAGCATGTAACGTCGATATTTCCATTCGTGTTCGCCCCTGCGGATGAACCATGTCCCGATGAAGAATTGGTGAGAACACCACTCTCCTCATCTTTGACTTCGGTGGTGACTTTATCGTCAACTTGGACAATGACAACGATATCATTGAGACGCCATAAGCTCCAGCGGATTAGGAGCAGTGAGACCAGCGCTTCCTGAATAGTTTAAGAATAAAATAATTAATTTAGGAATATTGCAAGTCAAATTTATTACAAATCCTTATCTAGGATCTTTTGAAAATCTGATTATCGTGTAATGTTTTCCTTGTGAACTAACTAAATGATAATCACTTTAAACTTAATTTATTTTGTCTTATTTTTATTTTTAATGTTTTATTGAGCATTTTGAAAACAGGAAGCTAATAAAAAGCAGATTACATCATCATAGCAACAATACCATGGGAAGTTGTCATGAGCAAATCGCACACTTTTAATTTTATATTCTCCTTGAAAATGCAGATTGAGAATAATGTATAATTTAAGTGTGGAGACGGGAATTGCTGGGAACCATTTATAAGAAAAATAAAATTATAATAACCTTTGTCTTGTCCTAAATCAAGCCTTACATAAAACTTTCTGAAACTAGGACACCCATATTTTCAAAAACTTAAAAATCTTTTTCTATTTTAAGCATTTGTACACGTACAATTTCTCCTCTGAATATATCAAAACTCAAATTTCTTTGAATAAACAAATTTTTAGATTCTAAAATATCTCCTTACGGCAAGAGGAAAACTAAGTTAGTTTATATACAAAACTCATGATTTCCACTTTTCCCATTTTCAGTGAGGATTTGAGCCTAAACAACATAAATATCCATTACGCATGCTCCTTTCTTCTTGAAACTTTGAGAGAAACCAGACAAATTCAGTAAAGGTAGAACTTGACTCGATAATACTTCCCAAGATGGACAAAGCTGAAAATTTGTGGTTCAAAGACTGAGGCACTTAGGATTTCCACTTTCTCTCCCCCCCCCCCCCACACACACACACACAAACACACACACAACTATTCCCCTAGTTAGCCTTGTTGAGCCTTAAACCCTTCATTTGTTCAACCTTGTGCAAATACCATTTTTATAAAATAACTCCCCTAAACCTTCACCATTTTTATTTAAACCCCTTTATTTTCGTAAAATATGGTTTTCTTATCATAAAAATACAAAGCGACTTTTCTGAAAAACAAATAATTTTTGGTAAATTCTATCATCAGTAATTTACATTATCTAGAAAAAAGATGTTTGTATGCATAAGAAGAGCAATCTAAGCTCTAAGTCAGCCAATAAAAGTCGCGAGGATTTTAAAAAACCAGTATTTCAGAACTTTTACCATTTTTAGCCTATACACCCAAACACTAAACCCAAGCCTACCGTTTTAAGCCCTCATGATTGCATCGTAAGGTGAGTTCATACCCCACTATTAACTGTTTAATGCTTTTGGGGGAGAAGACATACGGTAGCTTGTTTTACAAATTAAACTTGAAACTTTATACCAAAAATTTATAAATCATGGATGAAAACGTTTGCTGAAACTCCTTCGGCTGAGGTGAACCATGGATAATTTATAATGAGGAATTATAAGATAGATCTATTAGACCCGACAAGCCCTACTCGACCGCTAGGAGCGGGGCGGGTATTATATTGTCTCTAGCTCGGTCATTACTTGCAAACACTATGGCTACAAGGAAAAGTAGCTGTCAGTAATGGTGTCACGAAACCCTATGGTGTTATAAAAATCTTATGGACTAGCTATCCACGGTATAAAAATCAGCTTTCAGGGTGGAGTCCTTACTTGGGTTATGCCTCGATGACGGTAACTGGTTATTTAACTATTTTTTATAAAAGTTATTTATCTGCTTAAACTTATTAACTCACCAACCTAGCGTTGACACTTCTTAGTATGTTTCTTCTCAGGTCCTTAGAGGTACGCTTAGGAGCACGTCTAGGATCATTCATATGTCTGATCTGCATGGGTTGTGATCGTTTAAATATCTTTTGTCGCCTTGGGCGAAAAGACTTCTTAAACTGTTTTATTTGGTTGTCACTTCCGCTAAACTTTATCTAAACTTGTATGAAATGCTTCCGCTTTAACTTTGAAACTTTTATAACTCCGATAAACTATTTGATACCTTGGTATTCAAACTTGGTTTTAAAAAGTTGAGTCGAGCATGTAGAGTGTTCGAAGTGTCTAATGACTCAGATCCTGGTCCAGCATCACACCCCCGTTCGCGGCGACCCCATGGGTGGATTTTGTGGGGGTGTGACAGATTGGTATCAGAGCCCTCCGTCATAGCGAACTTAGGATTGCATTAGATTCAACTATGGCTAGAGTCAGTTAGACACACACTTAGACGCACATATACGTAGTTTGCCCATCTTACTATATATATATATATATATGAGTATATGTATATGCTATCTTAGCTATCTCCGGTATATCTTTCTTTTTCTCACATTATCACATCTACCTCCTGTAGTACTTATTTGAATTAACTGTTTAGTTATTCAAGAAGTAGCTACTCACTGTAATATACATGGGATGTATTTTTTAGGCATGGCTTCGGAGAACTCAGTATCATTGGACTCTTCAGTACCAGCATCACCAGTGAGGAGCGAGAAGAGATGGCCTTTGGGAGAGTCCACGCTATCTGCATCACTTATCTCTGAGAGACGATTGGACACTAGGGATTGAATGACATACCCTGCATATGTGCATGACATGCTGAGAGTTCACTGAGTACCTGCACCAACTGTTGCTCGCATTACTACTCGGATGAGGGTTGCGCCAGCCTCACCAGCACTACCATGCACGACAGAGTGAGCGGTTGTGTCACTGGTGGCTGACTACTCAGCTCATTAGGGACATGTCACCCGAGATGTGGTGGACATCACCGATCTTCAGGTTGGAGTGGTTGACGTGGACCACCGTTTGAGGAGTGCTATCGCTCAGTGGTGTCAGAGCGATGAGCGTTTGGATAGCTTGACTCCACAACACGAGGAACTACAGGTGCGGTTTTCTGTTCGCAGTGCTATGGTTGACGCTCAGGGGGACATTATCCAGCAGTTACTTTTTCGAGTGTAGCACCTGACTTCTCGAGTCGTAGTAGTCGAGGCCAAGTTGGAGCCGCAGGAGGTGCCTGCATCTCCAGAGCTTGAGCCAGCCCCAACACCTATGGACTAGGATGACTCTGAGAATAAGGGTTCAATTGTTTATAGTTGAGGACTTTGGTTGCTTAGCTCTTAGCTAGTGATTGTTATGTATCTATCCTAGTTGCTTTTTGTGAAGCATTTTATAAAGATTAGTAGTCTTTATCTATCTTTTGGCATTTAAAAGTTGAACTCAAATTAAAAATCTAATGAAGTTGCAAACCAGTTGCAATTTTGTTCTATTTAAAGTTGTAGTTAAATTTCTTATATGTTATGTATGTCATTTGATACTTGTACTATGCTTGAATGATAAACACGGGATGTTAATCATTTTTGTATGCTATGAATAAAGATAATGGCAGGTCGAGGTAGAGGGCGTGGAGCCAATCTAACTGAAGAGGATCTCAAACCATTATTGGACAAAGTGTCGCAGCAGCTTTAGCAGCTCATGCGCAAGCTAACCCTAACGTTCAACAAGGATGTTCTTACAAAAATTTCATAGATTGCAAGCCGCATACTTTTAGTGGAACTAAGGGTGTCGTAGGACTACTCCGTTGGATGGAGAAGACTTAGTCTGTTTTCGATAGGTGAAATTGTCCAGCTGAATGCCGAGTTAAGTATGCATCAGGAACATTGGAAGGAATAACTTTAACATGGTTAAACACTCAAGTTCAAGTGATTGGCCTAGCAGCAGCAAATGCAATGTCGTGGGCAGAATTCACAAGACTGTTGGTTGAGGAGTACTGCCCTTGCATGGAAGTCAAGAAGCTAGAAGTTGAGTTTGGTATCTTAAATATGGAAGGTTCTGAGATTGAGTCTTAAACTTCACGTCAGAATGAGTTAGCTTTGCTTTTTCCTACTATGGTTGATTTGCCATATCGTCGTGTTGAGATATACATTGATGGGTTAGTACCTCAGATTCAAAGTCTGGTGACTTCAAGCAATCCTAAAAACATTCGCGATACGATTCATCTGGATCATAGGATAACAGTTCAGGTTATTCAACAAAGGATCTTGCCGCCTCGAAAGGATTTAATTGGTTTGGTGGACATCAAGAGAAAATGGGAAACCTCTGGTGGTAATGGCAGTGGTTCTAATCAGAACCAGAACCGTAAAACATATGGCAATGGTAACGGTGGTCATGGAAACCAAAACTCTGGAAAAAAATTGGTGGTTACCAAGGGAGACAACCCAAATGCAACAAGTGTTCAATGGTAAGTTTCCTATCAATGACTATTTTACTTCTCTTTTGTTTGATACTG
Organism: Deinandra increscens subsp. villosa; assembly: GCA_039602395.1. Lineage (NCBI taxonomy): Eukaryota > Viridiplantae > Streptophyta > Magnoliopsida > Asterales > Asteraceae > Deinandra > Deinandra increscens. Next base: position 30,753,141 of record JBCNJP010000023.1, read on the forward strand.
GATCCGATAGAAGCTTTATCTCAAATAAGTTTAGCAAAATGATTAATGCCATAGAAAGCCATTTAGAAGTTAAATACTTGATCGAACTTGCAAACAGTAAATTAATTGAGGTTAAAAGTATTGTTCGAGACTGTGTGTTGGAATTATCTGGTCATCTATTGAGCATGGATTTATCGCCGACATCATTGGGAAGTTTTGACGTCATTATTGGAATGGATTGGCTATCCAAGCATCAGGCTGAAATCGTGTGCCTGGAGAAGATTGTGCGGATTCCCTTTCCGAATGGAGAAGTTATGACCGTACATGTAACACCCCAAATTCCATAGATACATGATATATATATATATAGTAAATACGTATTTATATTATAAATACGTGAGCTTAATAGATAGATGTGGTAAGACTTTGCTTTAGATAAGTTGCATGTGTTAGAAATACGTGTTTGATGGCCTATATGGTGAAATATGCATAAACATATGTGTTAAATGTTAACGAAGGTAAAGTATGAGATGAATATATGTTTATATGAATAACATAATGATACATGAATCATTTGATGGATATATACGTGTAAATACATGTCTTAATAGTTAACGGGAAAGCAGAAGGGCTAAAAGTGTAATTTATGCAAAGATATAAAAGTATACGGATATTATAATTATTATAAGTATCCAGAGGCTTAGAATATAGTAAAAATATATCTTAATATGATCCATAACATAAAATGATAAGTATTGTAAAGTTTGAGGGGCTAGAACATAAAATAGCAAAAGATATATATATAAATAAATATATATATATATACGTATGTATACGTATCTTATCGTATGAGTCCCGAGCCTTTGAAACCTTTAGAAATATGCCCCATAATTTTTAGTACATAAAATAATAGAAAGGTAGAAGTTCAGGGGCTTAAATTGTAAATATAAAGTAGAGGGACAAAAGTTGTTAATCTGCCAAAGATTCCAGGCGGTACGCGAGACTTCTCCCTCCCCTTGGCGCGATACGCGATGGCTTACAACAACATATTCTTGGTTTTGGCTCGTTTTTGACCACGTATGTCGACTTAGTGAACACCAATTCTCCATCTACGCGTCAGATTAAGCTGATTACTCACCATGGAATGTGTAAGGACATCAAGACGCACCTCCTAGTATACATAGAACCTCAGATGTGACAATCCGTCTTTTCAGGTCATTTATAGACATTAACTAAACGTAAACCGTATTAAATGTTGTGTGAACATTTATGTGATTGACTGTGTTGACTCTAGCAAATTAGGGTTTTGTATAACCAATCACTAATGCGAGCATGCACTTAAGTCAAGACGTTTTATATTCTGATTTTATGTAAATCGTACGTGCTATGATTTCATGTGAACATAACGTCAATTTATGCGACGATTGAACTTATGATTAATTTATTCTATGATTTTATGTGACAACGTGTCACGTAGTACACGTAGCGTTTCTATTATTTTATGTGAGTATCGTTCGTTATGATTTTATGTCCATGATTTTATGTGAAGTTAAAGTAAACAATTATAGAGAATTATTTATGATTTTATGAGATTATCTAAAGTTTAATTTTTTTTATAAACGTCACGTGTTAAACATGTATTGATATATATATTTGTTATCCATCGTTTAAGTATTCTCCGTTAACCTCGTTAGTCTCGTTAACCCCTTTCTAAACTTTGAGGGACCAAATCTGCCATTTCTTAAATTTCTTTTATCTAAACAAAGTTCCACGGAGATAATTGTAATTGCCCAAATCTATGAGTCCATCATGTAACTATTAGAGGGACTAGTTTTGCAATAATCCAATTGTTAATTGTAACGTACGAATTCATTAGAAAATTGATGATAGGTTTCGAGACCGATCATCACCCTCGTTGGTTTCAACAATGATAGGTAATATCATCGAATCAAGCACTCAGTCACACCAATTCACCCATTCTCTCCCTTCCTCCTGTATCCTCTCATCTCTCCCTCTATTTTCATTTTTCCGGCAACCCATAAACACCACCGAACCACCACTGTTCCGTCGTTGCAACACCAATACTCGACCCCGTGTGATCTTCGAGCAACCAGAAACAACTAAAATAGGGATTTAGTTCGAGATTCGAGGGTGACGGGTACGAGTTCGAGTTCTCTTCGGTTCGTTTTCGGCATAAAATAATCCATCCCTGACTCGAGGTAATTGTTTCTTTATGTTAGTTGCACATTTCCGATGGTCACTTTCATGGTTTCACGTTTTTCCGGTGACCGGAGCGCAAGTCCGATCACCGGAGTTCTTCAATGAAGAAGATGAAGCCTGCCGAGTATGGTTTATATATTTTCAAATCTGGAAGGGTTTCAATCGCTGGGCTGGCACAATGGTTGTGTGCGTGATTTCAGACCAGGAGGTCGCGGGTTCAAAACCCAGCACCCCCATTTCTTTTCCTCTTTTTTTTTCTTCTGTAAACCAAATTCTAGGTATCTGTTCTAGATAAAATATTTTGGTTCGAGCCATAGCCCAGTGGTTAAGTCGATTTTTTGGGACTGTGAGGTCCCGGGTTAACTAAAACTCGTTTAAAATGGATCCCTACGAATGTTTAAACCCGTAAAAATGTATATCGCTTATTAAACCCGTAAAATTTGACGTTTTGAACAAAGATATAGTTTTAATAAATTTGTATGTATTTATATATATTTCTTTTAAAACTCAAGAATCATGGTTTTACGTAAAATGGTAAAATAAATATATTTTCGTGTAAATTAATATATATATATATATATATATATATATATATATATGTATATCGTTGGTTTGTTGAAACGATTAGATACTTTTAGATGAAATTTTATAAATATGTACTCGTTTTGTAACCTCATTATTAGCATCATCGGCACGTTTGGATTATAATATATATATATATATATATATATATATATATATATATAATTATAATTATTTTGAATCTTTGAACTTAGGAAAAATCGATATAGATCTGTCATGTTTTTCGCGTCTTTTCGATAATCGCTCGGATTTGGCAAACGTGCCATTCCCGACTTGTTTCGGACTTCACGATCATTCATTTTTGTCGTTTACGTTAAACTTGGTCATTCTCGATTGAACACACACTTATATACATATATGCTCGTTAGGTGCTTGGTAGATTACACAAGACCCGTTATTTGCTACTTGCTATTATTATGTATCTGGAATTGCTGTGCACCCAAAGGTGAGTTTCACGACCCCATTTTACTGCTTTTAATCCTTTTGGGGGAGATTAACATGCATGAACTATGCAACTGAGATAATTAGACTTTTATATATCACTTGAAGTACTTGAAGCACAGATACAACAAAGTCCTTCCTATGGTACCGTTAGTATTAATGACGATAGCGGGAAATATATTGTAGTACTACTGGGTCTGACAAACCCCACCCGGGTCAGTCGCGCTGACACGATTGGATATCGAACGGGTGTTATATTCATCCTAAACACAACAAGGCAAACTACGCAAACTGTAAATAACTGTTAGCTTCGGTGACCATCAACGTGCGAAGTTTCATGTATATAGCCTAGCTAGCTATTTGATATATATTAGTGATTATGCTCTTACAACTTGACTGTTGTTGAACAGTCAATCTTAAACTCAACTTGACTGTTTTTGAACAGTCAATCTTAAACTCAACGTGACTGTTGTTGAACAGTAAATATTAAACACAACTCGAACTGTTTTTGAACTGATAAACCTGTGAACTCACCAACCTTTGTGTTGACACTTTTTAGCATGTTATTCTCAGGTTGCAGATGTTCGAGTATTACGAGTACGCATGCATGAGACTTTGAAACATTCTTAGTGTCTTTGAACAAACCACGTCACATTGGGTGATGATGTTTTACATAAATACTTTAATTGTGTTTACGCTTCCGTATTTGTAAAACTCTGTATTTATATTTTAATGAAATATAAAACCTTTTTATTAATTATTGGTCAGTTGGTGTAACTAATGGACGGCGATCCTGGTTTGTCACGCTCCCTGCAGCACGTTATCGCGCGTGGGATTTTTGGGGGTGTGACAGATTGGTATCAGAGCCATTGGTTACAGCGAACTAAGATTCGTCTTAGACTGTAACTGTTTTGCATTAGTTGCACTTAAACATTTTTTCTCATGCATCGTGATACTCACTCCTGCACGCAACTGGTTCACGATTTGTTGTTTTCATCATCCAACCCCCTTACTAACGGCGAGGAGCCGGTTAGTCTTGAGTCATTTTTCTTAACTTCTCTAAGTTGTGTACCTCTTGGTTAACATTCATGTACAACGAGACGTCGAATCAGATCGAAGGATCACGTTTATACTTTTGACGAGCTGATTGCTACTCGAGATTATTCTGGATTGAACAACTAGGCGTAGTGCCCATACTATGGATGTATGCAGCATACGGAAGGTGGTGTAATACCTCTTCTTGTCCATAAACCACTATCTTAGCTTAGGAGGTTCTTGTTATACCTACCTTACGTATATCTCTAAACTCATCCGTTCAGGGAATGTTATCTCGATGTGCTAGTTGCGCGATTATTTAGCTTCACTAGCGTTAGCAGGGTATGAATTCAAGTGTCTGCCTATTGGGAACTTATATCAACTTTCGTTATCCTGATCGTATTCACATTTGCTGTGATCTCTTAAGATCTTTCCCTTCTCGATTTTATCACGTTGTGCGTTGAAATAATACAACTGGAGTACAATTCTTATAACCCCAATGAAACCTGATGCAGGTCGACTGAAATTCTCTCTTTGTGTATCGGATTGCGATCACGCCAGTATGTGTGATAATTATTCTCTAACTTTGAGCTAAGCTAGGGTCATTGTGATAAACCCTACTCAGATGCTATTGAGCTAAATTTCTGGCTGACTCACTTCGGGTGGGTCATTCCAATCTGAGTGAGCATTCTATTCTCGAAAACTTGTCTCATTAACAAATTCTGGTCAAGATAACCATGAGTTAGTGACCACACCATACTTGGTAGCTGAACTAAGAGGAACTAGGGTGATCATATATATTAAATCACAGTTACGAGTGCACACGTAAATGTAATTTGCAGTATATGGAAATCCTGGAGAATCCTACTAGGCAAGCCAATGGTCGTATTGGGACCAAATTCCTGTAATTTTTTTTTCTCTCCTCGCGGTATTGAATGTTGAACATGTTGACTCAACCGAATTATCGAAGTCATCTATCTTTGAAAACGCTATCGCACATGACTTTGCCCCTTTCTATTGGATTCTAATCCATACGTGAACCCTTTTGAAGCATATTATGAAAAGTTGGTCCTGGTAGGACACCGTCACACTCATGTATTTCAATGACCAGTCTTCCGTAACTATGAAAACTCTCGACGAAACCCTTGACTGGTTTGAACTCATCCTGAATCATAATTCTATTTTTACGATCTTACTGACCATATCAATCCCTGAAACTTTACGATCGTGAGATAACTTGGACATACATTCACCGGACGGATACCTAGACAACGTTAGATGAACAAATTGGATAAATCATATACCGTAAGCATTGGTGCATATTTTTTTTTGGCTAAAAACTCTTGTAAACTTTCCCTCTGAATATTCATATCTCCTTATTTTCTTGTGCGAACCAAAACTTGTTGCCAGCAACATCGACATGGTTGTACAAACTGCCTACCACACCGCAAGCATAATTATCTCTAATGGGGCTAATGTTAGTGAGAATCCTTCCTGGCTTTCAAACTAATGACTTCCATTTTTAACGTAAGTACTATTCCGATTGATATCCTGAGCCTGAACTATCGATTTTTGTCTGCATAATTCAACCTTTCATGATTTAGCAACCAACAATTTCTGATTCTCGTGCTTTGTAATCCTTTATGTTTCGGATAAGCTTCTAAGCTTTTAACCGAAAAGTGTTACACTTTTGGTTAGTTTTTCTTCTAGTTAACACCATTGATGGTAAGACGACCTTGTGCTTCAATCGCAATAACGATACCACGCTTTATATGGAAACTCCATTTGCACCCATCGAGCGTGAACCTCTTGTTATCGATAACTAACTGTGTGATAAAACTATATTTACCCTTCTTACACATTGATTACACCAAGTTATCCATAAATTTTGTATATGCATTTACGCCCCTCTCATAGCAGCTATTGATAAATTTCTGGTACGCGAATCCTCATCGTCTTTTACAAAAAAAATAAAATAAATAAACTTTCATTGATGAACCTCCAGCTTGAACTTAAACTCTGTGGCCCGTTTACATGTTGATCGTCTTGAAATTTGAAGCTTTATGATATCCTTACTGCGCGTGCCAAACTCTCGACGATCTCCGCTAGAATGGCAAACCGTACGCATCTTACTGATATTGTGAATGGAAATACCTACACCTTTTGTTTGTATAACGTATTGAATTTTTTTATCTCTCGCCACTTTTACATTCAAGCGTTTGGGAGAAACTTGAAGTCCTCTATTTCCGATAAAATTAACCAATATGGTTTGACTAATATCTAGTAATGGCGGGTAGTTGGTACACTTTCAAGGTGCTGGTAGTGTGGTGGGTTAGCTGCGGTACACCCTATATATAAACATTGGCGGCACGTTGAATGTGGGACCAGTACTGGACTAAGGATTGACTTTAGAGTCACACAAGGACCTTATCTTGAGAAACTCCATCTAACGGGACTATATTCTCGACAATTGTTTTTTGCTACTTGCTTTGAGATTACAGGTATCTCTTACGTGTTTCTACCAAGAGAGATATACCCGAATTAATTAAACCTCGTGCTTTCAATTGTCCGGGTAAAGGAAAACTCTCCTAAGGAAAATTTCCTGCCACGATTCAAATGTGAGTTCTGACGCACATGAACATCAACGTGTTACAAACCAGAGAGTTTCCCTTATGAATAACAACCACCTGATCGGATGATCAACTCTAACTTTTAGAAGCATGTGTTAAGAAGTAGATCGTTTGTTTAAGGGACAATAGGTTGGGGTCGACTCTTTGTTTTATAAACTCTCTGGCATTCACTGAGCTGATAGCCCCGATCCTTTTATATGGAACACCCGATTTGATATTTTGACCCATGGTAAACTTGCACTGAACCTAGCGAAAATGCATATATACAGGCACCCAAGCCAATGCCGCTTTTGAACATTCTAATGTTTTTGTTTCATGGACACCCTTTTATAACACCTTTGTGCTTTATCTTACTTTTAAAAACCATTTGAATTGACTGTTTGGCAAGAAAGGAATCAAGACGCATGAAGCTCAAGGACATCAAGGATACTAGGCATGCCGGTGAGCTTAAACAATGAAGATTTCCCTAACGAGACGTTTACTCTATTGGATTGTATAACCGTTGACACGTTCATTTCGATATCTGTTTATGCAAAATTCCTTGCCAAATCCTGTCAAGCACATATATACATCTCTCCGAATTTTATACTATACATTATGTTATTTGCATCCTCCCCACTGGTATCTTTACCAGTGCCAGTTTAAACTCACATGTCATTCTTGGAATGTATAGCTTCGGCTATCATAAGCTGGCTATCTGATCGCTTACTAGAATTCACGAACTAAGTCGTTGGCGCTCTTCATCCTAATTTTTCTATTCTAATGCTTGATGAGCACCTTTCGATATTCGGTACCTTATAGTTTACACTTTTGTTTTGTTGAACATTCGCCCTATTTTTTTTTTTGGATTCTTTAGCAAGGTAATCTGCATGATGATATGTTGCATGATACTGCACTCTAACTTGAATTTGAACCTAATTGTATATGATGTTTCTTGAATAATTCTTAACAGAATTGAGTAATTCTTTTCTAAAGCAAACCGCTACGTGTTACCCTTTATATGGCAATGAGCTCTTGATTGGATTTCTCTGTGGACCCAGTCCTTTCGTCACAACATCAATGTGTTACGAATTATATTTTATTATGTGAGCAGCTGTTGAACCATTTTAACCATGATAAATAGTTTGTTACTTTTGATCTTCTCATGGGAAATGTTTATAAAACATACGTGTTTATGCATGCCAAAATTTGAGAATCTAATACTATGTTTAGGGTATATAAACTGATTAATTATTAAAGTGCTGGTTTAAACATAAGTTGCGTAGAATTGCATGATTAGTTATGTGTATGAACGCGTTAGGAACTATAAAAATGACATGTTGTGAATGTATTAAATTGATTTGAGTGTGAAAACCATACACCATACAAGGTCCTAAGTCTCCTACCTCGATGAGAATGACAAGACTGTGTGAAGTTGCCTCGTCAACTTTGCACCGTATGGGTTGTGTTGGTTAGTTTATGAACTTATATGCTAAAGATATGTCATGTCAAGGTCGTATGCCAGTATATAAGGTGTTGGGACAATTGTATGTGTTATATGGTAAAACCTTTATCATAGATTGCATGCTAGTACTCTTTGACCGCATTAACCTTTAAAAGAAATATTTGTAGAAACTCGTATGCTATCTGAAACGTTATTGCATGAAATGTGAATTTGAATGTTATTATGAATCATTTAAACTTAATTGGTCATAACCTCATAAAGTACTAAATGAATCAATGGGTCCTCATGATAACTTGATCAGTCTTATGTAATTCTATGCTAGTTGCTAACTCCTAGGTAAAATCTAGACGTTTACATTTTCGTTACATGACATGTCTATTAAACAAACTCCAATTGACCTGATACACACACAATCTTCTCATACTCAAATTTCTTTCTCTTTGCTTTAACTGGGTTATTGGTGAATGCGAACGCCTTAACTGAAAACCAGACATGAAATGAAAATCTCACTTCCAGCATTAAGTACAATAGCCGCATGTTACTCGAACGTGTTATGGTTCTTCTTCATACTGAAATTTTGATATCGGTTTCGTATGTATCATGTTACTCTGTTCGGCCTTGCCACTCAACACGATCCCCATGATACGGTTGTTCGACTCTTTTTAATGGAGCACGTTTGATAGAAAATCACTTGCTATACTCTCGATTCGAATTTCTTTTGAAATCCACTAAAATTTTAAACATCTTCTCAACATCGGGCAAGCATTCTTGATCTTAACATTCTTGACTCATTTTGGGTAAGAACCCTGGATTATTTCGATACGTTACCATCAATCCGACTCTTCAAACCACTGATTTAAATTTCGGGACGAAATTCTCTCAACAAGGGGATGATGTGACGACTGAGAATTTTCTTTTCTTTTCCTTGTGTCTAGCTCATTAACTTTACCGTGTTACGTAATTTTCGAGGACGAAAATTCTTCAACAAGGGGATACTGTGACAATCCGTCTTTTCAGGTCATTTTCTGACATTAACTAAACGTAAACCGTATTAAATGTTGTGTGAACATTTATGTGATTGACTGTGTTGACTTTAAAAAATTAGGGTATTTTATAACCAATCACTAATGCGAGCATGCACTTAAGTCAAGACGTTTTATATTCTGATTTTATGTAAATCGTACGTGCTATGATTTCATGTGAACGTATCGTCATTTTATGCGGCGATTGAACTTATGATTAATTTATTCTATGATTTTATGTGACAACGTGTCACGTAGTTGTCACACCCTGGACATTTGGGAACGGAGGCGTGTGACGTCATGAAATCATAGTCGTGGATACTTAGAACAATTAATAGTAAAACAATTGATTAACAAAACGTCATTTGGATTGCAGCGGAAATAGTGGTGATATGACATTATCTTACAATTAATAATAAAGATGGAAATAGTTCTTAAAAGTTAAGATGGTTCCCAAAATGCTTGAAAATGCTAGGTGGATAAATCGGGACTATGACTCCATCAGCAGCAGGTCCGTTTATGAGTGATGGCCCCGTTTGCACGTGCGGATACATCTAGTTACCTGAGAAAATCATGAGTTTAAAGGGTTAACATAACGTTGGTGAGTTCACAGGTTTAAGACTCTACAAATAGTTTGTAAATGGTTTAAGATATACAAGATAATAATATGGTCATCGTGATGTAATGATTAGCAATGAACTTTGAATTTGAAACTAACAGATTTACCCACTCATAGCATCTTCCCTAAAGATACTGCAATGGAACAATAATAACTGGCGTGTACTACTTGACAAATGCACACATCGGGATTGGAGCTACCAATCAAGTAGGGTTGTTAACCCAAATAGATCTATTCACTAGTTACCGTTTCGAACAGAACTAATCAAATTCAATTAATAGTGGGATTTGTGACAATTCGTTATGTAACGAAATGTACTCATTTGTAGGGTAAGTAAAGAACATTTAATCATACGGCAGAGTACAGTTCGACCAAGATATCAAGTATAAAACAGTTTAGTTCATGATTTTCTTCCCCAATGTATTAAAACAGTTTAAAAGAAAGGGGCCGTGAGACTCACCTCAAGCAAGGTGAAATGATAATGCACGTGATATGGAAAGTTCGGACGAAAGCACGTAACGTCCTAATAAGTATATATAAACAAGTTGCATGTATAAGGTCTTTGATCATTGAGTAACGTTTTCGTCACCCAACGACACCGGACAAGTCTTGAGAATAATGTCCCGTTTGTATATTTAGGAAAAGTCCATCCGGTTAATATTTATTGTTCAAATAATTATATATAGTGAAGTTTATATTTACGTCCAAATAAAATATAAGGGAATTTAAATAAAACAATTTAAATTGAGAATATATATTTGAATCCAGTCCTAGATATTGAGAAAAAAAAATAATAAAGTCTTTTATTATTTTTAAGGACTTAGAAAAAAAAATATATATGTTTGGTTGGTCATAAACTTTATAAGGTTTATAAAAAGGACTATAATTATTTGTCTAAATAATTATACAAGTGTTCATAGAATACTTGACAAGTTTATTATTTTGGCAAAATAATAAAGTGGATAGATTATAAATTAAATACAAGTCTTTGTATTAAATCAAATAATTTATAAAAGAATTTTATAAATACACAAGTCATTGGATGGTTAAGTTGGTCAACTTTTAATAAATTAAAAGTGTATGGATGTTTTGGGAAAATAATTATATGTGCAAATATAATTATTGATTTGTCGAAAACGTTTAACGTCTTTGTTTAAATTATTAAAAATTTGATGACGTTTAATAATTGTAAACAATAACTTCACAAGTTAAAACGATTACTTGGAAAGTTCCATAAATATTTTAAGACAAAATATTTATTTATAATTTTTAGAGATCGTAGTCACCGGTTTAAGTTTGTAAAATAGTTTTTAATGCATTTGGACTTTTTACAAGTTCAAGATTTTGTTAATATATTTCCCTTAAGTCGTTTATAAGTTTAGAAATATTTTCTTGGTCGGTTTTTAAATAACGTTACCAACACTATGTTTTCTCGTAGCGTAGTAAACCGTTTTGATCCCGGTTTTCTCCCTAAGCGACGTTTCAACGTCTAGATCACTTTGGTTCATTTAGGAACTTGAAAATATTTTGAAAAATTTCGACGGGATCAGATCTGATCCGTGGACTTGTTTCCCATAATTTTTATGTCTTAAAACATGTTATAACTTATAAAAATCATCTAGTTTATAACTAGTCTTTTTAGGGAATGTTTTGAACATTTATGACAAGTCATTTAAAGTATAAAAATCTAAGTATTTAAGTCCAAATGATTATTATAAATGAGAAGGTTATTAAATGTATTTTTACTAGTTTTAGTAAAAATAAAATAAACTATTTTTGTGTTTTGGTGAATTAAATTCACCAACACATTAAGTCTTGGTCTTTGGTGACTTTCCTTTTTATAAAATGTGACATATTTTATAAATGATAAGTTTAAGAGATAAACTTTTGGTTAAGACTTTTCAAGAATCTTTGTTTTACAAAATGACTTTTATTTATAAAAGTTCCATGTCTTTTTGCAAGGTTTCTCACTAGTTAAGTTTTATAAGTCTTTGTTTTATAAAACTTAGATCCATGATCATCCATTATGTCCAATGTAAGTTTTTAAAGATGTTTTAACTAGCTACACAAGTCCTTTATCCAAGTTTAAAGGTTACTAGTTAGTTTGTTAACATAAGTTAAGCAAATTAAACATAAGTAAATATAGATCATCAACTAGCAAAGCCAGGACATTTATGTTCAAGGATCTTGAACAAATCCACTAACAACTTAGTTGTTAGGATAAAATAACATAAATGTAAATGCAAGGAAAGTAAATAGCAAGTATTTAAATTGCATGAAAGTAAAGAACAAGTAAGTAAACATAAATAGATCTTTGATGGTTAAAATGATCTAGGTTTCACATGATACTTCCATAAGGTTTCTCTAAATGTAAAACCCCAAGTGTTGGCTAGTTTAAGTTCTTCAAGAACACCAAGACTTGTTAGATCAAGTCACTTGTATTATTCCACCCAAGTGTTGGTGATTAGAGGATTAGAGAAAGAATGGTTGGTCTAGACTCTTGAAGGACCAAGTGTCTTGCATAAAATAGAAAAAAAATATAGGTTTTTCATATCAAGACTTGTTGGTGACTTTGGGTGAAAATCATATGGAAAAAGGGGTTCAAAAGACTCACAATGGAGAGTAGAAGATGAACCGTGAGGAGGGGAGGAATAGAGGAGGAGATCGGTTGTCTTGGGGGCTCCGGTTGGCGGCTTCACGGCGGTGGGAGGGTGGTCCGGCGGTGGCCGGCCGGCGGTCCAAGGGAGGAGCAAGGGGGCCGGCTTTGGGAGTGAGGGGAGGAGATGGGAGGATTTTCTCTTGATAGTAAGAGTGGTGTAAGGTAAAATGAGACCCTAAGCCTTTCTTTTATACTTACAAATTTGTGTAATAACCTTTGGTTAATTAGTTTATGGTAACCTACACACTCCATCCATTTTTGATTTAAAATAATCACAAGAAAATAAGTTGTATGTTGATCTCTAGTTTTTATAAAAAGATGACAACTTTTATAAACGATTTTTGTCAGGACCAGATTTGAGCAACATGTTCTCATATGATTTATCACACAAGTGCGGAAATCATGTGTGATGGTCGATACCGGATGAATCAACATCAATGCTCACCCATTGATGATTCCTAAAGCTCAAGAACACACACTAACACCAAGAACACACACACAAAGGCTTTTTTAGGAAAAAATACTCCTTCCAGCGTTACCAATAGGGTTTTCTCATTGGTATTTATACTACTAGAGAGCCTGGGACAAAAAGAATGTTTGACACAACACAATCATTACCAAGAATTCAGCAAAATATTCTATCAGGAGAACAAGTTCGCTAAGACTTAAATCAAGTTTGCTAGCACTTAACAAGTTCGCTAACAAGTACGCTAGGTAGCAACAAGTCCGTTAATAAGTACACTAAGCATTATCAAGTTCGCTAACAAGTACGCTAAGTAGCAACAAGTCCGCTAACAAGTACGCTAGGAACAAGACAAGTCTGCTAAGTAAACAAGTTCGCTAGGAATAAAAAAGTCTGCTAAGATAAACAATAAAACAAGTATGCTAAGTGTAAATCAAGTCCGCTAAGAACATAAGTCACAAGTCCGCTAAGAAGCATAACAAGTACGCTAACATATAAACAAAGTTTAGCAAGTACATATCAAAAGACAATTACAAAATAAAGTATCAATTACAAGATAAGAAAACAATAAGTTTGTGTTGCTAACAAATAGTTCTAA
>JBCNJP010000023.1:30767332-30834901 GCA_039602395.1 Deinandra increscens subsp. villosa
ACTTACGAAATTTGATCAACTAATTGCTTAGGCAGTTTTTGACCAAAACAATGGTGATGCCAACTGCCAGAACAAGCTGCCAGGATTTTGAAGCCAATAAGCAAGAGCTCCTTGAAGATCTTGAAACGATAGATGAAGTCAGAGACCTCGCAAAATTCCGAATGGCAGCATACCAGCAAAGGATAGCCAAGTCTTACAACAGGAATCTCAGGATCAGAAGATTTCAAGTAGGAGATCTGGTACTCAGAAAAGCTTTTCAAAATACGACCAATCCAGCACATGGGAAACTTGCGCCCAAATGGGAAGGTCCCTATTTAATAGATTCAGAAGCTGGAAAGGGAGCATATAGGTTGGCTACTATGGAAGGTGAGCTGCTCCCAAGAGCTTGGAATGCGATTCACTTGAAGTTATATTTTATGTAAGCGCTCTCTAGATCCTCTGAGCATATCAAAAGAATTCTTGATTAGACTTCGAAAACATCAGGTATGATCTTTATTCTCATTTCAATCCCTTAATCATTATCTTTGTGAAATGGTTACTAACTTAGGCATCGGAGGGGTGTTAGTCAAACTAACGCCCACCTCTCACCAAGCCTTGAAGTATTTTGCAGATGTTCTAAGCTTCTTGTCACAAGCTAGAGGCTGATCACCTCTTCTAAGTATAAGGCATTCAGAATGCTATCAAAGGTTTAGGAGGTTTTCACCTTCTCGTTCACTAATGGGAATCGCCAGGAGCGCAAGACCCTCGCCAGGAGCGCACGGCGGTGGCCTATGGTTCAAGGTGGTGCGACCAGTCCATCTGAGGGTGGCTGATAATTTCATCACTGTTGGCCATAGAGTGCACTTCAAAATGGGTGGCAGACGTGTCATCTCGAAAAGATTCTAAGGTTTTTGGCATTTTCATGTCAACCAAGGTTTAGGCACATTCGTGTCTCTCAAGTTTTTGGGCTTGACCCCAGTTGGCTTAGTCCCAAGTATTTTTGAGCTTGTCCTCAGAATAACACAGGTTTTTAATGTTCTCATATTAACTAAGGTTTAGGCACTTTCGTGTCTCTCAAGTTTTTGGGCTTGACCCCAGTTGGCTTAGACCCAAGACTTATAAAACATTTCGTACCTCAGAAGACAAGGTTGGGCTTGACCCCTGTTTGACTTGTTCCTAAATACTCAAGACTTATTATCAGATTCATCGGAATTTCATCAAGTATATCTTAAGGATTCCTAAGGATCCTCATGGATCCTGGTTATCTCGACAGTTGAATTACTTTTGAACAGGTGACATTGGTACTGCGCATATTGCAATTTTTATTACTAACCAAGTATTGGCTAACATCATGGTTTGTTAACATTGACAAAGTTTTATGGGCTTTAGAATTTTTAAACTAAGCATCCTGTCGGATCGTCATTCAAACATATTTTTCAAAATAATCAAAAATATACACAACACACCATGATGATCAAAATACTACTAAGTCATATATATACAGGAAATACAAAGAGAGCAATCGACAGGGTTTCGACTGATGTATGGGGAAGACAGCAACTTGGAGTTATTTATGGGGAAATCACATGAGAAGTTGCGTTGCTATCAAATCAGGAGCTAACGAGTCACCTTCGTAATTATTTCAAGAGATGACGTTGAGTTTGAATTTTTACAGCCGTCTTCTTGGTCGACAACTGTTAAAATTCAGGGGCAATTGTTAGGGCTGATAATCCGGGATCCTGGCGGCAGCTCAAATGGTTTGGTATCCTTATGGTCAAAGAAACGTGTAGACAAGCCTAA
The DNA here is from genome assembly GCA_039602395.1 of Deinandra increscens subsp. villosa. Classification (NCBI taxonomy): domain Eukaryota; kingdom Viridiplantae; phylum Streptophyta; class Magnoliopsida; order Asterales; family Asteraceae; genus Deinandra; species Deinandra increscens. Next base: position 30,769,112 of record JBCNJP010000023.1, read on the forward strand.
AGACTCGGACAAATGATATAGAACGTGGACTAAGTGGTCCACAACGTTCATATTGGCTTAGTTGGGAGAATCCCTAAAATATAGGACAGTTGGTTATATTATTTCAGGATGCTCGCCAGAAGCTCAAAGGATCCTGAACTACAGTTATCGATTAACCGTTACAATTGTCCACGTGTCTTAATTGATTGCAGGTATTAAGGGACGTGTAAATGATGGCTAAAGACTCGGTCAAGGCTTTATGGGACGTGTTGTAACTGACTCCAACGTTCACAAAGACTTGAAGACTCAATCCCTAGTTTTTAGCCTAGTTAGTTAATGCATTTTTGACTATTTAAACGAGCTCTAGGTCATTCATTCAGGAGAACACACACACAACACACGATACTTGCTATCAAAACTCTCTGTAACACTTAGAATACGAGCTCATTTCACTTGTACCAAATACTTTCATCATATAAAAGTTTTAGGAGGCAGGTACTTTGAACCGGCCCCCGAGGTTTTTTGCTAGGCTCCTTGAGGATACTCAAGGATTCCTGGATTTTCCCTCGTTACATCCTCGTGTCAACCTTTACATTTGCATTTTCATCTTTATTTTACATCAAACACTCTACCTCACTTACAAAGTTTGATCAACTAATTGCTTAGGCAGTTTTTGACCAAAACATAAGGCGTGCACAAACACTTCCGACGGACATTATATCCGGAGGACTTGGAAGTGAACGATCGGATGTGTAAAACATATCCGATGCATCGTTTACTTCATCACCAGGGAACCAGAAAAATGCTCCAATAATCAGCTGGTACTACAACGGAAAGACGCATAAATTGGTAATTGAGAGAGTTGGTGCCGAGTCTATCAGAATCTTTGCAGCAATTGAACTCAGACTTCTCTTAAGATCCTATTTGAAGTTGATCTACTATGAGAAGATGCGGACCATTCCTATTCAACGAAGACCATACGAATGCTATGACGCCAATTACTTTTTAATGTTTTTAAATTGGTGGTGTACTAGACTTGCAGGTATGGGTAAACCTACAATTGATAAGGAAGTCATAAGAATAGCAAACTGCTGGTTGATAGAAGATAATGGATCAAGTGTCATCCTTGATAAGGCAAAGAGATTGGTAGAGGTGAACAACTACAATGACCTGAAGAAGCTTTTCTGGCAAGATCTCTGGAGGCTGTACGATCTTGGAATTACTATATTTTTTGATAAGGACAAGGAAGCCGCAAGAGAAAACTGGAGATTTCTGCTCAAGCTACTCGGTCAGGTGACTTAAAGCTCAAGGTGTTTGCATTGCCAACAAGGGTGGAAATTGTTGGAACCCATTTTGGTTGTTGGCAACACAAACCGTTCACCGTTGAGTATTGCTGGTGAAGACCTCTTGATGACTTATCTAGAATTGATACTTTGTTTTTGTAATAGATTTTGAGTTTGTACTTAGTAAAATTATGTTTCTGTGTTGTCGAACTTATTTTTATACTTAGCGAACTTCCGGACTTGAACTTATTGGACTTGTTTTGCATTTAGCGTACTTGTTGATTTTTAATATACATGTCTTAGCGAACTTAATTTGTTCCTAGCGGACTTGTTTACTTAGCAGATTTGTTTTTGTTCTTAGCGAACTTGTTAGCGAACTTAGTGTTGCTTAGCGAACTTGTTAGCAGACTTGTTTGTGTTTAGCGAACTTGTTATTGTATAGCGAACTTGTTAGCGAACTTGCTAATTCTTAGCGAACTTGAACTAATGCTTAGCGAACTTGTCTGTCTGATGGAATATTCATTGCTGAATTCTATGTAATGATTGTTGTGTCAAACATTCATTTTGTCATATGCTCTCTAGTAGTATAAATACAGTTGAGAAAACCCTATTTGGGATACGCCACTCGTGGATTATTCTACAGAGAGTATTTTGTGTGTTCTTGGTGAAGTGTGTGTTCTTGAGCTTTAGAAATCATCAATGGGTGAGCATTGATGTAGATTCAACCGAGATCGACCATCACACATGATTTCCGCACTTGTGTGATGAATCATATGAGAAACTTGTGCTCAAATCTGGTCCTGACAGACCAATCTGCAAAAATATTAAAGCAACGATGCATATATAAATGAAAGTAGAATTCATATATCCAAAATTATGAAGTGAAGCATAGTTAACAATAATGATATATAAATAACATGAACGTAAACTTTGAATTTGCAATACAAATTAGAGAGTATGTTACCTTTACCCATTCGACTTTGAGTAAACATTGATCAAAACATCAGACTCAGTTTGTTGGCATTGATCCACTGCTAATATGACCAATACAAATTTCTTCTCATGATCCATCTAAAAGTGTGAATATATATTCTATATTCAATACTGAACTTTATTTATAGGTGTGTAGGTGAGTATCTACACTCCTAAAATAAGGGGATAAAAATTAAGAAACTGTCTGTTTTGGTCAAAGCCTGCCTAAGCAATTAGTTGATCAAACTTTGTAAGTGAGGTAGAGTGTTTGATGGAAATAGAGATGAAAATGTAAATCTGGAGATTGACACGAGGATGTAACGAGGGAAAAATCCAGGAATCCTTGAGTATCCTCAAGGAGCCTAGCAAAAAACCTCGGGAGCCGGCTTAAAGTGCCTGGTGCCTGAAACTTTTATATAAACAGAAGTGTTCCAGTACAAATAAAGTGAACTCGAGTTCTTTGTGTTACAGAGAATTCTGATAGCAAGTATCGTGTGTAGTGTATAAGCCTAGAGCTCAATATATAAAGATTACATCGCAACTAATCTTCCTAAAAACTAGCAACTAACTCCACGTCTTCTCACTAGCCGTTAAGGTCCATCTGGTCCACGTTTATTGTTAGTTGACCGAGTCTTTAGGACACGTGAATTATATCGGAGATAATCTGCAAAAATAAACAAAGAGGATATAATTGTTAGTTAGAAATAAGTTTCAGGATCCTTACAGTGAAGTGCTTGCGAGCTGCTCGGCCTATCCTGAAATCCGGTACCAACAATTGTCCCCAATTTTTTTACGGATGGCACATGCAAGCCAGCTATCAAGAATTTGAATTTTGATCTTATCGCTAAGTAATCATAATCCGAGAGAAGTTGATAGGCTGCTCAAGTCAAAAATGATTAGAGAAGTTAAATATCCTCGATGGCTAGCTAATGTGGTGGTAGTCCAGAAGAAAAATGGTAAGTGGAGAGTATGTGTTGATTACACAGACCTAAACAAGGCCTGCCCAAAAGATCCATTTCCTCTACCACACATCGATTCTATGGTGGACGCAACCGCTGGACATGAGAAGCTAACTTTCATGGACGCATCTTCGGGCTTTCAACAAATTCAAATGGAACCATCAGATTAGGAAGATACAGCCTTCATGACGCCCACAGATATTTATTGTTATATAAACAGAAAGTGTTCCAGTACAAATAAAGTGAGCTCGAGTTCTATGTGTTATAGAGAATTCTGATAGCAAGTATCGTGTGTAGTGTGTAAGCCTAGAGCTCAATATATAAAGATTACATCGCAACTAATCTTCCTAAAAACTAGCAACTAACTCCACGTCTTCCCACTAGCCGTTAAGGTCCGTCTGGTACACGTTTATTGTTAGTTGACCGGGTCTTTAGGACACGTGAATATATCGGAGATAATCTGCAAAAATAAACAAAGAGAATATAATTGTTAGTTAGAAGTAAGTTTCAGGATCCTTACAGTGAAGTGCTTGCGAGCTGCCCGGCCTATCCTGAAATCCGGTACCAACAATGCCCGCGTAATTGAATAACCGAGCAATAAAAGAAACTATTAACATCTTAGTTTCTTTAATAACCGAGCCAAAAAAAACGAATTCAGTTTTTTTTTGCTATATGCGGACCACTAAATTCTAATTTTCATCATTATATTTTTTTGCACTTACTTAACCAATATATTAACTTTTAGCATCTGATTGTGATATAAGTATATAACTGCAATCTGCCCATATTAGCAATACCTTCTTTTAGAGGAGTAATTTTAAAATTAAGTAACATTATGATTCTTGTGTTTACGCAGGCAAATATGAATACAAATAGGGAACATGAACTGGATTTGGAAGACTACACTGGATTTGAAAGACTACACAACAGCGATAAATAGGCAAATATGAATACAAATACCTTCTTTTTTTTATATTAGCTTAAATTAGTTTATTTTTTCATATACTCTCTAATCTATTGGGCTCTTTAATCTGTGGTTGTTTTATTGTTTTTTGCTAAATTTCTGGTTACTTAATAGCATTAAATAGCAGTTATAATTGCTGAAAAGTATAGCAGCTTTTCTTGCTGCTGAACTGGTCAAATTGTGCAGAAATAACTGCTGCACGTAATATATGTTTTTATTTTCAAAATAACTGCCCCGGGATTTCAGCAATTGATATAACAAAATTTAACTGCTAAAACCGCAAAAAAGAAGTTGGGCTTAATATTATATGGCTCAATGGTGCAGGATTCCTCCTATCTTTGCGTTTTCTGTTGCGGATCTGTTGTGTTTGTTCAAAGAGGTGTCGGCCCCGGATTGGAAAAGGAATGCTCTAAGAATCATTATGCTCACGGGTTGTTGGTGTTTGTGAATTGAAAGGAATTTGGCAATTTTTAGCCATCGTCCTCCTTCGGTGGCTCGGGTGGTTACGGAGATCAAGTATTGGAGCTTTGTTTGGTTTTATAATCGTTGTAAAGACCGGTCCTGTAGTTGGTACGACTAGTCGTCTTTTAATTTGTAATGCTTTTCTTTTGAGGCCTCTAGTGTCTTATTAGGGGTTTTCCGTTTTTTATATAATCGTCATTCCAAAAAAAAATATATATATTATATGGCTCATATCAATATCATCCGAAAATTTAAGTTTGAACGGTTAGAATTTTGGTACGATAGGTAACCACCCATCGCGATCGATAGTTATATAATGATTTCAAATAAAAGAAATAAACACCGATGATGGGTAAAACACTTTTCCTACCCAACTCATTTTAGCCCAATAAAAACCCACCCGAACCGTCCGTACTATATCCATATCCATATATATATATATACATATATATTCGTATTAATAACAGAAACGAGTACAATCATAATCGGCCGTTTAGGCGGCAAAAGTTGTAGAACCGGATTGCTTACGTCATGCCGAAACACCTTTTTCCTTTTCTGTTCGTCCTCTTCACGACGACGACGGCGGCCGCCGCCAACTCCTCCTCTCCTGCACCTTCTCCGTCCATTTCACCACCCGTCCCTAACCTTCCTCCTCCTCCTCCTCTGCCGCCGGCGCCGGGGTACATGCAGCAACAACAACTCAAGAACATAATCGACGCCCTAATCGGCGCCGGAGACTTCGCAGCGTGGGCAAACATCCTCTTCAATCCAATTTCAAACAACTCATCATCAATCCCTACATCCACCCTCATCCCGACCACCGCCACCATGTTCGTCCCCGGAAACGACGCCCTCTCCCACATCTCCGGCGCCGCCACCGGCGCCTACAGTTTCGACCCCTTCATCATCCCTTACCATGTCCTCCCCCAGCGCCTCACATTCTCGGACCTCCAACTCTTCAGAACCCTAACCCGAATCCCTACCCTTCTGCCCTCGAAAACCGTCGTAATTACGGACAACGCCCCTGCCCATTTCACCATTGATGATTCCTTGATCACACAGCCTGATATCTACAGCAACGACGCTGTATGCGTTCATGGAATTGCCAATATCCTCGATTACAAAGCCTACGGCCAGACTCCGCCGACCGTCCTTCCGCCACCGCCGCTGCCGCCGGCTGATGAAACAACGTTAAGTCCTCCGCCGGAAGTAACCGTAAGTTCAATGGGCGTTGTTGTTTCGTGCCTTGATTTCTTGATTCCTTTTGTTTTTCTTGTATATATGCGATTAGTTAGTTAGTTGAAACAACCCTGTACGGATGTACAATTTTCGATCTTTAAGTTCAACAAGATAGTTTTTGTGAATTGGGGGGAATATATTGAATGAAATCTTGAGTTTACTTCTTCATCTTGTGCATTGTATTTCTTCTTTGTTTTATGAATAATATTTTGCTATTCAACTATTTCTTTGGTTTTTTAATTTACACACATATATTTTTTGGAGTACGAATATTGTTTTTTTTTTTTTTAACGGTCAACTTATAAAAGAAAAAAAGAAAAAACGACTCACTAGCTAGTGGTTACAGGAATGTTGATGAGATCTACTCTTTTTACTTGAGAGTATGCAACTTTGGAGAGAAAACAAAATATAATTAATGATTTTTTTAATAAATTAACTACCTCCTCGTGGGTTATCTCGATACCATGTACTGTTTATACAATACGATTCGTAATTTTTAGTTAAACGATCAAAGCTATATACAGGTCATATCAGGCTTTGTATGAGTAATTCGAAAAAGCGTCATGTCGGATACTAAACACATTTGGGTGCAACAATAACAAAAGTTTTTAAAAGGAGAAAAACAAATATTTTCCTTCTACTCTAATTAACAATTACAATTGTTGACACTTGTCAACACCAGATTTATTCTCATAAAAAAATTTTCTCCCTAATAAATTCCTTTTAATTGAAAATTTTATCTTATTTTATAATCATGATATATTTTTACTTAGTTATATTTATGGAATTATGGCAATCATAGATTAGTTTACATATTATTTTTATTAAAATTATTTTTTAAACTATTTTTATATTCATTTTAATAAATATTTAAAAAACTTATAAGTACCAATAAACACTTATTTAGTGTGTTTTCAAATATAATTAAGCAAATCATATTTCATATTTTAATTAATGAATAACTAATATTGTTTTACAAATCCAATCAGCATTGTGGATGATACTATTTATAAAGAATTCATAAACGACAAAAATCATGTTCATAATATCCAATATTAATTTTTTTATAATATATCACATAATCCATGTTCATCACATTTTAAAAATTTTAAACATAGCGACTAATACAATTGCAAGTTTTATAATATATACCAAGATAACATTTTTTTAATTGATATAACATTATAATTATAATATTCTGATTATAATTTAGATTTTATACTCAACAATCAGAATATGTTCATTATAATTTTAATAAAACTTTATACTCGCCTAACTCTCCATACACACTTAAAGTCTCAAATTTGTCATATCATAAATTAATGTTAGTCGCTATTCATGGTTGGATTTTTTTTAAGCAACCATTTTTCATACATGCTCACGTTAATGTTGCATTTTCCAAATATACAAGAAGAGACATGCTCTAAATATTGTATTTTCATAAAAAGGGTAAAGTCACCAATACCATATTATTAGTTATTATTTTATTTAATCTAATGTAATACGTTATCCCAGTAGTAAAAAAACTATGCATTAATTATCAGTTATATATATTTTATAATGATTCAACCCGTATAACATATGGGTTCTATCCTAGTAATTTATATTTAAATATATGTATAAAGTATTTGAGTTAGGGAAAATTTTAAAGCTAATAATGTCAGGAATTCAGGGGCAGCCCGGGTATAAACGGGATAGCGACCGCCTAGAACCTGAATTTTTGGAGGGCCCAGATTTTTAAAATTTTTCTATATGTGTGTGTTTTTAATGATTTTTTTATAAATACTATGAAAATAGTTAACAATTGCTTGCTAGTTCAGCCGGTTTAGTAGCCAAGTTAAGATGTAGAGGTCCAAGGTTAGCTGGAGTGTTTTTTTGTTTTCTGAGAACCAATCCATTTTTTTTTATTTTTTATAAAGTTGAGGGACCATGATACGACTCAACCAAAACCGTCAGACCTAGGCCCACATGGCAATCTCAAAACAGGCCCATGCGAAACCTAAAGGGTGCTGCTATTGATACATCCTAATACGCTGCGTATTAGGCAATACGCTGCGTATTAGGTTTATACCAATCATGATCAACTAATCATTAGCAATCATTACGTAATCATAAACCCTATATGCAGCGTATTATGGAATACGCGGCGTATAGGGCATTTACATTTTCCAGCCTACTTATTTCTCTCCCACACCTTCACATCTCCCTCACTCTCTCTAATCTCTCTCTCTCTCTTTCTAAAATCCCAACTCTTACATAACTCCTACAAAAAATGTCAAAACACCACGATAACGAGATGACCGACAATCAATATCATTCACAACCTACCCCGAAAGCTTCAAAGTGGATTTTACAAAAATGGAGACCACCACGAAGAACCGGTGAGGAATCTTCAAACAGACGAGAATAGGTGGAAGATGTGGAAAATAAAAGTAATCCACCTCAATGGATATTTCCAAACAGAAACTCTGATACGTGGTCCGAGAATGTTCACACGTTCTACAACAACGGAGACGCTCCGTTTTGTTATTCTAAATTTCTCGTTAACATAAAGTTAGACGGTCGATTCTGGGGTGCTCTCCTTGGGTATGAAGAAAACGGTGAACTAACAGCAAATGTATGTATTAATCTTTTATATGGGTTCTACATTTATTGATATTCTATATTCTGTATAGTTGTTAATTTATATTTACCCGATTGATCTTTGTACATTTTTTACAGCACATTGAAGCCTGGGTTAACAGGATGATGCGTCGCAGACAGGGGTTACTAAAGAAAAATGGGCCGTCGGGATTGCGTTGGTCGATCTTACCACCTCAATTTAGAGATGACTTGTGTCATAATGATCCAAAGATTACGGCCAGATACGCCAATGGTACCGATGAAGTATTCCCGCCTTTCTGGGAGGTCGATTACGTGTATGTGCCGTTACACGTAAGGGATGTTAAAGAGTGGTTGTTGTGCCGTATCGACATGCAGACAATGGAGATGGTTCAGTTTTGGACAAATCACCGGTTCAGGAAAGAGTATTCGCGATTATTGTTTGATCCTTTGTTCGATCCAATGGCGATTTGTTTTGGATGGCTCTTGGATGAGATACATTATTGGCGTCGGTATACAGGACCGTACACAGGACGGGGTCAGAAGATTTTGACCTTTGCTGTAAACGAAGAATATCTACCCAAGGATTGTTCCAGTATAGGTCCGGATTCGGGGGTGGTTGCATGCATGTTGATGCAAAAGTTAGTGGAGATGACGCCGTTAAATATGGACGGTGATCTTAAGGAGACATGTATGTCTTACCGTAGACATATGGCTGAGAAATTATATCAATGTCGTTTTGAACCTTCCATTTAGGCGTCTTTGGTTGTAGTTTATTTTTAAAATGTATCCTTATTTGTAATAATAGATAAAAAAAAATTAAATTCTCGTTATAACATTTTCTCTCCTTAATAAAAGCAATTATTCGTTTATAATAAAAACATAGAGCTACAAATACGTTAAATATAAAAAACAGAGTCAAGAACTTTCACCCGGCTCTTCCAAAACAACTTTCTTCTAGAAGTAGAACTTGAGGCCTGTATTTTCACCCGGATCTTCGGATAGTCTTTTTCAGTCTTTACACCTAACTCACTGTCAAGAACGTACACGTACAAAATTCGAATGTTTTCACCGATGTAAGAAATTAGACGATCAACATCCTCGTCACTCCTTAATGGTTCAAGCCCATTGTCAAGATCAAACCCGGGTTTCCTGTAATAAAAACACATATTATTTATATTTTCATAGCCCAAACGGGGCATTATCAGACCCATATCAAAGAATCTGAACTCGTCAACATGGCAGTAATCAGCTAGCGTACAGAGACTTTCTACGTATCTTCGTCCCGGCAAATCGGTAAAATGACCGTAATGCATGATTTTTAAAGTAAAATACCCCGGGTTATTTGCGTAGTCATCACCCAGCATTAACTTGGGCTCGTTTACAGACCGGACAGTCCATGAGCGGGTAGTCATTTTTCTTCTTCTTCGACCCGGGTTTACAATTTAAAGCTTCGTTTTTTCCGAACCCCGACATTTAAACCATCCAAACCTCTTAATGTTTGGATCTTGGTAGTTGGGTTAATACGCGGCGTATTTAATAATACGCAGTGTAGGACCGTTGATTACTCAGAGAAATAATCAAGACAAGAACTCTTTACATGCAGATCACAACCATGCGGAATAAAGTTGTATCATACTTGTTTTTACTTAAGCTTTGTTTTTCTTATACTTGTAGTTTGATTGTATTGATTGCATAAACTAGTGAACACAAGATAATAAATTTCTCGGTACTATTTGCATTAACTCAAGTTCAAACTGTTACAAGTGTAAGCACTAAAACGGGTACTTGTGAATGAACTAGCTAACAACTATAAATAGTACTAAGGAGATCAACTACAGCCGTTGATCTCATACGGGCTAATCTAACCGTACATAAAAGTCAAACAATAAACTTACTAAAAGAACATTAGTAAACATACAAAAGAGGAAATGTGCAAAATGCATTTATCTATAAGTAGGAGACGGCTAGGATGTGACTTTGGAAGAATGAAAGTTGTTGCAGGTCTGAATTCTGCAAAAGTAATATTCCTGTACTTTTCCGGTTGAACTCTTTATTCTGTTGGATAAAAGAGTTCACCCGGAAATGTTCTTCCGGTTGAGCTTCCGGTTGACAAAAGCTTCCGCTTGAGCGTTCTTCCGCTTGAACATATCTTCAACCGGAAATCTTCGTCTTGATCCGGTTGACTCAGAAAATCATTTCCTTACAATCTCCCCCTAAGATGATGCTGCCAAAATTTGTCCTCTGTATGTTGTTCTTCAAAAATTGACTATCTCCAAGAACTTCATTCTTCAGGAGATGGTGGCCTTTCAAATTGAATCCTTGTTTTGTTCAATTCTCTCATGATCCTCCTGGTCTTAAAGTCTCTGGTTGAAAGAAGGGATCGTTTTGCAATGGACTTCTTCCTTCCAGGTGAAACACCAGAGGCAGGATCAGCAGATGGCTTGACAGTTTCAGTTGGGACTTTTTCTTTCCCTTTATCTGCTTGAGAAGAAGTTTGAACAGAACTGGTTGCGGCTGACTCAATGGGTTCAAAAGGTTTTGTTGGAGATATGGTGGGTGGTTTCATGGCTTGTGGTTGTGGGGTTGAAGAAGTGGAGTGTTTAGGTGGTGATGAAGGTTGATTATACTTCCAAGTAGGTGGGCAGGGTTTAGGCTTAGCAGGGGTGATATCAGTCCAGTTATCTAGCCTGTATTTTGGATGAATATACTTAGGCTTGGTAGATCTGGATCCCCTGGGCCTAGGATTCATTCCCCTGGGTCTATGGGAGTAAAATCTGGAAGATGGAGTGGGAACACGGGAGGCTGATTGCTTGAGTCTTTCCAACAAGTTGGAGGGGAGAGACTCAGCAAGTAGGTCAGATTCTTCAAAGGGTTCTGGCTTAATGTATGTAGATGAGGGGTTACCTGTGACTGTCTCAGATGGCAAGGGCATTTGGAGACTTGGGATCACAGCAAACTCTGCTCCTTTCACTTGTTTGAGTAGCTCATCAACAATTTTACAAGTATCTTTAGCCTTCATCTTCTCTACTTCAGCAGCAGGCTTGAGACATCTGATGATGGCACATTTCTTGATCCTTTCCAATAGCTCCAAGTTGTCTAAACTCTTGTTTAAGACAGTTGGCATTTTGGAAGCTATGTTGATCAGCCTGTTTTTCTCCTGTTCATCCAATTTAGCAAGGTCGTAGACCTGCATTCTCCATTCAATTGACCTCTTCCTTGCTTCTTCTACCATTCCTTCAACCACAAAATCATTAGAGAAAAGATCTAGATCTGCCAAGAATTTGTTGTATTGAATGTTTGATTTGGCTTCTTCTGATCTTATTCTGGATTGATTATCTTCCCAGTCATGGACGAAATCTTCTTCAATTAGATCATCCATAGTCTCTTGCTCTTCTGACTGGTCAGAATCAACCATAGTATCTAATGCTCTTGGTTGAGGAGTTATGCAATCCTTACTCTTCTTCAGTCTGATCATCCTCCTTGGTTTGGCTTGTTTCTTTCTTTTAAAATTTAGAGGAGGTTCTGAGTCGGAGGTGGAATGCATTTGAATCAGTGTTTCAGCAATCTCAGCTTCAGTTGAGTTTTCCGGTTGAGTCTTTTCCGGTTGAGATTTTTCCGGTTGAGACTCTTCCGGTTGAACTTCAGCCGGAGATTTTGTACTTGTATTTTTCAGTACATTGCTGATTGTTTCAGTTGTAGCTTCTTCTCCTTTTTCACCTTCAACTTCTTCAGTCTGAGTGACTGAAGCATCATCAACCACATCTTCATGAACCATATCAACAACTGGTTCAGAAGCAATGTTAGTTGTGATCTCATCCACTTTAGATTTGGCAAATGCCTCCTCTTGTGGGATAATCACATTTGTCAAGAAATGCTTGACTTGCAAGATGCTCTCTGGCTGAGCACCTGCAACTAACATTGTTGCTTCAATCATTCCCAACAGGCTTGGATCCTGTGGAAATACCTTCATGAGTGAGCTCATCTTCACCTTAGTCAACCCATCAGCAACTGAAAAGGGGTCAACATCAGCCAGTTTGAAGGCTGTATGCCTTACATCTTCAGGTAGAGGCACTGTTTGATCGACTTCTTCTTCTTCAGTTGTGGTTGCAACAACAGCAATATCAGGTGTTGGAGGATTAGTCTTCTCCCCCTTTTTGGCAGCATCAGCTTCTACAGCCTGACCTCCAAAAGGAAATGGGTTCAAAGAGCTAACCTCAGCAGAATGCTGTGCAACCGGTTGAAATTTATGCAGGGGAAGTTTCCGGTTGAGCAGTTGGGGCATCAACAGGAATTTCTTGAGCTTGAGCAGCAGCAGGAGATGACATTACAAGGCTGGCAACAGTCGAATTAAGACTGGTTACCTGAGCCTGTAGTGATTTGTACAAGGCCGTTAATTCTGTAAGTGTTAAACTATCCTCAACTGGAATTTTACCAGTATCATAGGAAAAAGATGGACCATCAACCCTAGGTTGATCAAGTCCACCACCCTGGTTTTCTTGGCGCCTGGGATTCCCCTCAACTATAGTTTTTCCCTTAGGATCCACTAGGGGACCTTCCGGTTGAACTAAAGTGTGGGTTGCCATGGATTGGGTCTTATTGATGTTACTACCAACATCAAAGTTCAATGAGAAACTTTGAGTGGCAGCAGCCCTTTCCACATGAATCTCATCTAAACTCCTGAGATTCACCTCCTGGGGTGAATGGGGGTTAGATGTAGCAGTGTGAGTGTCACTCAGAATGTTCCCATGTAATGTGGTGCTTGGGTTAATAACACCATCATCTGTGACAACTCTTTCTACATCATCATTCACAGGTGAGAAGTGTGAAGTGTAGGGTGAGAAAGTGGATGGGGATTGTACATCCATATGAAATGACTCCCCCTCAGAAGAAGGTTCATCAACAAGTTTAAATCCCAATTTGGCTGACCCAAATGGCTGTGTGCCAAGGGTTGGTTCAGGGCTGGAGGTAATAGGTTGCAAGAGAGGAGTAGGCTCTTGCACAACCTTTTTGAGCCTTTTGAGCTTTGTAGGCTTTGGGGAAGGGGGGATGATAGGAATTGATGGTGGGTCTGAATCTCTTCTCCTTTTTCTTTTGAAAATTAAGGTTTGTTTATCAGAAGGAGAAGGTGGTTGATCAGTGGTGGGTTCAACAACTGTGGATGGTACAGTGTTGTCCACTGGAGCAAGTTGCTCTTCAGAAGCATGTGTTTCCGGTTGAGAACTAGGTTCTCCCTGTTCAACCGGAATCACCCTTTGGATTGGCATGGGATGGTCAGTGTCCCTCCCAAGGAAAGGCTTCTTGTTGGTGGTTAATTTAGAAAAAGTGTTTTCAGATAATGCTCTTGGAACCAGCATCATATTTCCTTCTAAATTAAGTTGGGGGTATTGTTTTTGCAAAATGTAAGTCAGAAATCTAGGGTACATGTAAAAAGCAAAATTCTTTGCATTACCCTTTAGAGCATTAAAGATTACAGCAGAAAAGTTGTATACCTCCCCTTTCACCACAGCATAGAATGCAGATGCTTGCTCAGTAGCCATTTCATCAAAACCTGATCTCTTTGGCGAGAGGCACACCATGATAGTGTGAGCCAGAAATCTCCATTTGTAGGGTATTTGACCCTTGTTAACCGTGGCAGTTCCTTCAGTAGCACCACCATAGCCAATTTTGTTGAGCAGGGCCATGTATTGCTTCGGTGTTCTTCGAACATACCCGTTCTGGTCATTTAGCTTCAGCAATTCCCTTATCAGCGACTCAGTGATGAGAACAGTTTCCCCTTTTATGGTTGACTTCAGTGTATCTTCCTCCACATCATCAACATCCTTCTCAAGCAGTTGGATGTTCTTCCAAAATTCAGAGAGAATTTCCTCATACATATACACCGCAACAGTGAGTGCGTGATTCAGATATGACGATTTGAGAAAATTGATCATCCCTGTGAAAATTTCAGCGTGTGTAGAGTTCACTGGTTCGTCAAGAATCGCAACCAAGTTGTGTTCAAGAGGAAAAGGATCATCCTTTACAGGTTGCTTCCCTTTTGCTTTGGACTTCGGTGCCATTGTTGATTTATTTTGAGAGAAAATTTTGGGAGTAGGAAGAAATGGTTCTGAAAATTTCTAGGTTTTCGGATTTTGAACGGTTTCTTGCTTTTGGATTATGAGGAGTGTTGAAGGGGTTGGGGGTATTTATCTGGTGGGTTTAACGGTGAGTGACAGTTAACAGCGATGGATAAAGTGCGCTGAGTCACAGGAGAGAGAAAGGAAAAAGTGCAAGTGGGTCCGCAAAAAGTGTGCTTCAGGTGGTTGTATAGTACAACCGCCTGTTGCGTGTCTTTTGAATTTAATTCAGATATTTTCTAGAACAATAAATTCAAACACTTTAAATGCACAATCCGCTTGAAAATGTGTGCCTCAACCGGTAAATTAAATGATTCATTTAAAGCAAAAGTTTTCCGGTTGAGATTCAAGCGGAGATTTTTCTCTCCTCACAACAAAATTTCTTTCCGTTTGAAAGTTGATCCGGACAGATTTCCGGTTGAAAATTTTTCCGGTTGAGATTGTCAACAGGAAATAAAATTTCCGTTTGAAAAATTTTCAAAGTTAAACTGATTTTTCAAATAAAGAATTGTTGTTTCGTTTACCAGTTTCAGAAATTGGGATGGTGTGATCAAAACATGAGTTTCCGGTTGAAGATGACTTTCCGGTTGAGATTCAACCGGATATGTTGAACTGGAAAGTTCAACCGGAAGATAGAAAAACACTTGATTTTGAAAATTACATGTATCAGTTATCATAGTTTAACAGTATGACCTGACTATGATTGAAAAGGTGTCTAACTGATACAAAAACTTTTCTTTTTCTTTTTCTTTTTGTATCAAGAGACGGGCTCTTTGACACAAAATGGTCTCTTTTATTAAGTTTGTGAAAACAATTTAATCAGTCAAAGTTCATCATACCAATGGCACTAATGAGATAGAAAAATCTAGCTTCATCAAATGCTTTGGTAAATAAATCAGCCAATTGTTGATTTGTATGAACTTTAACCATTCTAATTAAATGTTTCTCAGCACAATCTCTAATAAAATGGTACCTGATGTCAATGTGTTTTGCTTTTGAGTGTTGAACAGGGTTGTTTGTGATTGAGATGGCACTGTTGTTGTCTGCAAGAATAGGAGTCTCCATGAACTTGATGCCGTAATCCAACATTTGATTCTGAATCCATAAGACTTGACTGCAGCAACTTGATGCGGCAATATATTCAGCCTCAGCAGTAGAAGTAGATACACAGGTCTGCTTCTTGCATTGCCAAGACACAAGTCTTTCTCCTAAAAATTGGCATCCTCCAGTAGTAGACTTCTTGTCTAAGTTGCAGCCAGCATAATCACTATCAGTGTAAGCTTTGAAGGAGAAATCTGAATTCTTTGGATACCACAACCCAAGCTTTGGTTGTCCTTTGAGATATCTAAAAATTCTCTTCACTGCTAACATGTGTGATTCCTTTGGTTGACACTGGTATCTAGAACATAAACAGACACTAAACATGATGTCAGGTCTGCTAGCTGTGAGATAGAGCAGTGATCCAATCATTGCCCTGTAGAGATGAACATCCACTGGCTTTCCACTTAAGTCACTGTTTAACTTGTGGGAAGTGGAGATGGGGGTTCTTGAAGTTGAAACAGACAGCATGTCAAATCTTTTTAGCATATCTTGAATATATTTTGACTGATTCAAGAATATTCCATTTGCAGTTTGCTTCACTTGTAATCCTAAGAAGAAATTCAGTTCACCCATTGAACTCATTTCAAACTTAGATTGCATCAGACCTTCAAACTCTTTGCATAAGGCAGCATTGGATGAACCAAAGATGATGTCATCAACATAGATTTGTACCATCAAAGTATCTTTGCCATCAGATTTCACAAAAAGTGTTTTGTCAATAGCTCCTCTCTTGTAGCCATTCTCTAGGAGGTAGTTTGAAAGAGTTTCATACCATGTCCTAGGAGCTTGCTTGAGACCATATAAAGCCTTGATTAGCTTGCATACCTTGTTGGGGTGATGAGGGTCTTCAAAGCCTGGAGGTTGCTTGACATACACATCCTGTTCCAAAAGACCATACAGAAAGGCACATTTGACATCCATTTGAAATACCAGAAAGTTTTTGAAAGCAGCATAGGCAAGAAATATTCTGATTGCTTCAAGCCTGGCCACTGGAGCAAAAACTTCATCATAATCAATGCCTTCTTCCTGTGTGTAACCTTGAGCTACAAGTCTTGCCTTGTTTTTGATCACTATTCCTCTGTCATCCTTCTTGTTTCTGAATACCCATTTGGTGCCAATTGGTTCTTCACCTTCAGGTAGGTCTACCAATTCCCAAACCTTCTGTTTATTGATCTGAAACAATTCCTCTTGCATTGCCTCTACCCAGCTTTCATCTTCTAGAGCATCATTGATCTTTGTGGGTACTTCTTGAGACAGAAATGCAGCATGTAGGCAAATGTTTGCATCAATAGACTTGCTTCTTGTCAACACAGGAGCTGACAAGTCTCCTATAATATTCTCCCTTGGATGATTCTTACTAACTCTTCTATCAGTAAACATTGGGAATTCATGGCTTCTACCATTGTGAGGAATATTGAGTTGAGGTAGTAACTCAATATTGTTGATTTGTGAAACAGGATCTGAAACTTCTTGAGAACTGGGGACTGAATCTGAGATTAGATGCTCAAAACTGTACTCATTTGACCCAGCATCAGTTGAATCATTGGATTCATTGTTCTCAAAATTTTCTGAAAAATTGTTTTCCGGTTGAGTGTCAACCGGAGATTCTACTGTCACAGGATCCGTTTGAACTTCAACCGGAAGTTCAACCGGATGAATTTCTGCATCAGCAATAACAATTTCAGAGACTTTCTTTGAATTGTTGGGTGTCACAGGCTTGGTGCTGAGTGATGAAAAGAAGTTAGGTCGCATTTGCAGGCCCTTGGTATTCATCTGCCAGATATTCTCAGCTGATCTCATGTGATTCTGCTTATGTTCCTGTTCCTGCACTGTTGAACTTAATGGCTTCTCAATGGTAAAATTGAAAGCAGAGGTTAGTGCATCTATATCAAATAACCAATCCGGTTGAGATACAAAGTTGTTAAGAGATTTCTCATTAAAAGATACATTAATGGTTTCCTCAACAATTTTGGTACTTTTATTGTATACTCTGAATGCTTTTGACACACCAGAATATCCAACAAAATATCCCTCATCTGCTTTTTCAGCAAACTTAGGTAACAACCTATTAGTTATCAAGATAGTAACAGGACATCCAAATGATTTGAAAAAGTAAATGTTAGGTTTTCTACCTCTCCAAAGTTCATAAGCAGTTTTATTTTTACCCTTAACAATCAAAGTCCTGTTTTGGACGTAGCAAGCAGTATTTACTGCTTCTGCCCAAAATATCACAGGTAATTTAGAATCTGCCAACATTGCTCTAGCAGCCTCAATTAATGTCCTATTTCTCCTTTCTGCAACACCATTTTGTTGTGGAGTTCTAGGAGCACTAAATTGTCTAAGAATTCCCTTTTCCTCACAAAATGAATTCAAAACATGATTTTTAAATTCAGTGCCATTGTCACTTCTGATTGTCTTAACTTTCAGTTTTGCTTGATTTTCCAAAGATACAATTAGTGTTTTTAACAATTCAGCAGTTTCATCTTTTGTTTTTAAGAAAAACACCCAAGTATATCTTGTAAAATCATCAATGATGACAAAACAGTATGACCTTTTTCCCAAACTCATCACTCTAGTTGGACCAAACAAATCCATATGTAAAAGTTCTAGAGGTTGAGTGATAGAAGACTCAGTTTTTGGCTTGAAGGAGGTCTTGTGTTGCTTACCCTTGAGGCAAGAAACACAGTGCTCAGAACAGTTGAACTGCTTGTTAGGAAGACCTTTAACCAAGCCAAGATTCACTATTCTGTTCATTTTCTTGTAGTTAACATGACATAACCTCCTGTGCCATAAATCGGATTCATCCACTGAGGCTTTGGATATAAAGCATGCAATTCCACTTGCTGGAGTGGCAGCAGATAGATCCAAAATATATAGTCCTTCTCTCCTAGGTGCTCTGAGCAACACAAGTTCCTCAGGGATGTTAACACCAGGTTTTAAGACTATTGCCTCTCTCTCAGTAAACATGAAATTCAAATTTTTGTCACACATTTGTGAGACACTAAGTAAATTGAAATTCAATGTATCAACAAAATTTACCTTGTCAAAGGTAAGCTTCCCATTACTAACAGCACCTTGTGCAGTAATGTGTCCTTTTGCACTCCCAAAAGCTACAGGACCTCCGTTTATATTTTTGGGGTTTTCCAATACATGCTTATTTCCTGTCATGTGGCAAGTGCATCCACTATCAACAACCCATAGGCTTTGTTGGCCTTTATTATGCACCTACACACAGAGAAAATTGATTAATTTCTAAAGGGAACCCAAGCCTTTGAGGTCTTGGGCTTGCCAGAAGCATCATAATACTTGTACTCTCTAAGTACTAAAGTATTTTGTATTGGATCCTCATTCAACAGATCATCTTGATCAATGTTCAAGTGTTCAGACTGTTCACTTGTTTGATCTTGCCTGTTTGTTTTGCTAAGCCTTCTCTCAGCAATTTTCCTCTCTCTGTATTCCCTATATTTCTTTTGTTTGTTAGTCAAAACCTTTGGCACCTCATTGTGTGAGATGTAGGTTTGATCAACACTAGTTACTGGTGAGATTCTAGCCTTTGGATTTGAAAATTTGTTTGACTGGCTAGATCTCTCACTGTGAAATGCAGCAGTGGCATTTCCACTTGAACTAGAGGGAATTTCCGGTTGAGAGTTGTGCTTGTTTTTCACAAAATTTTCTCTAGAGGTGGTCTTGCCTCTAGATGGGTTTCTCCTTCCTTGACCTTCAAAATGGTCATATTCATCAGTAAACTGAACCCTGGGTCGTTGTTTAGGTGCAGTAACTGATCTCAGTGTTTTGGAGCTTTCCGGTTGAACTTCATTTCCGGTTGAAAATTTTTCCGGTTGAAGTTCAGCCGGAACCCTGTTCAATTTTAAGACTGAAAAACTTCCATTTTTGTTGTTCCCAATTAAAACTTTGTTTGACTCAGTATCAAAATATTTCAAAGTGTTGCTTCTTACAGGTGAAGTTTTTCCTGTAGATCTTTTCTGAGTAAGAACAGTTTTGGGTTTTAACAAATTTTGTGTTTTGCTCAAAGGATTGAATTTGCACATTGCAGCCATGTGCCCTTTTTCACCACAGAAAACACATTCAAACATTTTCCTTTGGTAAGTGTTTGTGTTTTTGGCTGAATCTTCATTTGTGACCTGGTGGTAAGTTAACTTACCCATTTTCTCAGTTTCACTGGGTTTTGACTGCTCAGGTAGTTTTCCTCCAACTTTTGAGTCTTTGGGCTCATAAATAGTTGGGGGTGGAAAAGCAACTTTTGGTTTTAAAACCTTGGATTGGTCAACAGATGCTGATGTGCTAGCATCTTTGACTTCACATTTCACTAATGATGATTCAACAGAATTTGTTTCAGAGCATGTGGTGCTATCAACAGTTAGACTCACACCACACTCCTTCTGAAGTGCTTGGATTGGAGCAATAACAGGTGAATATTCCTTGGGTGGTTCAACATTGTTGTACCCAATACCTGTTTTCCCATGCATTACTCCATTCCAAAGTTTCTCAGCTTTCTTGTTAGCTGTTTGAAATTTGTCACAGGTGAACAAAGCATCTTTTAACTTAATTTCAAGAATGTCATTTTCTGCTTTTGCATCTTTTGTTTCTTGTCTTGAAACAGTTAGTTTGTTCAACAAATCTTCCAATTGTGTTTCCAAAATAGAGTTAGTCAGCTTCAATGCATCAAATTCTTTGTTCAAATTTTCAAGTTTGGTGATGTATGCATTTTCAGTTTTCTTAAAGCAATTTTTCAACTCATTCAGATTAGAAACTTCATCAATTAGATCAGTGTTATGTTTCCTGTACTTTGACACTTGTTCTATGCATGCAGGGCTGCATAGATTTTCCAAAACTTTTTCAGGAATCTCATTTACCTGTTCTGTTGAATCTTCTTTGGCCATCAAAGCATGGTTGATTGGCTCAAACTCAGTGACAAAGTCATCCCATTCATAGCATTCAGTCTGGTTAGCTACAGCTGCCACTACATTTTGATTTCCAAGTGGTTTTGGTTGAGTTGGCTGTTGGTTGCTGTTGCTGTTGATGTGTTGACTGCTGCTGTTGTTGCTTCCATGATTTGATCTCTGTTGGACATTGTTGTTGTTATTCTGTCCATCTCTCCTTGGCTGCTTGCATTCCCTAGCAAAATGACCAAGTTGGTGACAATTATAACATTTAGCTTTAGATTTATCCAACCCAATTGATGATCCCTTTGACCCTTTATAAGTTCTTCCTGTTCTCTTATAAAACCTTTGGGCTCTTACAGAAACCATAGCTAATTGAGTTAAAATGTCCATTTCCTCTAGATCATCTGCCCCTATGCATTCCAAGTCTTCACGTGTGAATCCTTGAGATGAGTCAGTTGCCACATAGGCAGAGTGAGAGTTGTCAAACAATGTTGAAGAACTCTCTGAGCATCTAGTTGGCTCATTGAAACTGACTGAGGGTGAGTGATATTGAGAAGAATTTGAGATCTTTTGAAAATCAGTTGTAACCAAAGCAGTGGTTTGCAACTGTGGTGATGCCTCAGGGAAGTTATTTTGCTTAAGATTAAGCTCCATTTCATAAGCACTAAGGACTCCATGGAGTTCACTTAGTTTAAGCTTTTTGAGGTCCTTGCACTCCCTAATGCTTACTGTGTAAACAGTCCACATTGGAGGTAAGGATCTCAGGAACTTCCTGTTAGCATCAGCCTGTTCTATTGTTACTTCTACCTTTTGCAATTCATCAAGAAGTGAAACAAATCTAAGATACTGGTTGGTCATAGATTCACCAGTTTTGTAAGTGAAGTTTTCATATCTTTGTTTCAGAACATCCTTTTTGTTTTCCTTAACCTCACTAGACCCTTCATACATTTCACTGAGAGCATTCCACAAGCCATTTGCTGTCTTATATCCCTTAAACCCTACCAGTATAGAGTTGGGTAATGCAGCCTGGAGTGTCCAGTAGGCCTTGTGATCATATTCAAGCTCATTATAATCAGCTTCAACATATTTTTCTAGTGGTTTTGGTATTTGCACTTCGGCATCATCAGCAGATTGAACAGTTGGACTATAAGGACCTATAGTCAACCTGTTCCAAATGCGTCTGTCTAGGCTTCTAACAAAACCTTCCATCCTGAGTTTCCAAGTATCAAAGTCATCAGGAGTGAAAATTGGTGGTTTGTTAGAGCTACCATTTAGTGAACCAAGAGTTAAGTCAGTCATTGTGAAAAACAGTTTGTAAAACAGAAAAAGCTTGTAAAAACTCAAGTGAGCAAGTAAAGTATCAACTTTGAAGCACTAGAAGTCTTCAAAGTGCAGAGCCAAAGCTCTGATACCACTTGTAGGACCGTTGATTACTCAGAGAAATAATCAAGACAAGAACTCTTTACATGCAGATCACAACCATGCGGAATAAAGTTGTATCATACTTGTTTTTACTTAAGCTTTGTTTTTCTTATACTTGTAGTTTGATTGTATTGATTGCATAAACTAGTGAACACAAGATAATAAATTTCTCGGTACTATTTGCATTAACTCAAGTTCAAACTGTTACAAGTGTAAGCACTAAAACGGGTACTTGTGAATGAACTAGCTAACAACTATAAATAGTACTAAGGAGATCAACTACAGCCGTTGATCTCATACGGGCTAATCTAACCGTACATAAAAGTCAAACAATAAACTTACTAAAAGAACATTAGTAAACATACAAAAGAGGAAATGTGCAAAATGCATTTATCTATAAGTAGGAGACGGCTAGGATGTGACTTTGGAAGAATGAAAGTTGTTGCAGGTCTGAATTCTGCAAAAGTAATATTCCTGTACTTTTCCGGTTGAACTCTTTATTCTGTTGGATAAAAGAGTTCACCCGGAAATGTTCTTCCGGTTGAGCTTCCGGTTGACAAAAGCTTCCGCTTGAGCGTTCTTCCGCTTGAACATATCTTCAACCGGAAATCTTCGTCTTGATCCGGTTGACTCAGAAAATCATTTCCTTACACGCAGCGTATTATTAAATTGAATGACCGGGGTGTCAAGTCGCTGGTCAGAGATTCATGCGAAAGTAACCTAATACGCTGCGTATTAGTACATACGCTGCGTATTAGGTTAGGAATCTTACAGACAGGTCAGAGATTCCTGCGAAGCAACATAATACGCAGCGTATAACCGTATACGCAGCGTATAATGTCTTCATCAGCCAGATTCTCAGTACTTTCGACGACCATATGTTTGATTTTGAGTACGATGAACAATAAACGCTTTAAAACAACATCAAAGGTCCTACCTTATAAACGGGACCATTTTCTTGTATCACATTTACACCATAAGAACATCTCTGGTCCTACCTTATTGGACCACTCTTTAGTATACACAAGGGTGGTAAACGCTTTAAAACAACACAAATGTCTTACTGGGATTATCTTTTTCCCGACGAGTCATCGTCTAATGACTCCACGTGGAATCCATCGTCCCAACACTCAACGTGGGATCCATCATCCCAACATTCGTCGTATGTTCCGTCTTCACAAAACGTACGTAAAAATTAAAAAAACTTCATATATATTGTTTTGAATATAATTGGATTTATGACATTATGAAGACATTTCCTATTTTATTTTATTTGGAAGGTTACCTCCTCAATACATGGGACAAACTCGTCGTTTAACGAGGCGGTGTTCGACTTAAATCAAGTATGATTTTTTTTTTTAAATTCTGTAATTATTTTTAGGTGCTAATGAATTATAGGGTTTTATAAAACTGATAAATATTCTGTATTTTTTCTTTTTATAGGATGCTTCTCAATTAAAAGTGTTTAACCCCTTTGTTTCAAAGCCGTTCTTCGACTTGAACGAGGCAAGAAAAAACCATATGAACGTCTATTATTTAATATTTTTAATATTTTATGGGTACCTAATGTATTTATAGTTTAAAAAATTATGCTTTTTATTGTTTGTAGATACCCGATTGCAATTATGGTCAAGAAAATAATTTCTCAGCTGCACCCCATGTTGGGCCTTCTAAATCTGAGTATGAATATCAATCACAACAACAAACAGATAAAAATAACTTAAGTGAAAGTGACAGCTCGGATGAGTTTGACGAGTTTGACGAGTTTGGTCACCGTAAAATATTCCCACAGGACGTTGATTATTCCACGGATCAGGTGTTTTTGATATGTTTTCTAAACTGTCTAAAATAATTCTTCAGTATTTATTTAATTGTTTTAAACTAATTAAATTTAATAATATTTGTAGGTATTTCGAACTCACGATGAGTTGATTAAGTGGGCCAAGCAGAAAGCCCGTGAGAATGGTTACGCGCTTATAACACGGCGGAGCAACCCGAAGAAAAAATCTACTTTTGTTCAGAAAGTGTGGCTCAAATGTGATCGTTGGGGGGTATATGTTAGCACAGCCACCCAAAGAAAAACCGGAAGTAAGAAAATAAACTGTCCGTTCGAGCTGACTGGTGAGTACGATGGTATGACCCATTCATATCGGTTGATTGAGAAATTCCCACTGCATAACCACCGGCGGGCCAGGCATCTCGAGGGTCATGCGTATGTCAGGAGACTTCGTGAACCAGAAGAAGCTATACTTTCTGACCTAATGCAGGAGCACGTGCCGCCAAGAGGAATACTATCTGCTATAAAGAAGAAATTTCCAGATAATGATTCCGTACTTAAAACTATTTATAACGCCCAGGATAAAATTAAGGCGAGAAAGAGAGTAGGTACTACACCGATGGAAGTTCTTGAGAACTTACTCATTGAGAAGAATTACGTCTACCACATCCGAGTGGATGAGGAGACCAAAATAACACGAGAGATCTTTTTCTGTAGCCAGACTGGCTACAAAGTTTGGCGGGCATACCCGTACGTTTTGCTTATTGACGCGACCTACAAAACGAACGTGTACAACATGCCACTTGTTGAAATGGTTGGTGTGACATCAACTGGCCGATCGTTCGTAATTGCGGATGCGTTTTTAAGCAATGAACGTGAGGATAGCTATACGTGGTTACTTGAAATCGTAAAGGAAATGTTACGGGGTTGTGTACAGCCACGCGTCATAGTTACCGATAGAGAGCTCTCTCTTGTCAACGCATGTGAGAAAGTATTTCCAGATTCTTCTCACCAGCTTTGTAGGTGGCACATTTATGAGAATATTAGTAAACATTGCCAAAATTCCTTTGGGAATGATAAAGTATATAGTTGGAAGATGTTTCAAAAACATTGGTGGCGGTTGTGTAATTCCTCTACCATTTGTGCATACGAGAATAACAGAAACACAATATATGAACGACTCGCAGCCGTCAACCGATTACGTAAGTACCATACTCCGTATTACATTACAATTTCTTACATGCCTACAACTTACTGTTTATACTTTTTATATTTAAAATCCTGGTTTTGGCAGGTGTGTTGGACTATATGGATAAAGAGTGGCTGGGCCGTTATAAACAGAAGTTTGTGTGCGTTTGGATAAATCAAAACAGAAATTATGGGGAGTACACAACTAACAGGGTCGAGAGCGAGCACTCGGCCGTGAAAAGATTCATAAACAGCTCCCACACAAGGTTGGATCAGATTGTCGGGTTCATTGAAGAAGTACAGGGGCTACAGTTGGTCCAGCTAAAAGAATCTCTGGAGACTAGTTTGGTCAAGACCATGAATCATCACTGGGCCTTCAGACTGCTAGACCGTTTAAGGGGTCGTGTGTCACACAAATGTCTTGATCTACTAGTGGGAGAGATTCACAGGTTACAGAATGTACACCAGCTGTATAATATTACCTGTGGGCATCAACTCCAGACCGGCTATGGTATTCCATGCGCATGTCGTCTAGAGACAATGTTAGAGACTCCAGGTGTGTATAACTCTTATACGAGCACTTAACTATAAAAATACAATTATTTAACATTTCTGTTTCTTTCACAGACTACGTAATTCCAATAGAAGAAATTGACACATTCTGGAGGCATCTGGACTATCGTAAGCCAGCGTGTGCTGACGAGGGGG
This sequence comes from Deinandra increscens subsp. villosa, assembly GCA_039602395.1. Lineage (NCBI taxonomy): Eukaryota > Viridiplantae > Streptophyta > Magnoliopsida > Asterales > Asteraceae > Deinandra > Deinandra increscens. Next base: position 30,794,787 of record JBCNJP010000023.1, read on the forward strand.
TTGACATTGATTATGACGCGGCATTTGAGGAGATGAAGGAAGATCTGAAGTCAAAACCTAGACACATGCAGTGGAACATCTATGAAAAGCTGAGGTCTGTTTTTAATCGCGGAAACTCTAACCCAAAAATGAAAGAGCCTGAGGTGAAGAAGGATACCAGAGGTCGCCCATCAAATAAAGTCAAAGAACAGAGGGCTCAGGAACAGGCCCGACATAGTTCATACACTGGCACACGGGAAAACGTACCAGAGCAGCCACGATATAGCTCGTATACGGGTTCACAACAAAATGTTGACCCGGACAGAAGTTCCGAGTTTGTGACACCGGGTGCCCCAAACACACAAAGCAGCCAACGTAAATCGAAGAAAAAGGAGAAAAAGACTGCAGTTCCTCCTAACATTAGCACGAATAATTACATAAGATACAAGGCTCAGATTCCTAGGTGGCTAGAACCGATATACATATCCCGTATACAGAACGTAGATGGTGATGGTAACTGCGGGTTTCGTGCGTTGGCTGTTGGTCTGGGCTTACAAGAATCCCGATGGCCCTATGTCCGATCGGAGCTTCGGAATGAGCTACAAACGAACGAGGTGTGGAGAAGGGTACTTCAATCACAGGACAGTCAGTACGACTTGTATCTTGATGTGTACACAACGCTTAACTGGATGAGGGTAGAACCTGCCCCGGAAGCGCATTGGATGTTGATGCATTACACGGGCCTGTTAGCTGCGACAAGGTTTAACTGTATTGTCATCTGCATATCAATTACAGGGTGTGATACCTACTTTCCCTTACAATCTGGTCCGCCAATGAATGACAACTCCCGCGTGATAACACTACTACACATTAACGGGAATCATTTTGTCTACTTGATTTTAGAAGGTGAGTACCCCATGCCCACACCTTGTCCTTTTTGGGAAGCATACCGGAGCGCAGAAGCCGCCGGATGGGCAGATATATATCAATCACGTATAGAACAGTACAGGAGATACATTGCAGCCACAAAAAGCACTACACGAGTAGATCTTGGTTCCAAGCCTGTGTATGTTAATTGTTATTTTTGTTTTATGTATTATATTAGATTTTCAACAACTTTATAGTAGTACTAGTTGTTATTCAAATAATATTTGGAACTTTAAAGGCACCACAAATTTATTGCTAATAGAGATACAACCACTTAATTAATAAGACCGGTTTGAAGCTACAAACTTTAGAGAATATTAGAAAAACAACTTGACTCCACTACTACAGAATACTTGTAATTCCTACACAACTAATAAGACTAGTTTGAAGACGAGTCGGAGTCACTGTCAGATGCCCATCGGGCGCCTTCAGATCCGGTGTCCTCCTCCAAGAATCTTCTTTGGTCTTCGTCCCAGTATTCTCGAAGAGCCTCCAAGTCCTCCATGTGTGCTTCATTCCAAGCATCTTCATCCTCTTCTTCAACTCCTACGAGCGGAAGTCGTCGACGATGGGGTAGAACAACAAGTGGGGGTGGGGGAGGTGGAGGCTGAAAAACCACTGGGGGTGGTGGTGGAGGATGAATAACCACCGGAGGGGGTGGTGGAGGCTGTTCAGCCGCCGGGTGGGGTGGTGGAGGTTGTTCAGCCGCCGGAGCAAAATGAATCCGTCTTCCTCCACGGTATTCTCGAAGAACGTCTCTGGGTGGTGTAGACATTGCAAGATAGTTAAACTTGCGTAGAAAAGAGCTAAGATTTAGTTCTTCAGACATATGTCGGTTAGTTGTAGCTCACCCACATGACCCCAATTTATAGGAAAAAACGGTTGAAGAAAAAAGATAATACGCTGCGTATTAGGCAATACGCAGCGTATTAGGGTGCGTACAAAATATACGGGGCAATCTTCTTCTTCTTCCACCGACATAAACAAAAAAAAAAAAACAACGAAAACCCCTTTTGCCGCCGGAGAAGAAGGAGAAGCCGGAGAAGAAGGAGAAAACTCGCGCGTTCAATTCCCGTCTACACATACAGGTTCGTATCCGTAACCTATTTCACCAAAATCTTGTTTTTTTGTTTGAAAATATAGATAGATTAGAAATCTTAGATTTGTTTAATTAAGTTGTTAGATGGTAGAAAAACCACTAGGATAGATTAGAAATCTTAGATTTGCACTCGCCCTTCGTTTATGCCAGATTGTTCGGATTTTAGGCCTCAAATCTGCGAATTTTTTTGAAACAGATGAACAATACGCGGCGTATGCCCTCATACGCTGCGTATTGCTAGATATTTTGACTAACTAATTCAAATTAATTCTTATTATTAATTATTAATTATTTATTAATAATTATTAATTATTAGTTATTTATTATTTATTATTAGTTATTTATTATTAATTATTAATTATTTATTATTATTAATTATTAATTATTTATTATTATTTATTATTAATTATTAATTATTAATTATTTATTATTATTTATTAATTATTTATTATTATTTATTATTAATTATTAATTATTTATTATTATTAATTATTTATTATTTATTATTACTTATTATTAATTATTAATTATTTATTATTATTTATTATTAATTATTAATTATTAATTATTTATTAATTATTTATTATTAATTATTAATTATTAATTATTTATTATTATTTATTAATTATTAATTATTAATTATTAATTATTTATTATTTATTATTATTTATTATTAATTATTAATTATTAATTATTTATTATTTATTATTATTTATTATTTATTATTATTTATTAATTATTTATTATTATTTATTAATTATTTATTATTAATTATTTATTTAATAATAAAACTTTATTGTTTTTCCTTTTTTTTTGTAGGTGTTATGGCTGGTTTACAGATAGATGATTATCCGTACCTCCAGTTTGCCGCGGGGAGTAGTGCACGAGAGAGACTTCAGAGGTTTATTACGTGGGATATTAGGGCATCAGATGCGGTTGACGTGCCGTTTTTGACGGAGATTCAGGCCATTGAGAGATACGACGCTATCGTACCGCCGGATACTCCATTCAGACGTCTTTTCGATACTTCCGGATTGCCCACGTACCCGTTCTTAGTTCTCGAGTTTCTATGTACTTTTGCTTACGTACCGGTTGTCGGTCCCTTCCCACAGGCCGTCCAGGATTTCGCGGTAGAGCCCATTGCAGTTAGTTTCACACTTTTCGGGGAGGAGTATAGGTATACACTGCGTGCGTTTGCGGTCTTGTCGGGGTTATACACAGTGGAGGAGACGCTATCCCCGATGTACACTCAGGCCGTAAAGGCCATTCCCCAGCATTCTCAGGATCAGTGGTGGGATTCGATCGCCAATCCACCGGTACGTGGAGATGAGAACCGTGCTACACAGATTAGGGACCCACTTTTTAGATACCTTCATAAACTCATCAGTACCTCCATTACATCACGTGGCTTCAGCAAGGAGCACGTCACCCAGACCGATATGTTCTACTTTTACTGTTTGATTCGCGGGAGGAGTGCCGCCCTAGCCCACGGTCTGGCTAAATTTCTGGCGAAGCACGAGAGTAGGAAGGCTGGGAGTGATATTTTTTGCGGGCCGTACATTACACGGATTGCATCGGCGATAGGTGTCCTCCAGCAGCACCAGCACGAGATGCCCCCACCACTGCCGGCGAGGACACTAGGCAGGGCGACCATGAGCAGCATGAAGATCATTAGGAGGTTTGGCACACGTGTTGATTTTTTTTACCGGATGGTGGGGCAGGATCGTGAGATTTGGGTGCCAGAGGTTGATGGTGGAGGTCCGGCAGAGCCGCAGGGTGGGCAGGCCGACCAGGGGGTTCAGGGAGGGCACGGGGTGCAGGGAGGACATGGGGTGCACGCCGGGGACGTGGCACACGAGGTGCAGGAGGTGCGTCATAGGTATAGGGCAGTCAGGATGCCTCGGGCTGTGAGGGAGAGATTAGACCGATTGGGTGAGGTTCAGGACTGACTGGCCCAGATGATGCTGTTGGTTGCCTCACGTTTGGACATCCATGACCATCCTCCATTTCCACATGCCCCGGGTGGTGAGGGCGACGTTCAGGACGAGGTGACGGATGATGATGATGATGATATGGCTGGTGATGAGGATTAGGAGGACCATTAGCGAGGTCTCATTTTGTTTTTCGTTATTTGTTTGATCATGTATGCAGAACTATCTTTTTTATTTAGTGAAGTTTCAATTTGATGAATGGATGCATCTTTGATATATTTTGTGTTGTTTAACTTTGATGAATAGATGCATTTATGGAATATTTTCTGTTGTTTAACTTTGATGAATGAATGCATTTATGAAATATTTTGTGTTGTTTAACTTTGATGAATGGATACATTTATAAAAGTTGTTTGGGATGAGATGTATTGTATGGTATATTTACAAGTAGAAATGGATAATTTCACACATGAACTATATTTTGTGTTGTTTAAGTTTAATGAATGTATTTTCTTTTCTATGGTTTGATTGCTTTTCCATTAGATAAATAAATATCTTGCTAAAAAGTTATGAATAAATTAAAAAATTAAAAAATATATTAAGATTATAAAAGATAAATTAAAATAAATTATAAATATAAGTAAAAATTAATTACTACATTACTAGGCCGTAGTGTAATAAAAATAAAATAAAGTTATAATTTTGTTAACGCGTTTTTTATAATAAAAATACATTTCGACACCATTAACCAGATAGTATTTCGATACGCCTTCAAACATTTCTGCATACACATTATTTCAACACCATCAACCACATAATATTTCGATACGCTTTCAAACATTTTTTCTAAATATTAATACTATAAAAAACGTCTCTCATGGGGGCGTGGGAGCCGTCGGAGCCGTTCTTCAAACTCCTTTAACAGATTATTTTCTCTTTGATACTTCTTGCCGTCGTAGTCATCCAACTTACTGTGTAGAACGTACACCCTTATACTCTTTTCATCATATTCAGAATGGTACTTAGTTAGCCAACTGGCGTCTGAATCATTCCTTAATTCCATCAAACCCGTATCAAAATTATTATGATTTTTGGGGTTAAAGTAATACCACAGGTTGATCGTATCAAGAAACCCGAGATCCTGCATTATTAAATCCATGTATGAAAACGTAAAGCTACATACATCTATGTAGTCAACATGAACACATACACCGCCCTCGTACCTCCTACCAGATAAAGATGTAAAATGGCCTCCGAGAAATTTTTTTAACGTGAAGTATTTTGCAGGATGTTGTGAGTACACATCTTGTACCACCAATCCGTCATCATACACATTTGACGAACGAATTGAATACAATTTAGGGTTGCTGCTCATATTTTTTTTCTTTTTTGGTGTAAAACGAAAAATTTCTTTAAAATTGTTGGGGATATAGGTAGTTTGGATGATTATGATGTCTTTTATAGTTGGAGATTGAAATTTCAACCTACCTACCCCTATATGGAGCGTATATAAGTATACGCACCGTATAAAGATTAGTATACACCAACCGAACTTGGTTTTCTCCCGGTTTTAATGCATGAACTTAATACGCAGCGTATATTTATATACGCCACGTATTGGGACAACCTCGTAATGATTTTGACGGCTGCTGACAATAATACGCAGCGTATTGTTGTATACGCTGCGTATTAGGATGTAGGAATAGAAGATTTTGTCTTATATGGGTGTTTGTTTCACTCATTTTTATCCTTCTCTCCGCCGCCGTCGTGCAACCTTCTCCTCCTCTGCGCCGACTGTTTAACGATGTGAGGCTTGTTTCTATTGGCGCTAGTTTGGACTTTGGAGTATGATTTTGCATTTGTAAAAGTGTTTCATAAACCATTTTATGTTTTTGTTCAAAAATTGAATTGTTTTTGGTGATTTTGGGATCAGTAATATATAAATATATATGTAGGTATTCAAAGCTAATAAAAGTAGTTTTTTTTTTAAAATAGTTGAACACTATGAGATGTAAAATGGAGAGATACCACCTTAAATTTGTAGATATTTGTCTGTGGTGTGGTTCTTGAAATTCTTGTGGAATAATGGAATTCTGTGGTAATTTTTATTGGTATGAATTTTGAATTTGTAGATCAAAAAGTTTAGGTTTTATTCAAGTTTTATGGAAACCTTTCTCATGTTTTAAGGAACTGACACACAACCTCCATTGAAATGAAAAGAAAATGCTAATGCTATGCCCTAACCTCAATTTCTTATTTTACATAGTCATTCATTCAGATATTCAACCAAACAATACTTATTGGTTCAGCATTATCTGGTTTAGAGTCTCTTATCTAATTAGACATCTTACTGGTTCAGCACTTAATGGTGCAGATCCAACCAAACAGTTATATTTTAGGAGTTGGGAGTAGCTAGTTTCTTCCGGTGCATTTAGTGTAGTTTAATAATTTAAATTGCAATATAAAATTGTCTCAAATCTGTGTTCATCTCTTCCCTAATTCCTATCATCATTTTTGAAAACCTTTTTTTAAACCAAAATCCAAACAAACGCCAATCTGCAACACAGAACTACACGACGACTAAAAAATCAATAAAACTTTTGCCCTCTTCTTCTGTCATCATCCCGTTTATATATGCGTTTTTACTTTATATTATATGGGCTCGTTTTTTTATCTCGTCTAGGACCCCAATTTTTTTTATGAATTCTCGAAGCGGCCCCTATCAGGATCATATATTTTTGTTTAGTTTTATTACTTAAAAGTTAACATGTTAGATCATTGATGTAAAGCTGTAGAGTGGATTAGGCTTTAAAAAAAGCTTGCATCAAATTTTCATTCCTTTCATTCATCAAAGCTCAAAGCCCTTTTTAATGGTACAAACTGAACTAAACTGACTGATACGTGGACATAGCGGAGATGGTTCGCTAATATTGAGTAAATAAACTAATGTAAACAAAGGTTAGAAAAGAAGAGGGATGCATGGCATCTTGGGTTTGAAATTAACTAGTAAGACAGATACCAATCATTGTAGTTGTATCATTTGAAAGGTGTATTGTTGATTTTTATTAATAACTTCTCTTATTTAGGAAAATATTTGTTCACTTCCTCCGACTTCTTGAGAAAGAAAAAAATAAACCTTGAATTAATTTCAAATAAATATCGGTCGACTAAATTACTTTTTTAGTCCTTGTGATTTAGTTGAGAAAATAAATTTAGTTAAATCCTTTTACTATGATGACATCAATTTATTAGTTTCAGATTTTCTCTCTGTTTAAGTCCATGTAATTAACAGTCTTTTTTAGTTAACTTTCATAAAAAGTACTAACATACATCTATCATAAAAAATAGGAAAATTGGATTTTAATAATCTCAACTTTTGAGAATTGGCCAGTAATAATTCCACTTTCAATAATCACTCTCACTGGTTCCAACTTTCTTAAGTTTTTGCTGACGTGACAGTTGATGTATAAAAATATTTTGGTTCTTTTTAATTAACTTCTTGCCACATCATCATCTTCATCCTCACATCATTCATCCACCCCACCATCACCACCTGTAACCCTCCCCACCACCATGACTCCTCCCACTTCGGTGACGTTCCGACTCCGTGTGATAACAATCTCGACGTATCCGCCGTCGTACTCTCTCTCTCTCTCTTGCCATTTATACGAATGTTTCACGTTGATTTCACATCCAACACAAAACTCACAGAAGAAGGCGGCGCCGGTGGTGGTTATGTGATTGGAGCGCAACGGAAGCGGTTTAGATCGAGTGGTGATGATCGTAAGATGGAGAGTTATTATAAGTTTTCTTTGTCGGAGAAAGTGATGGCGAGGATCGGAATTACAGGAGACGGTGAGCTTGAAGCGACTAGAGTTATTATAAGCTTCTTAAACTCGATGTGTCGATTTCAAATCTGAACAATTAATTGCAAATGTGATCATTGTATTCATTCTCTGTTTTCGAGATTTTGGTTATCAGAAATAACTCCTGATCTGTACAAAGTTCCCGACGAATCCGACGCCGAAAAGTAATAATCTGATCTTCTTCTCTGTTGTTCTTATCTAATTAACTCACTTAGTCCCAATCCTTCTCACATTTCCACTTCTTTGGCCCATACCCTGTCCCCACATACTCCATACCTGTTGGTCAGCCAAACGCCTTACTACACAACACCAATCCTTACACCACCACTACGCCCACCACCACCAGTACTACCACTCCCTACTCGCACCATAACCACCCGCCATATCTGGTATCTCCAAAGTCAAACAACCTTTTTCCTTACACACCACTTCCATCGTACAACTACCCAGCAATCCAAAACTTGCCATGTACACTACTGAATGGAAAAACCCCGTGGCTAACAAGTTTAATTCCTTATTAAAAATAAGACTTGAGAGCCGCTACCTTACCAAAATTATATGAATATTATTCTAAGTATTTAGCTATTTAAACATATATTTAATTCGGATGGTACATTGGAATAATATAATGCTCATTTATTATGTGATGGCTGAACACAATAGGTTGACCATGACTGCGATGACAATATTGGCCCGGTGGTCAAACTAGCAACGATACAGACAGTCTTATCGCTTTAATTATCTATTTCTTAGGCCATTGATCAATTGGATGCTTCTAATGCCTTTCTAAACGGGACTCTCCATGAAAACATTTACAAGCATCAAATGATGTGTTTTCAGCATCGAGATTATCCAAATCATGTGTGTCTACTCAAGAACTCATTCCATCGTCTCAAACAAGCTCTTCGTGCTTTGTACTAGCAATTTTTGGATTTTGTCACCACCATTAACTTTTTTCAAAGTCAGTGCGACATCTCACTCTTTATTTTTAAACAAGGCAAGGACACAACGTATCTCCTTATATGCTTTGATGATATTATACTTACTACTTCAGATGATCTTCAACTTCGGCTTATGTTCAGTCTTTCTGGTATACTCGCAATGAAGGACTTAGGATTGCTCAGTTAGTTTCTGGGTATTTTGTCACCCGCACAGGAAATCATATGTTTTTTCTCTCAAGAAACATACTTCAAAGACATCATTGAGCAGCCCCCTATGCATTCTTGTAACCATGCAGCCACGCTGTCGACATTAATGCCAAACTTAATTAGTGCTTCTTCCGGTCCCAAATTTGTGATATACGCCAAAAGATACATATTTTTATATCAAATTATCATCATAATTATGATTATTTTAAGCTAGCAATTAACGAAACAACCCAGTAATGTTTCCTTTTGAGTTTTCTTGAATAATCTAGGTCTAAATCACAAAAGAAGCAGAAAATGATGAAAAATTCAAGAAAATACACAAGCTTGGTGATTGAAGACCTCAGGCACGGCCCGCGCCCACTCCTTAACCGTTGTTGGAGAGTTGACTTTTTGTAGAAACGAGAAACGATCTTACTACTGCATGCTTTGATCAAAGTAACGAACACGAGATGTAAATAAGAGAATTCGTATTGAATCACTTGAGATTACAATGAAAACTCTCTAGTTTCTCTCTCTAGAACACACACACAGAAAGTGTAGAATGACAGAAGTATTCAACTAGTTACTTACACATTCTAACACACAGGCTATTTATAGTTAGTGACATAGCACCCAGCGTACCAACTGATACGCCGGACCATATGATCCGCCGGATCATATGGTACGCCACCAACCAAATAGACACTACAACTCACTTTAAGACATGCTCACATAGATACAATGTCACACCCCCAATTAACCACTAACGGAGTTTATACCGTTAAGGGGCGCGACTAGACCAGGACCACAACCATTAGTTACAAATACTAAACAAATCAGAGTAAATTCCAATGTTCATAAATAAAAACAGTTTCAAAAGATACGCAGTGGAAAATATTTGTCTTAGCACTAACCACGTGCTTTACATAAACAAATCATTGTATATAAATTCCCAAGTTAAGTTTAATAAAATTTAAGTCTTCACGTGCCATGCCAACCTTCAGCGGATACTCTTCAACGATCTGCAAAAGTGAAAACCACACAAGTGTCAACCTAACGGTTGGTGAGTTCACGGTGGGCATGACATGCATTGGCCCTGTCTCAATAATCGTATGTATCAACATATATAAGTAGTATGGTTTTGCAAAACATTGCCAAGAGTTTGATTACTGAATATGCACTAGTTAAGTAAAAGTTAAAGCAGTCAACCGATATCGCGGGTAGCTAATCCGGTTTCCATGCACTAAGGAAGTCGTACTAGGGCTGAAAGCTGACGTAACAGAGTTCGGCAATAGCCGATGGTTGGTACCTCCAGTTGTGTCCCACACAACTATACACAGGCTGATATTGCACTCCGTTCGGCCCCCGGCCGGTTGGCTACACAATAGTGTACCGCGGAGCAGGGTTTGTCAAACCCTCAGTAGATCTACCCAACATCCCCTCGCTTTCCAGATCATCAGTACTAAGTTGAGGATTTCAAATTTTAGGGCATTCCTTAGAAATCATGTGATATCATTTGGTTTAGACTTTAACCTACACTAGTCATATTTAAAACGTTTATTCTGGATTTCATCCGAAATCCCAAAAAGAGTTTAAGTGTCACAAAAGTTGTTTCCGGGTTTCAATCGGAACCCCAAGGATGGACAGTTGCATGTGCTCCCCATAAAACACTCCAACTTCCATAACAAGTATCTCGTTTGGCAATACCTCAAATTGTCAGCGTTGTTTTCTGTTTAGTATGTTCGTTGTGACCCAAACAGGCTCACAAGTAAAGGGTTTGTGAAACTCACCTTAGGTTGCTCAGCTACACTTGTTAATCCAATTAATGTTTGCTAACGAAGACCTAATAATCACATTAAGGTCTTAGGTGTTAGGTTGTGTCTAAACTTTAACTTAACGTCGCTATGGCCCATAACATAGCACGTTTGAACTACGACTCGACATAACGACACACGACACCGATGGTTGATCATAAACAAGGGTTCACATATTACAGAAATCAAACATGTGTCATCATGGCATAATCATGTAAGTCATGGCATAACACTTAAGCAAATTGCACAAGTTTAGGTTCTGGTCACAGTTTCGCTAGCAGTTTCGCTAAGTGCACGGGCAGCACTTTCGCTAGGCTGTACCCGGTGACAGTTTCGCTCGAAACTGTTGGCACAGTTTCGCTAGTCTAGTTTCGCCCGAAACTGGTTTAAACTTTCGTTCAGGGACATTGGTCAAGGTCTAGTTTCGCGAGAAATTTCGCAAGTAAATCATGCACAAAAATTCACGGCGACATTACTAGTTTCGCTAGCAGTTTCGCCGCATACGATATCAAATAGTTTACACAGTTTCGCTGGCTGAAGATTGCCTTAGTTTCGCTAGATGAGCATGCAGTTTCGCTAGTCGCGGAAAAAAAAGGGTTTTGCAGCTTAAAAATCAATCTGTTGGCCTCTGTAATGCACATACGTTATAACCAGGCATAGATAATCATTCCTAGGCATAAAACAAACATTTCTATCGGCTCATAACATACATATCTTCATCAAATCTCAGTTTTGGCAAAAATTCACATAAACGACCTAATTTACCTAGATCTATAGCATGGATGATTATGGGACGTAAAGTTGATTACTTTCTGATAGATCTAGCATGTACAACATCTCAGATTCAATTTCAAGTTTTAACATGAAGATCCTAGCATGCTTTTTAATAAAAACCTAAAGGAAACATAAGAACTCAAGGTTTGGGACTCACGGGATGATTTAGATGATGATGGATGATGATTCAGGGACTGAGGTATCGACAACTCGGTGTGAATCTTGGCTGACCAGAATCTCCAGGAGAAAAGAGTGTGTGTTTTGTGTGAAATGAGGCAAATGGTAGAACTAGGGTTTATTAAGATCTTTTATATCAGGGGCTAGTTTCGCTGGCAGTTTCAGCGAAACTGGCTCTGACCACGAGCGAATCAGGCAGTTAAGCTAACTACCGGGCGACACTATAGTTTCGCTCGGTAGTTTCGCTGGAAACCTAAAACGTACAAATTTGTCACATAATCAAGGATTTACAATTTGTCATGCTATTCATAATATTAAATCATGCATTTAAATCACATTGCACATAATGACAACAATAAATGAACACATAGTACATATGGGCGGGTTCGGTGATCAACCAAAGGACGTGGACGTATTCGGCCTAGTTAAGCATTAGTTACTAAGTTGACACTTATAACGTAACTAACGGAGTTTGTCTAACGGAAGTTAACCTTGGAATTCTCGGATGTCACATACAATACACGAGACACTCATAGCATAGAAATATGCTCTAACAAACTCCCCCTTAACGTGTAGTGTATCTATTATCTAACTAAACTTCAGTCTTCAATCTTCAACATTGCTGCATCCGATATTTGACTTGAAATCTTGTCAGAAATAGAGCTTGCACGGCTGGATCACACTTTAATTATCTTTGCACTTCAAGATCCACTTGTGAAAAATACTTCATACTCCCCCTCTCACCATGCTTGAGTCTTGACACACAAACCTGCAATTTCAGAAGACAGAAACGCGGTTTCCTTTTTCTTTTGAAACTTAATTTAATCTTGGCGCAAAACTTCTCTTCGAGAATCCAAGATAGATTTTAAAATTTCGATTTCGTATCACATGTCGATCGGTCGAAAACAAATAAGAAACAAAATCTTTTTGGCTTTTTGAAACTTTATATCAAAACACACCGAAAATCTTTTTGAACTTTTCAGATATGAAACATAAATGCAATATAGAATCAGACCCTATTTTTGTCTTTTGTGAGAAAGATCACAACTTGGGATCATATTGGACATAACATGCTGAATTTACACTTCAATTTCAATTACTTCAGCACACAAGTCATGTCGATTACTAGTATAATTTGTCCATCTTAAACTCAGGCACAATCATACTCATAACATCTGGATATGTTATTGATTGATTTAGTTTGCTTTGACCAGTGTACCCCACACTATCAGACATACTCAGATATGTTTTTCGCTTTTATATCACACTTTGTGATTTCATTTGTGATTTAAGCACATAATGACTGTATTCATGATTTAGTCAACTGTGTTCCATGCAAAAAGAAATAAAAACGTTAAATCGTCTACCTTAAGGTCGATCTTTCGATACGCAGATAAGGCCTCGGATTTAATAAAATAAGAAAAAAAAAACAAGTTGAAATTGTATAACTCAACAACAATCAGGTCGGTACTCCCGTACACGCAGAGAAAGTCCGATGAGTTATACGAAACACCAAAGAAAATAAAGCAGAACGTCAAACGAACAACAATCAGGTCGATCTTTCGATACGCAAAGAAAGTCCGATCGTTTGACAAAATAAAGAAAAGATTAAATTACGGATTTCGTCCCTGTGGTTTGCTAAAATTTCACCTATCGTCCTAAGTTTTTAAAAATTACGGATTTCGTCCCCAACGTTTGCCAAAACGTTACGGATATAGTCCCTAAGATGGATGGCCGTTAAAAAATTATGTTAAGTTAATGTTAAATGACTAATATACCCTTGTTGTTAATAATTAATTACATAAAAACCTAATTTATATGTAAGAAGCCAATTTGAACAAGCTGAAGAACGGAGAAAGTCCCTGAGATGCTCGCCTTCTTCACCTGCTTATCGACCACGTCTCCTTTCGCCGGTTTTCGAGCCGGTTTTCGATCCAACGCCAATTTGAACGGATGGTCACCGAAGAAATTTGAAGGTAGCGTTATGGATCTGAGCATCTTAGGCTCCGATGATGACGATCGGCGGTTGTCGCCGTCGTCGAATAGTTGCCCGTATCCGCAGTGAGTTTTCCTCGTGCTCATCGATCTGAACATGGCTCCCTGATTGATTGATTGATTCACAAATTCTTTAATTTTGTTCGAGAGAAAGAGAGGAAACAATCGATGGCGAGCTAGTTTGAGCTATGGGTTATGTGCTCGGTACAAGAGCAGCTTCAGATCGCCGGTCAAAGTCAAACGCCGAAGAAGAATCCACCACCGCCTCGCCGTGCAAATCCATTCGAGAAACTCGATAAGGTAAGTAAACTGTAAACCTCTGATTCTTTGAATCTATGCCTCAATTTCTAAATTAGTTATTGATGGATGATCAGATGGGCAAGGGACTTCGTCATCAAGGATTAGAAATCAAGAAAAAGATATTGTAGATCGACGGTGGTGGTGTTCACCGGAGATTAGCCGGAGAAGATGAAGTGTTTTTTGTTAAATAAAATGACGAGGGTATAATGGGTATTCTATTAAATATAACAGATTTTTTTAACGTCCGTTGGGGTCAGGGACTATATCCGTAATGTTTTGACAAACGTTGGGGACGAACTCCGTAATTTTTGAAAACTTAGGACGATAGGTGAAATATCGACAAACCACAGGGACGAAATCCGTAATTTACTCTAAAGAAAATCAAACAAGTTTAAATCTTTGCAAAATGAACACATGTATACACAGTGACTTCTCATTTTATTTTTCACATATTTTTTTCTTGATATCATGAGACATGCATCAAGATGTTGTCCACTTGGTCAAGCATTAGTATTTAATGTGTTTATCACATCTGTATACTTTCTGATTTAATGCCGAGCCTACCAAGCACATCGAGCAATGATCTTATGGCTTTTTCATCTATTTTATCCGTGAGCCAGACACGTAAGCCAATGTACCATCATTTCCCAATCATGTTGGATACAATTTCTCATTTTTCAATGTTTTTGTATTTTCTGTTTTTCTCCCCCTTAAAATGAAAACTCTATTTTTGGATTTTCATTTTAACACAACCAAAAAACACAAAGACGCTATTTTTGGTATTTCAATTTTCTCCCCTAAACTACACACGAAATGCATTAAAGAAAGAAAATTGACCTTTCGACATGGATACCTTTCAGGTTTAGCTTTCAGAAAATTTCAGTTTTGAAATTTAATATCGCATGTAATTTAAGTTAAATCAGTAGAATACTTCTCCATCAGCAACTTTTCAATCACCGATAGATCTTCCAGAAGTACCTGCACACTGGTCAAACACATCAGTTTATAAATGACCCGAAGCGAATCGCTTCTGGTCGACCAGTATCTTGATTTCCTTTTGAAACCACCTTAGGTTTCCAGTGTTGTTGTTTTGGTAAATCAGTATCTGATGAACCGGTCACAGTCGATTGTGACGAACAACCTACATATGGAACATTTTGAAAACGAGGAATAAATCTTCCTTGAGTTTTGAAAAATGTAGATTGCGGATCCATCAAACACTCTGCCATATTCATCAATGAATCGCGGCTTGGCAGTTTTACCAACATGTGGAACCTTTTCTCTTCTTGAACTAGAAGCAGCAGTGACATGACAATCTTGTGCCACATGCCCTTTTTGTCGGCAATTGTAACACAAACGATTGTTTATGTTTCTTGTCTTTGGAACCTGCATAGCTTCACAAACATATTCATCTCCAAAATGATCATAAAAATTATCATATACCTGAAACCGATGATCATGAACCCATTTGGATGTCGGGCTCTGTGGAGTAGAATTGGATCCTCCAGAAGAATATTTAGCACCTTGTTGCTTCTTGGTCTTTGAATCAACATTCTTCACAAAAACTTCAGCAACTTTCCGAGCATCTACGCAATGTAGCGGGAATTCTTTATCAGAAAATATTTGTTCCGAACCCTTGAGTTTGTAGAACCTCTCGGGTTGAACTTTGTCAGCTTTAAAAACTTCTTTCTGTACTTGCTTCAGATTAACTTTCTTCAAATTCTGTTGCTGTTGAACCTTTGAAACATTCACATTAACCTGTTTCTTTTGAAATCCCAAACCTGTATATTTTCCAGAAACCTTCTCTTCTGAATCAGATGATTTATGCCCGTTCTTTGCAAGACGAGAAAATTCAGCTTTAACTTTCTTGAGATCTTTTAGAGCATTGATAATTGTTTCATCAATGTCAGCTTTTGAAGACGAAGACCCAGACACAACCTTTTGAGCTTCAGAAGCTTCAGTACTTTTGCCTTTTTCCTTTTGCTTTTCTTCAACAGATTTGGAACCAACAAACTCAGAATAATCACTAATCTCAGCCTTTTCTTTCAAATCATGAACGCCTTCTTTAAGACTTCCTGGTGGTGACACAGTTTTGTTGAACATCTTCTCAAAATTATCATCCTTGGCCAAAAAACTTGTAAAAGATTGAGAATTTGTAACATTGTTCAAAAGACGTTTTGAATCAATGACTTCAATTTTTAGTTCAGAAATTCTTTGATAAGCTTCAGCCAACTCCTTTTATGTTGCAATTAGCTTCTTTGCCACTTTATTAGTTTCATACTTTTGCAATCTCAACTCATCTAGAGCAGCCAACAATTCCTTCTCGAGTTTATCTTCATTTCTTTTCTGAATATCCAAATTTGCATTTTGCAACTTGTTCACTCTAACCAACTCCCTCTTCTCATCAAGTAACTTTTCCATATCAGTCTGATAAGATTGAATCTTAGTAGCTTGATCATCAGAAAGTTTAGTAAGAGTATCAAGTCTGGACTTTGATTTGTCAAAAAGATTTTGAAAATCGTTTGCTGTATCCTCAGCTTCATCTTTCCATTTCTTTACTTCTTTGACTAATTCAGCCTTTTCTTCAGACAATTTTGTAAATTTCTTTTCAAATTCCTGCTCAACACCTTGAAACTGCAACTCTTTTTCAATTAACTCTGTCTGAAAAACTGAAAACTTTTCTTTTTGAGATTCTAACTCTTGGATCATACCTTCCAACTTTTCTCTATCAGCAACCAAATCTTCTTGTTCCTTAACTAAACCTTGAATCATTTTATCTTTTTGAGAACAAAACTCACAGACAGATTCATAACCACTATTTCCATAACTACTAACATCTGAATCAGAATCTGTTATCTCTTCTTCGTCATCACTGTGAACAATCTGAGCAACAAAACACGACTCATCAGGAAAATCAGTAGCCCAATCATAACCTTCATTCGATGTTTGTTCTTTTGATGCAGAAGAAATAGCAGTCAAAGCAATTTGAGGTGAAGCAGTTTTATCAGCTGTCTGAACCACCTTTTCTTTTGCAGGACACTCACGAGCAAAATGACCATATTTGGAACATTTGAAACATTTGATCTGTGACTTATTTAAACCAAGTTTGTCTCCTTGAAAAATAGATGTCGTTCCATGTTTCTTAATAAACCTTATACCTCTTTCAGTTAGCATAGCAAACTGCCACTCCAAATCTAATTTGTTCAACTGATCTTCATCCATATGATCTAAATCCTCTCTATATAGACAAGATTTACCAATTTGACTAAATATATCGCCAGAAGAAGATGATATGAATCCAGATAACAACGCAACTAAATCTTTAGCTGACTTCCCATTAATCGAACTAGCAGATGATCTATCAGGAGTAGTGAAACTGCACCCCCTTGATGAATTTTCATACTTTCCTGATCCATGATCAGCAACAAATGCTGTTTGAGGTGGATTTGATGTATCATAACCAGAAGATTTAGACTTTGCATTGATACTTGCAGAATTTTGTCGATGATATAACTCAGGATTTTGTAATTGAGCAGTGGACTTGTTTGAATTCATCATTTCCATTTCTCGAGCATGAAGCTTTCCAGTCAAATCATGAAATGATAATGTGGAATAGTCTTTGTCATGAGTAAGCAACAACACATAATTTTCCCATTTCTCTGGTAATGCTTCCATCAATTTCTCTTTCAATTCTTCCTCGGTCTTTTCAATTTTGACTACCTTCATCTCACTAATTAGATGTGAAAACCTTGAAACAAGAGCAGAAATATTTTCTTTGTCGTATTGTTGAAAATTTTCAAATTCTTTGTTCAACACTTTCCTTCGACTCTTCTTATACTGATCATTGCCTTCACATCGAGCAGATAAAGCATCCCATAACTGTTTAGCCTTCTTGCAAGTACTGAATTGATGTAACAACTCAGTAGGTAAAACCATGGTAAGATAACCATAAACTTTTTGTTCAAGTTCATAACTTCTTCATTCATCCTTATCAAAATCTTGAATCTCTTTATATTCTCCATTGTCAGTTGGACGCACATACAACGTTCGAATCGGAATCCACAAATCAATATCATTTGTGCTGATGTATGCAGAAAAACGTTGCTTCCAATTTTGATAATCTTCCAACTTTAGCAGTTTAGGAACTTTCTGGCTTGTTCCTATTTCATTATCAAAGTTAATCATAGCTTGCATCGTGGTTTGCATAGCCGCAAATGCATGAAAATCCGACATCTTTCACTGAAAATAATACTTCAAAAACTTCGAACTCAAAAATGAAAGTCTTCCAAGCGGATTTTGGGGGTCAAAACTAGACGGTACTGGCCATAGGCAGTACAAGTCCTAGATCTCGGAAAGACGAACGTTTTGGCTGGTATTAGGTTCCGTAACTCCAAACGGTTTGCAAGTTACGTCAGTTTTCGTGAAGGTCACTATTCTGCCATCGTATCAAAACAAAACGAACGGACCAGTTCCGGATCAAAACATTCAGGCGGATCAAATTTGTACTAGCGGACCAGAATTATACTAGCGGATCAATTCCGGATCAAATGCACCAGCGGACCAGATGCGGACCAGATATCCTCAGCGGATCAGATTTTGATACGGCGGACCAAATTTTGATACGGCGGACCAAATTGTACGCTGTAACTGCCGCGAACCAGACTGATGAAGATTGCCTGCGCGGACCAACCGGCAGACCAGGTGTTCCTTGAGCGGATCAGACGCGTTTCATGCGGATTTCGATGGATTTTTTGAATTTTTGACGTATTGAGCTAGAAAATGGATCAGTAAGGTACGAAATCACTCCAGAAACACTCAGAAATCATTTTTTTTTATCATAGAAACACTCGGAATTGGAAGAATTTGATGAAAATGTGAAGAAACCCAAACTTTCTCTCTCTAAAACTCCGAAAATCGATCAAAAACACAGCAGTAGAGCAACCAAATGCTCTGATACCACTTGTAGAAACGAGAAACGATCTTACTACTGCATGCTTTGATCAAAGTAACGAACACGAGATGTAAATAAGAGAATTCGTATTGAATCACTTGAGATTACAATGAAAACTCTCTAGTTTCTCTCTCTAGAACACACACACAGAAAGTGTAGAATGACAGAAGTATTCAACTAGTTACTTATACATTCTAACACACAGGCTATTTATAGTTAGTGACATAGCACCCAGCGTACCAACTGATACGCCGGACCATATGATCCGTCGGATCATATGGTACGCCACCAACCAAATAGACACTACAACTCACTTTAAGACATGCTCACATAGATACAATACACGAGACACTCATAGCATAGAAATATGCTCTAACACTTTTGCAAGCCCACCACACACCACTCGTGCCACTGAAGTTTCACGGGTCGTGTCTCTGTTTCCCGACAGGCACAGACCGTGCCCAATGAAGCCCACGGCCCGTGCCTCTTCCCTAGACGATTTCTCAAATATTACCTGCCTGGCAGGGCCCGTGTTTCCATAATTTTGCCTATAAAAGCCAACTGAATTGTAACACTCATATACAATTTAGTGCCAGAAATTGCCCATTTGGTTCATAAAAGTCGGTCCTAGAAAATTTCTTTACAAAAGACATAGTAGACATGTACCATATACTAAGGTTAACATCCATAAGTTTGTTTTTCAAACATTTACATTGACCGTTTTGTCTAAAATATACGACGGGAAATTTGTCCTTGTGTGATCGGATCTTCATAGACTTGACGGGCATCCCCGCTAAGCTTTCCCTTTACCTGCAACATACTCACTTTCAATAGTGAGTTTCTATTGCATAACATTGTATAAACAACAATTAAAAACAAGAAAAATCAAAAACTTTAGTGGCTAAATCCTTCGCGCATCGCGAAGATTTCTTAGCTCTAGGCGTATCGCCTGGAGCACAATGTGCTCCAAGAGATACGCATGGAGAGAGATTTCCAGGGATCTGACCAGATTTCGGCCAGTTCCATACTTAGCCAAATTTCTGGCCTATTTTCTACCATATTTTTGTAATCATTTGGGGCCTGATTTTATACATCCATGGCATCCAAAAACAGTTTTTTAAACATGTATTCAAGTACTATAACATTCATTGATCATTGTAATTACATGATCTACAACCAACTGGTTTATCCCAACCCGTTGACCCATTAAGCATTATTTGCTTCGTCTTACCCAAAAAAATGAGTTGCAATAACATTCATATGACCAAACTTATGTAACATTAATGATTAGCATAACATTTACTTGATTCAAGTACCACATGGGGTCAATGCATCGACTATGTTCATAACAACTAAAGTAACATTTTGTTTAAGGTCTTTAGACCCAAGTCATATAATCATAAGTATAACATCCAATTTTTATCATTGGACTATACAACACCATATTTCATATTTTTATGATCGTTCAACCCGTTTGACCCGTTAAGACGGATCCATGCATTTGGCTCCACCCAATTCATCAATTGACCATAACTTATCTATTGGGGATCTATGATTCTAAAAACCATTTATGATCACCAATTACCCATTACATGGTGATGGTTTCTTTGCACCATTTCCACCCATTGTAACTTGCTCATTTGTCTTATGATTCCTATGAATCGTGTTTATAGCCAATTTTCTTAATTGGTGGTCCTTCTGACATTAAGGCTTCATGGTTCTTAGCACCATTCATCACCTATCCAATTTAGCCCAAGGATTTTTTTTGTTTGTTGTGGAATTACACAAACTTACTTTATCATAAAACAATTCTCGTAACATAAACATTGTTACCTCGTGGGTTTGAGCCTCCGCTTCCACATGCTTGGTTGTTCCCTTGGTCAACTTGATCATCTAACGGGTCACTAACCAATTTAGGACCTTTATCAAAATCACAATCATCTATAATAGTGTTAGAGCATACTCCTATGCTAACGTGTGTCTCGTGTATTGTATCTAATCTAGAGCGTCTGTGTGAGTCAAGATAGTCAACTGGCCGTACCAGTTGGTCAGACGTACTAGATGGTATGTGCGTACCAAATGGTTCGTGGGTGGTACACAGGTCAGTATGTTAGTGACTATAAATAGTTCGTGTTAGAGAGAGTCTAGTTAGTTCTGTCATTCTACATCTTCTTAACTATGTGTATTGAGTGTGTTTCTCTCTCTAGCTTGTATTCTCTAAGTGAATCAATAAAGCCGAGCTTTATTTACTTGTTTGTGTTACTCCGATTACCGAATCATGCAGTAGTAAGATCATCCAGTGGTTTTACAAGTGGTATCAGAGCAATTGGTTGCTCTACTGCTGTGATTTTGGTAATTTTTCGAGTTCTAGAGTGAGAAAGTGTGGTTTTTCTTCGTTTTTCATCAAATTTTCGTAATTCCGAGTGTTTCAAAGATGAAAAATGATTTATGAGTGTTCCTAGTGAGTTTTCGCATCTCTCTGAAGCAAATTACAGTCCAAATTGTCAAAATTCGCGAAAATCCGTCGATTTCAGCGTGGTACGCATCTGGTACGCTCCAAGAAAATCTGGTCCGTCGCTGGTCCGCAGCTGGTCCGCTTCTGGTACGCAAGGCAATCTTTAAGTCTGGTCCATGGCGGTTATTTTCTGGTCCGTTGACAGTTACTACGTACCATTTGGTTCGCCGTACCAGTTTCTGGTACGTTGAGGGTTTTTGGTCCGCTGCTGGTACGTGAGTTAAACTGGTACGTTGGAGGTTCATTTGGTCCGCTGGTTGAATTGATCCGGATTTGGTACGCTGAGACAGATTGGTACGCTGGCAGAATACATGTGTTCACTAAAACTGACGTAACTTGAGAACCGTTAAGAGTTACGAGAGCTAATACCAGTCAAAACGTTCGTCTCGACGAGATCTAGACTTTTACTTGCCTAACGGCTAGTACCCTCTAGCTTGACACCCAAAATCCGCTTAGAAGACGTCCGTTTTTCAGTTTGAAGGTTTTGCGTTTGGTATTGTAATTTCAAGATGAGCGATTATCAAGCATTTTCAGTTGTTCAATCATCAATGCAGGCCATGTTGAACTATGATAACGATATAGGAACAACTCGGAAAGTTCCTAAGTTGCTTAGGTTGGAGGATTATGATAATTGGAAGCAACGGTTTGAATCATGCATCAATGCTCTTGACATTGATCTATGGATATCTATTGAGCAAGACTATAGGTATCCTAAGAAAAATGGAGAACCGGTCCCACGAAGTGATCTTGATGAAGACCAAAGGAAAGTTTATGCCAGAGAAAAGAAAACTTATGCAAATCTCACAATGGCATTACCAAGAGAACTCTTGCATCAATTTAAAAATTGCACAACATCAAAAACTTTGTGGGATGCACTAAAAGATAGGTGTGCAGGAAACGAGCAATATAAGAAGAGTCGAAAGAAAGTTTTGTTAAAAGAGTTTGACAACTTTCAGCACTGTGAAAAAGAGAGTATTGCAGACTTGGTTTCTAGGTTTTCACATTTGATTAATGAACTTGATGTTGTAGGAGTCCAGAAGGAAAAAGATGATTTGAAGGAAAAATTTATGGAAGCTCTACCCGAAACGTGGGAGAATTTTGTTATGATGCTTGCTAATGATCCAAATTACTCAAGTTGGACATTCAATCAATTGTTAAGCAAATTACAAGCTCGAGAAATGGAATTACTTGTGAAGAAGTCCGCAACTCCATCGGTTCAGAATCCTGCAGTCTATTTTGGGGAGAATTCTGCTACCGTTCATGCTAAAGCTAAATCACATTCTAGTTCAAGCATGAATCCCCCGATAACTGCTTTTCTTGCTGGATAGTCTGAGAGTACTGGTTATTCTTCGGGTTGCAGATAGTTATGTGCTTTCCTATCATCTTCTTCTGGATCCATCTTTAGTCAAATTGGTAATTCTAGTTTGGTTCCGGAGGATCTAAAACAGATGGATGAGGATCAGCTAAATAAATTGGATTTGGATTGGCAGTTGGCTATGACTGTTGAAAAAGGAAGACGATTTATGGGCAAGCATGGTAAGAATTATGTTATAGGAGGAACCATACTGGGTTTAGATAAGTCCAAACTGAAATGTTACAAATGTTCTAAATTAGGAAATTTTGCTCGAGAATGCAAGCAATATGCTTCTAAACCAAGTAATTCTGATAATCATAATCACAATAAAGAGGCAAAGGCTCTAGTGACTGAGGGAGGTTATGATTGGGTTGCAGATTTTCCGGATGAATCAGCATTTGTAGTCCATCCTGCAGAAAGTTATGCATTAATGGCAAGTATTGAGGTTGAAACGAGTGGATATGCATCTGAAACTAGTAAATCTGAAACAAGTGATTCTGAAATAAATGGTTATGAGTCAACTTGTGAATTTTGTACTCAGAAAGATAAAAAAAAATCAAGAGTTGGTTCAAGAAAAAGCAGGGTTGATTGAGGATAAGAAAAAGAATGAAGACGAGATAGAAAGTTATAAACAGAAGTGTGAAGTTTCTGATGAAATTTTTAAGTTGAATGAGGAGTTACTCAAAGAAAAGAGTGTGTTGTTGGAAGAGTTAGCAGATATTCAGAAACAATTGTCAGAAGGTTGTATTCAGAATGATCAACAAAAGTCCCAACTTCAACATGAAAATGCTGAGTTCATGACAAAAATTGTCAAGTTAACTGTTGCCAATGAAAAGTTGGTAAAGGAAGTTGAGGAATATAAGTTTAAAGCTAAAGATGTGAGTGAAGATTTTGAGAATCTATTTCAAAAATCCACATCAAGGGTGGAAGCACTTGAAGCATCTAATGATGAACTTCAAAAAGCATTGGATGAAGTTACTGCTAACAGAACTCAATATCAAATTGTTCAGTCTGAACTGAAAGACACGATCATTACTCTGAAGAAAGACAAAAGCTTGTTAACCAGAAATGTTGAGATCTATAAGGAAAGAGTGGATAAAATTACAAAAGAAGTGCATGCTGCTCATGATGGTATGAGAAGAGAAAAACGTTAGTTAACAGCACATCTGAGAAATTGATTCAATCATAAAAGGTTGTTGCTGAAACTCAAAAGACCATAGCTGATTTGAATGTTGAAATATTGGATCTAAATCGTCAATTGCATAACTTGAAGAATTCTCATTCTTTTGCTAGTTATTTGTGTCAAGACGATAACTTCAAGAAGGTGTTTGGAGGCGATGATTTCAATCAGATTCCACATCCGGTGATTCAAACAGAGGCTGTTATTGATTTGAGCACTCCGACTCCAAAGGAAGATTATTCTGCATTTGTGTCTGAAAAATCAGAGAAGAAGAAGTTACAGCATGTCAAAAAGAAAGAAGAAGCTTCAGCATCTGGTGCATCTACATTTGTTAAATTTGTTTCTGGTGGTGTTTGTGTTTCTGATCAACAAATTTCTGATAATACGTTGATTGACAAATATGAGAAGCTGGGGTTTGAGAAAGAATTAGCAGCCGAATTGGTACAAGCTAACAACTTAAAGGGCATTAAAGCTAAATTCACTCAAGCTGCTCAAGATGGTTCTTGTCAATATCAAATTGATCTGACAAAGCTACCTGGTTATAAACAATCTGGGTTGGGGAGTGCAGGCAAGAAGGTTACAAAGCAGAATAACATGCCAAAGAAGGAAAAGAAAAATACAAACTTGGATCAAATATATCATCTAGCTCAAGTATTCATTTCAACAATTGAGAAAGGGTTTGGGGGAAAGAAAAAGAAAAAGTTTTCATCTGAAAGTTGTTTAAAAGAATCTTCTTCATCTGGGTCTAATGCTACACCTCAAAGTCCTACATCTAAATGGGTACATTCTAACCAATTTCAAGTTTTTGATGATATTTTTGATGATTCTGAATTCACTGATAAATGTCATCTAGTTCGGGACAAGCCACCATCTAAACGATCATATCGTTTGTGTTATCAATGTCGCCGAAAGGGACATATGGCACATGATTGTCCTGTCACTGCCAAACGAACTTTTTCTGGAAAAACTGCCACGATAATTGATGAATCAGGCAGAATTACTGACACACCAACTTCACATTTTCAATCAAAAAGTAAACATGTTTTCAAAAGTGATTCTAGTGTTGGTGATTCATCGCAAGATGATGTTTCAGTAAAAACTACACCCGCAAAAATGCAGTGACGACTTAAGTTGGTTACCAAAGCTGCAACTGATTTTATGGAAGACACTGGTCGACCAGAAGCTGTGTGCTTTGGGTCATTTGAAGTCTAATCTTTAAATCCAGTGTGTAGGTTTCTTCAAGAAGACCTATTGGTGATAGTGAAGTTCGTGCTTCAAGAAGTTGCTGATAGTGGAGTCTCCAGCTTAACTTAAATTGAATGCTTCATATTCCAAAATTGGAAGTTTTTCTGAAAGCTAAAAGCTGAACGGTATCAGTATCGATTGGTCAATTTTCTTTCTTTTTACATTTCGTATGTAGTTTAGGGGGAGAAAATTAAAAGACCATAAATAGTGTTTTTTGTGTTTTTTGTGAGAAAGAGGATACTAACCTGGAGAAGATGGGAGAAGCTCTAGGGTTTTCGCCGAGTGAATGCTGTGAAGAATAATGAAAGCGGAAAGAGAATTATAAAGGAAAAATCAAACGGGAACTTCGCCTAGGAAGTTGGGACTGGCTAATTTCTATCAAATCACAGTTAGTTAGCGATAAGGTTCAATTTCAAATTTTTGACAGCTGGCTTGCATGCGCTAACCGCCAAACATTTGGGGGCAATTATTGGTACTAGAATTCAGGAGACACCAAGCAGCTCACATCAGCTCGCAAGCACTTCACTGTAAGGATCCTGAATTAAATTTCTTGACTAACTATTGCTTTCCCTTTTTTGTTTATTATTCGCAGGTTAGCTCGAGCATGGATCACGTGTCCTAAAGACCCGGTCAACTAACGGAAACATGGACTGAGCGGACTTCTAACGGATGTGTGACGGACGTGGAGTTAGTTGCTAGTTTTTAGGAATATTGTTACGATGTAATCTGTATTTAAACTGAGCTCTAGGCTTGCACACGACACACTTTTCTTACTTCCTTCTACGATCACAATTCTCTGCAACACTTAGATTACGAGCTCATTTCATTTGTACTCAAAACATTTATTATATAAAAGTTTTAGGAGGCAGGTACTTTGAACCGGCCCCCGAGGTTTTTTGCTAGGCTCCTTGAGGATACTCAAGGATTCCTGGATTTTCCCTCGTTACATCCTCGTGTCAATCTCCAAATCACATTTTCATCATTATTTACATCAAACACGCTACCTCACTTACAAAGTTTGATCAACTAATTGCTTAGGCAGTTTTTGACCAAAACAATAGTGTAGCTTTGAGTTAATGCAAATAGTGCCGAATATTCGATATTTCGTTGTCTCTACTATTCTGCAAATCAAGCCTTTACATTATACAATAATTCAACATTGCTTAAGAAAAGTAAAATATAACTTAATTCCGCAAGGTTATATTTGCAAGTAAAGGGAATTGTTTAAGTTTAACTCTGACTTATATCGATCCTACACATTCCATTGAGCAATTGAACAATAAGATCTGATAAATAAAGATCCAATCTGATAAAGCAGAAACTAATCAAGCAATCAGCTTTCGCAATCTACTAAACTAACTGAACCACAAATCTGATAAAGACTCAGAAATCTCCCATACCCATCAGTCAACTAAACAGTTGAAAGTCAAAATCAATGAAATTAAGCAAAACAGATGTAAAGAACATCCTAACCTGTGCAAGTGAAACTGAATGAGGAAACCAAGATGACGAGCAGAACGGTGGAAATTGAGAATCGGGTGAGCGATCTGAAGCAATAATCCATTACTTGCTTCCAAGATTTACGAGATCCGTAGCCACTTTCTTGAGTGAAAGTGTGTGTGAGGGAGAGGGGCAAAATCACTTCCGCTACGGGCAAATAGACGGAGCAGAGAATGGAGGAGACCGATGGGAAAATCTAGGGCAAATATACAGAGTGAGATGGAGGAGACGGGTGTGGGGGAAGATAGAGGCTGAAAATTGAAAATTAGGGCAAAATATTGGGGGGAAATTTGGAGCCAAAAATTAAAAGACGACACTTTCTTCTTGACAGGCGGTTTTTATATGTCCTCCATGTTTTTTTTTTGAAATATGACAGAAATTCTTGACACTAAAAAATGCGCGTCATGAATTCTTAAGAATTACCTATAAATGACATTTTATTTTGACACTTCAGTTTTTGCACGTCAAGAATTATCGAGTGTCATCGTTCGCGTGTCAAGGAAGACAATTTTTGTAGTAGTGACCTCCACCAGTCCCGCCCTAGCTTTGGGTGGTGTTGGTGAACAAATATGGTGGTGGTGTTAACCGATTCAGATGGTGGTGAACGGATCTGGTGAATGTAATTAGTCTTTTGAATTTCCTTTTCATTTATTGGCATGAGACATCTACCAATCAGTTTTCTTCACTTATTAGACTTCCCTCTCCAAATGGAGAATTCCAACATAACTTATCATTCCAACATAACATAAGCACATCTTGATCTTCCCTCTGCAAATGGAGAATTCCGGTGATAAGTTTTCTTCACTTATCATCCCTAATTGTCATCATACCGCCTCACAGGAGGAGAAATTACAATCTTTCCCTTTTGCACGCGAATCACCAGAGGGCATTCAGTCGTCTTCATCTCCCGCATATTCACTGGAACAGGCTAATGGAATAGCAATATGTGACAATCCGTCTTTTCAGGCCCTTTTTCTTATTTAAACAAACATAAACTATATTAAATGTTGTGTGAACATTTATATGTTTGACTTGTGTTAACTTTAACAATTAGGGTTTTGTATAACCATCACTACACGCGCATGCACTTAAAGTCTAGACGTTTGTTATTCTTTTATGTAAATCGTATGTTGTGATTTCATGTGAACGCTTCGTCATTTAATGTGACAAGTTAACTTATGATTCTATGTGATAATGTATAACGATTTATTCTATGATTTTATGTGACACGTGTCACGAAATTATACGTATCGTTTTTTGATTTTATGTGAGTTAAATCTGTGATCTAGTGTGAACCTAAAACAAATAACTATGGGATATTACTTATAATTTTATGTGGTGATCTAGGATTTATATTTTTATATACGATACACGTTAAGCATGTGTTGATAGATATTCGAATATTCTTCGTCAAGTTATTCACCGTCAATTACGTTAGGATTGACTAACGTCGTTAAAACTTCGAGGGGCTAGTTTTGTCATTTCCTAAACTCATTTTAATTAAACAAACATGCGAGGACTAGCGTCGTAATTACCAAAACCTAAATCCCTAAGTTGTAACTCGGGAGGGACTTAAATTGTCATTTGCTCAAAGATGAAATTAAACACAGAAACCATCGCCGCTTCCTCTGATCGATTAATTTTCGGCAGTTACGAAGGCGATCGGTCACCATCATTGGATTATAACCGATCCTCTCACAATCTCTCTTCTCTCTCACAACCTCAGTCACACGCAAACATCATCACCATCCTCTCGACAGTTTTCCAATCAACTTGCGCCAGTGTTCCGATTGCAACACTATCCAACCACCGTTGCCTGTTGTTCAAGCATTCACAGTCACCGCAATGGAACCGGCGAGAATTCACTACCTCTAGAAAAAAGTCACCTGTTTCAGCCTGATTATCCCTCTCCAACCATATTGGAATTTCTGTCTAACACCTGTTGTCGCCGGACGAACACAGCTCCGACGAGGGCCAACCGGGTGAGAACGGTGTTGGATCAAGCCGCCCTCCGAGCGTACCATCATCGCCCATCGAGGTCTCATCTCCATCTTCATACCAGGTATGATCCGAAACTAAATTCCGTATGTGATTTTGTATGCGTCTGTATTAGTTGAGTGAAGTTTTTCGATTGGTTATGGAGGTCTGATCGTTTAGGCTTGCTAGGTGAAGAAGATGATGGCTGGTTAGAACATATCATATACATGTTTTAGCAGATATAAACCAGAGAGGCTGGTAGATCGGCTGGTCCATCATCCTTATAATATTAGAATGGTCGTGGGTTCGAACCCCACTGTCGACAGTTTTATTTTTTTCTTCCTCCTTCCCTTCTTATCAAACTGGAACATCCCTAATTTGTTTAAAGGTTTTGGAACGATTTTAACCACCAAATTAGAACTTAACCAAGTGGGTAGTTCTAGTGACTCCTAACCTTGGGGTCCCTAGTTCTAACCTCGGGCTTTCCCTTTCTTTTTCTGATATTTTTTTATAAACTTGTGTTATGTCTTGTGTTGGATCTAAAAAAAATTAGTTTGGAATATTTCCCTGGTAAATTATAAAACTCGTGAAACTGTTGAAATGATTTAGATAATTATAAAGGTATCATTTTGGTTTAAAACATAAAGTAAATAGTTTTGGACACGTGATTTGATATAAAATTGTAGCTTTCTTTACTAATTATTCGTATCATCGAAATTTGACGTGCTTACATATATTTAGTCTATTGAGACTCGTTGGGCAGTTTTATGAATTATATATATTAACGCCATTTGCGCGTTTGGTTTATATATATCTATATATATATACATATATATATATATATATTGGATCTTTAAACTTATAAAATATATATTATTGAAATATATTGTATTTTTCGCGTTATTTCGATAATCGCTCGGATTTGGCAAGCGTGCCATCCTCGACTTTTTATGGTCTTCACGATCATTCGTATTCGTCATTTACGTTAGACTTAGTCGTTTTCCAATGAAACACACACTTATGTATGTATGTTCATTAGGTGCTTGGTAGATTACTCAAGACCTTCTAATTGCTACATGTCATGTTATTTATCTGGAATTGCTGTGCACCCAAAGGTGAGTTTCACGACCTGTTTTAAATAATGTTGGGGGAGATTAACATGCATGAACTATACAACTGAGATAATTAGACTTTTATATATCACTTGAAGTACTTGAAGCACAGATACAACAAAGTCCTTCCTATGGTATCGTTAATATTAATGACGATAGCGGGAAATATATCGTAGTACTACTGGGTCTGACAAACCCCACCCAAGTCAGTCGCGCTGACACGATTGGATATCGAACGGGTGTTATATTCGTCCTAAACACAACAAGGCAAACTATAAACAACTGTTAGCTTCGGTAACCATCAACGTGCGAAGTTTCATGTATATAGCCTAGCTAGCTATATACATGAAGTCATTTAAACACTTTTACTAGTGTCTCTGGACAAGTCACGTCACCTTGGGTGACGATGTTTTACTTGTATTTTTATTTTTATTTACGCTTCCGCATTTGTACAATTCTGAATTTATATTTTAATGAAATATGAAACGTTTTTAATTAATTATTCCTCGTTGGTGTAACTAATGGTCTGCGATCCTGGTTTGTCACGCTCCCTGTGGTGGTATTCCGCGCGTGGATTTTTGGGGGTGTGACAGATTGGTATCAGAGCCATTGGTTACAGCGAACTAAGACTCGTCTTAGACGGTAACAGTTTTGCTTTAGTTGCACTTAAACATTTTTTTTTCTCATGCATCGTGATACTCACTCCTGCACGCACCTGGTTTACGATAAGCCGTTTACATTATCCAATCCCCTTATACTCACGGCGAGGAGCCGGTTAGTCTTGAGTCATTTCGCTTAACCTCTCTGAGTCGTGTACCTCTTGTTTAACTTCCATGGTCGACGGGAACAACCCTTATAACCTTAACTGTACCTGATGTGGGCCAACTGAAGTTTTCTCTTTATGTACCGGATTGTGAACAAGTTAGTGTGCGTGATAAACTCTATTCAAACCCTATTGAGCTAAATACCTGTTTAACTCGCTTCAGGTGGGTCATTCCAATTAAAACGAACATTTTATCCTCGAAACTTATTCTCTTTTGACCAATTCTGGTCAAGATAACCGTGGGTTAGTGACCACAGGTCCACAGCATACTTGGTAGCTGAAGTAAGAAGAACTAGGTTGATCATATAAAGTAAATCACAGTTACAGGTGCACACGTAAATGTAATTTGCAGTATATGAAAATCCTGGAGAATCCTACTAGGCAAGTCAATAGTCGTATTGGGACCAAATTCCCGTAAAAAAAAATTTCTTCCTCGTGGCATTAAATGTTGAGCAAGTGGAAATTTGGATTGGATGATCGAAGTCATCTATTTTGTAAATCCCTTCGAGAACTCTTTTGAAACATATTATGAACGCCAGTCTTGAAGGGACATCGTTTCACTCATGCACTTTAATGACAAGTTTTTGCTTGACTACGAAAACTCTTGACGAAATCTTTGACTGATATGGATTCATATTGAATCATAATTCTACCTTCACGACTTTACCGACCATATCAATCCCTGAAACTTTACGATCGTGAGGCAACTCGGATATACATACACCGGACAAATACCTAGGCAACAGTGGATAAACGAATTATATAAATCATATATCGCGGGCACGGGAACGTATTTCTTGGCTGAATACTCTTATGAAGTTCCCTCTGAGGATTCACACTGCTAATCTTATTATGCGAACCAAAACTTGTTTCCAACAACATCCTCACGATTGTACAAACAACTTACCTCACCGCAAGCATATTTTCTTTCTCTAATGGGGGTAATGTTAGTGAAAAACCTGACTGATTTCAAACTGATGACTTCCAATTTTAACGTAATGACTATTCCGATGGACCTTTTGAACCTATGCGACTGATTTTTTGTCTGCGTGATTCGGACCTTTTACGATTTAACAACCAATGATTTCTAATTCTCGCGCTTTTGTAATCCTTTATGTCCTGGATAAGCTTCTAAGCTTTGAACCGGAAGGTGTTACACTTTTGGTTAACTTTTCTACCAGTTACACACCATTGATGATGAGACTACCTTGAACCTCAATTACAGTAACAATACAAAGCTTTTATGGAAAACCCTATTTACACCCATCGAGCATGAACTTCTTGTTACCAATAGCTAATTGTACCATCGACCTGTATTTTCCCTTCTTACGCATTGAATACACCAAGTTACCCATACATGCGTATATTTACTAGCGCTCCTGTCATAGCAATTATCGATAAATTTTTGCTACGCGAATCCTCATCGCCCTTTTTAGAAAACTTTCTTTAATGAACCCCCAGCTTGAACTTAAACCTTGTGGCCTGTTTAAACTTTTGATCTTCTTCAAATATGATGCTTTATGATATCCGCATTGCGTGTGCCAACCTCTTGATGACCTTCACTAGAATAGCAATCCTTACGCATCTTTCTGGTATAGTGAATGGAAATACCCGCACCTTTTGTTTGCACAACGTATGGAGGCTTTAATATCTCGACCCTTTTACACTCTAACATATGAGGGAAACTGGACGTACCATATTTCTGTTGAGAAATATCCAATGTGGTTAGACCAAAAACTAGTAATGATGGGTAGCTGGTACGCCTTCAAGGTGCTGGTAGTGTGGTGGGTTAGCTGCGGTACACCCTATATATAAACATTAGTGGCACGTTGAATGTGGGACCAGTATCGGACCAAGGATTGACTTTAGAGTCATACACAGGAGCGTCGTCTTGAGAAACTCCATCTAACGGGACTAGGTCCTCGATAAAACTACTTAATGCTACTTTCTTCGAGATTATAGATATCCCTTACGTATTTCTACCGGAAGAGACTTGCCCAAAATAATCAAACCCCATGCTTTTAGAAAACTCCCCTACGTGAGTTCTGACTCAGATGAACATCAACGTTTTAAAAACCTGAGATTTTTTCCTTTTATGAATGAAAAACCATATGATCAAATGAACAACTCCAACTTTTAGAAGCATGTGTTAAGAAGTAGATCGACTTTCGTTTAAGGGACACTACTTTTGGGTCGAACTGCTTGTGTTTTATAAACTCTAAGGCATTCACTAAGGTGATAGCCCCTGATTCTTTTCTATGGAACACCCGATTTGATCTCCTGGGTCGCGGTAAACTTGCACTGAACCCTAGCAAAAATTGCATATATACGGGATACCCAAGCCAAAGCCACTTTCGAACATCCTGATGTTTTGTGTTTCAAAGACACCCTTTTATAACACTTATCGTACTTTATCTTACTTATGATGACCATTTGAACCGATATGTTGACAAGAAAGGAAGCATGACGCATAAAGCGCAAGAACATCAAGGAGATTGGGCACAATGGCGAGTTTAAACAACGAAAATATCTCGTAACGAGATGTTTACTCTATTGGGTTGAATAACCGTTGACAAGTTCATTTCGAGTATCTATTTACGTGAATTCCTTGCCAAATCCCGCCAAGCATGCTATATATGTTTCTCTCTGAATTTTATACTATCCATTACATTACTTGCATTGTCCCTGCTGGTATCTTCACCAGTGCCAGTTTAAACTCACATATCATTTTTGAAACATGTAGTTATGACTATCATAAGCTTGCGATCCCATCGCTTACTCGAATTCACGAAGTAAGCCGTTGGCGCTTTTCCTCTATTCGCTATTCTCGTGCTTAATGCCATGCGTATTCCTACAAGAGCACTTTATCAATATTCGGTACCTCATAGTTTACACTTTTATTTTGTTGGATCTTCACTCTAAAATTTATGTATTCTTTAGCAAGGTAATGTGCATGAGGATATGATGTATAGGATACTGAACTCCAACTTGAATTTGAACCCAAATCGTCTATGTAATTTCTTCAAAAATTCTTAACAGAATTAAGTAATTCTTTTCTAAAACAAACTGCTATGTGTTACCTTTTAAGTGGTTATGAGCTCTTGATTGGATTTCTCTTTGGACCTCAGTCCTTTTGTCACAAAATCAGTGTGCTGCCAGCTATGTTTTAGTATGCTGAAAAACGGTTGAACAAATTTAACCATGATAGATAGTTTGTTTACTTCTGACCTTCTCATGAGGAATGTTTATAAAACATACGTGATTATGCATGCTGAAATTTGAGAATTTAATCCTATGTTTAGGGTATATAAATTGATTAATCATTGAAGTGCTAGTTTAAACATAAGTTGAGTAGAATTGCATGATTAGTTATGTGTATGAAACGTGGTAGTAACCAGATAAATGACATGTTGTGAATGTATTAACTTGATTGGGTATGAAAACCATACACCATACAAGGTCCTAAGTCTCTTACCTCGGTGGGAATGACAAGATTGTGTGAAGTTGCCCCGTCAACTTTGCACCGTATGGGTTGTGTTGGTGGGTTTGTGAAATTATGTGCTGTAAAATATGCCATGCCAAGGTTGTATGCTAGTATATAAGGTGTTGGGACGATCGTATGCGTGTATGGTAAAAACCTTCATGATAGATTGCATGCTAGTATGCGTTGACCATATCAATCATTAAAGAGAAGCCTTCATAGAGACTCAAATGTCATCTGAATCATTATTGCATGAAAAGTGATTTTGAATGTTATTATGAATCATGTGAACTTAATTGATCATAACACCATAAAGTATTAAATCAACCAATGAGTCCTAACGTTAACTTGATCAGTCGTGTGTAATTCTATGCTATTTGCTAATTGGTGGGCAAAATTCTAGGCGTTTGCATTTTCCTTAGACGATGAGTCTAGTAAACAAACACCGATTGACCTGATGCACACACAATCTTCTCATACTCAAATTTCTTTCTCTTCGATTCACCTGGGTTATTGGTGAATGCGAATTTCTTAACTGAAAACGAGACATGACGTGAGAACCTCACTCCTAGTATCGGGTATAATAGCTGGAAGCTACTCGGATATATTACGATCACTCGGATGTATAATGATTTCTCTGTTCACGCAACCTTACCATAATGCGGTTGTTCAACTCTTCTCGTAAGAGAAGTCCTGATAGGAGAAAATCTTTTTCTATACTTACGATTCTAATTCCTTACAAAAACCTCTAAACATTTGACATCTTCTCAACATCTGGTACTCATTCTTGATCATAACATCCATCACTCCTTTTGGAGTAGGAAACTCTGAATTCTTTCGAAATGCTACTGTCAATTCGACTATTGCAAACAATTGTAATTGATTTAAATTTCGGGACGAAATCCTTTCAACATGGGGATGATGTGACGACTGAGAAATTTTTTTTCTTTGTGTGACCAACTTGTTAACCACGCTATTCAATTTTCGGGACGAAAATTCTTCAACAAGGGGATCCTGTGACAATCCGTCTTTTCAGACCCTTTTTCTTATTTAAATAAACATAAACTGTATTAAATGTAGTGTGAACATTTATATGTTTGACTTGTGTTAACTTTAACAACTAGGGTTTTGTATAACCATCACTACACGCGCATGCACTTAAAGTCTAGACGTTTGTTATTCTTTTATGTAAATCGTATGTTGTGATTTCATGTGAACGCTTCGTCATTTAATGTGACAAGTTAACTTATGATTCTATGTGATAATGTATAACGATTTATTCTATGATTTTATGTGACACGTGTCACGAAATTATACGTATCGTTTTTTGATTTTATGTGAGTTAAATCTGTGATCTAATGTGAACCTAAAACAAATAACTATGGGATATTACTTATAATTTTATGTGGTGATCTAGGATTTATATTTTTATATACGATACACGTTAAGCATGTGTTGATAGATATTCGAATATTCTTCGTCAAGTTATTCACCGTCAATTACGTTAGGATTGACTAACGTCGTTAAAACTTCGAGGGGCTAGTTTTGTCATTTCCTAAACTCATTTTAATTAAACAAACATGCGAGGACTAGCGTCGTAATTACCAAAACCTAAATCCCTAAGTTGTAACTCGGGAGGGACTTAAATTGTCATTTGCTCAAAGATGAAATTAAACACAGAAACCATCGCCGCTTCCTCTGATCGATTAATTTTCGGCAGTTACGAAGGCGATCGGTCACCATCATTGGATTATAACCGATCCTCTCACAATCTTTCTCTTCTC
Organism: Deinandra increscens subsp. villosa; assembly: GCA_039602395.1. NCBI lineage: Eukaryota > Viridiplantae > Streptophyta > Magnoliopsida > Asterales > Asteraceae > Deinandra > Deinandra increscens. Next base: position 30,830,698 of record JBCNJP010000023.1, read on the forward strand.
TCTCACAACCTCAGTCACACGCAAACATCATCACCATCCTCTCGACAGTTTTCCAATCAACTTGCGCCAGTGTTCCGATTTCAACACTATCCAACCACCGTTGCCTGTTGTTCAAGCATTCACAGTCACCGCAATGGAACCGGCGAGAATTCACTACCTCTGGAAAAAAAACGTCACCTGTTTCAGCCTGATTATCCCTCTCCAACCATATTGGAATTTCTGTCTAACACTTGTTGTCGCCGGACGAACACAGCTCCGACGAGGGCCAACCGGGTGAGAACGGTGTTGGATCAAGCCGCCCTCCGAGCGCACCATCATCGCCCATCGAGGTCTCATCTCCATCTTCATACCAGGTATGATCCGAAACTAAATTCCGTATGTGATTTTGTATGCGTCTGTATTAGTTGAGTGAAGTTTTTCGATTGGTTATGGAGGTCTGATCGTTTAGGCTTGCTAGGTGAAGAAGATGATGGCTAGTTAGAACATATCATATACATGTTTAGCAGATTTAAACCAGAGAGGCTGGTAGATCGGCTGGTCCATCATCCTTATAATATTAGAATGGTCGTGGGTTCGAACCCCACTGTCGACAGTTTTATTTTTTTCTTCCTCCTTCCCTTCTTATCAAACTGGAACATCCCTAATTTGTTTAAAGGTTTTTGAACGATTTTAACCACCAAATTAGAACTTAACCAAGTGGGTAGTTCTAGTGACTCCTAACCTTGGGGTCCCTAGTTCTAACCTCGGGCTTTCCCTTTCTTTTTCTGATTTTTTTTATAAACTTGTGTTATGTCTTGTGTTGGATCTAAAAAAAATTAGTTTGGAATATTTCCCTGGTAAATTATAAAACCCGTGAAACTGTTGAAATGATTTAGATAATTACAAAGGTATCATTTTGGTTTAAAACATAAAGTAAATAGTTTTGGACACGTGATTTGATATAAAATTGTAGCTTTCTTTTCTATTATTCGTATCATCGAAATTTGACATGCTTACATATATTTAGTCTATTGACACTCGTTGGGCTGTTTTATGAATTATATATATTAACGCCATTTGCGCGTTTGGTTTATATATATATATATATATATATATATATATATATATATATATATATATATATATAGGGGAAGGATCCGGCGTAAACACCCTTTTTTTGTGAGAACTGCGTAAACAAATATTAAAACCTACATAACTTTTTCATACGTTAATATTTTTTAAAAAAATTTGCACCGAAAGTCTTAAAATTATGTTATCTTTAATCCTATAAAAGTTTTAAAAAACTTAATGCTTTTTTTATTTTTTTTATTTTTTTTTGTGTGGTGCACATGTGCATCACAAAAAAAACTCATACTTTTAGTATGAGTTAATATTTTTTTTTCTTAGTCGCACCATATGTCATATATTTTCATCATTTTTTTGCGTTTTTATTCAATGATGCACATGTGCACCATACCAAAAAAAAACCCTCATACATGTGATATACATTAATAGGTTAGAAAAAAATTGCACCCTAAATCTTATTGTTGTGTTATCTTTAGATTTAAAGAAAAAATAACATTTAATAACTTTTTTTTAATTATATGATGCACATGTGCATCACACGAAAAAAAAAACGTTAAGTTTTTTTTTAATGTTTTGCTCCAGAATTAAAGATAACGTAATTCTAAGACTCTTGGTGCAAATTTTATGAAAAATCGTTAACGTATGAAAAAGTTACGTGGGTTTTAATATGTGTTTTCGCAGTTTTCACAAAAAAATGTGTTTTCGCAGGATCCTAACCCTATATATATATATATATATATATATATATATATATATATATATATATACTATATATAATACATATTGGCCTTAAGGGCAATTTCGTCATGAAATTTCCTTAATCCTTAAGACGCGTACAAAGGTTTTTGCATTGTGTACAAGTATTTTAAGCATCAATTGTAAATCTTCAAAACTTTAAAACTAACAGCCATTGATTAATTGAGGTTAATATGGGTATTAACCACAACTACCTCCTTTAGCACGCAGACTGCCTCGAGAACTCGCAAGCGTGCTTTGCTTTATCGGAAGGGGCGCACAAATCTCAGATACCACAGCCTTCTCTTTATCTCTCTCTCTTTAAGATCGGAAATTTGAACGCTCTTCACACCGTCACTCTCAGATCTAGATCGCAGATCCTCTCAATCGCAAATCTCTCAATCGCAATTGCAAATCCTTCCCTTTCCTCTCAAACCTCGAGAACAAAAGATGCTGATCTGTTTATCGATTTTCTCCGCTTATTTTACTGCAGGGCTTTAGCATCTTCATCAGCCGCTCATCGTGTTCGTCAAAGATCGGCTCCGTTTGCTATTTTTTGTGGTGTGTTTCTTGCCGTCTTCTTGCTCCGTTTTTTCTAATCTATTGCCGATTTGTTTATGCAGATTCACGGTAGAGCATTCTGTTTGTTTGTTTTCCTTAATTCCAGATTGTAGGTTTGTTTGTTCTTGAAATTGCGTTTTATCTGTTGTGCTCACAAAACTGATGTTCATATGCCTCTGGCCTCTGATTGCGTTTTTTGTTTTGTAGCTAACCGTTGATGTTAAACATTCCTAGATCGTCTGAACACTCTGCTGCTCCAACTGATCAGCTAAGTTGTTTCGATTCATCTCTATACAAGAGGTTGCTTTTAGATTTCCTTTATTTCAAGATTACTAAACATGTTTGTACGAATTTTGTTGCTTTTGATTTTCCATTTGTGTCTCTACAGATTTGATTTGTATTCTTCCTCCATAAGGAGCTTAAGGTTGGGTCATGAGGGCTTCAGGTATGTTGCTTAACTACTTCCATGCTTTGCAATTTTTATTCAAGGGATTTGTTTCCTTATCACAAAGAGTCACATTTATTTTAATTTGGCACTTTTTGATTATGTTCTTAATCGGAGACAATGATAATGTGTTTACTTACAATTCATAGTTGAAGATAGTGACCATGATAAACTCCAATTAAAGATGGGAAGTCTGCTGATTTCTTGGTGTTTTGGGACAAAACATTTATAACTATGATATTCTAACTTTTTGGGTCTAAGATAATTAGTTTTTTAGATGTAGGCAATGAGTTGTTGCAATAAACTAAACTTCTATGGCATGTGGTTTAGATGTGATTATGTATGATCAAAGGGGCAAAGGGGTATCACTATTTTTCATTTCTACCATAAGCACTGGCATAATAGTTTATACTTAGTTACCTTATCTGGTATTAATTAGTTTATACTTAGTTCCCTGAGAGACCAGCGATAAATAAATTTTAAAATGATTAATTTTAAACTTTTAATATTAATTCTATTTCATTTAGATTTTATCTGTATCTTCTAAAAGTGAGGGAATGGGTGTGCTTTGATCTATGAAGAACAATAGAAGATCTGAAGAACGAGTATGCATTTATTTATCTTGACCAATAAATTTTTGCATCTTTGTTAGGGTAGTTTAGTCATTAATCATGTTTTTTTTAAATGTGGCAGGTAACTATAGAAAAGAAGAGGATGTTGGAAAGAGGGGCAAAATAGAGGGGCTGCGACTATAATATCTCATTTTTCTCCAGGTTTGAAGAGCATTTGAAATGGTAAACAATTCGCGCACTACAAAACATCTCTTGTCAGTTGTTATTATAATAGATTTCAATCAATCTAACATCAATTTTTTTAGGAATTGTGTTTATAGTTTAATGTATCTTGGCTGGTCTTTGTTTACAGGTTCACATTGTAAGTTTTACAGGTTAGTAAGCTTTCTTTGCTTCAACCTTATTGTAGCTTTTGGTAATCCTTAATAACATAAGCCACTATTCCAAGCTTTTATTATATTATCCATTGAATTCAATTTTTAAATTGTTGAAATCTTATGTGTTGGCAGGCTTTGAGAAGACCAGGAACTGGGCTGGTAAATTGGTCCATTGAACTATCACAAGTAACTTTTTTTTCCGTTTTCGTACACTAATACCCAAAGCTTAAAATCAGAGTTTTTCTACTGTCATAGGAATGGTGAAAATGGTTTGACAACTGTTTGTTGGTAGGAATGTGTATTGTGATGGATAAAACTGTCATAGGAATATAGGATTTGGGAGGACCAAAAATCTTATGTGCTACATCAAACAATTCATTCTAAATAATCAATTTGTAGTCTTAGGATTTTATCTAATTATAAGAATAGAATGGCTAAATCTGTTTTAT
>JBCNJP010000023.1:30835401-30867310 GCA_039602395.1 Deinandra increscens subsp. villosa
TCAATGATAGTAAACACGGACGTAAATAAGAGATTTTGTATTGAATCACTTGAAGATTACAAACACAAGCTCTCTAGTTTCTCTCTCTAGAAACACACACAGAAAGTGTAGAAATGACATAAGTGTTCAGAAATGTTAAGCTCTCATTCTAACACTACCTATTTATACTAAGTGACTAACCACCCAGCGTACCAAACTGGTACTCTGGACCACATGGTCCGCCGGACCATGTGGTACGCCACTGAAGACATTTCTACCACAACTCATACTCAGACATGCTCACATAGATACAATACACGAGATACTCATAGCATAGGGATATGCTTCTACAAACTCCCCCTTAACGTGTAGTGTATCTATTTTCTAACTAAACTTCAGTCTTCAGTCTTCAACATTGCTACATCCGATCTTTGACTTGAAATCTTGTCCGAAATAGAGCTTGCATGGCTGGATCACTCTTGAATCATCTTCAAACTTCAAGATCCACTTGTGAAAGTTAAAACATACTCTCCCTTTCACCATGCTTGAGTCTTGACACATATAACCTGCAATTTCAGAAGACAGAAACGCGGTTTCCTTTTTCTTTTGAAAATTAATTTAATCTTGGTGCAAAACTTCTCTTTGAGAATCCAAGATATAGTGTTGAGATTTGATTTCGTATCACATGTCAAACAGTCGAAAACAAATAAGAAGAAAAATCTTTTTGGCTTTTTGAAATTTTAAATCAAAATACTCTGAAAATCTTTTTGATTTTTCTAAGTTTATGCCAAAACACACCTAAAATCTTTTTGAACTTTTCAGATATGAAACATAAATGCAATACAGAACCAAACACTATTTTTTGTCTTTTGCGAGAAAGATCACAACTTGGGATCATGTTGAACATAACATGCTGAACAACACTTCAATTTCAATTATTTCAGCACATAAGTCATGTCGATTACTAGTATAATTTGTCCATCTTAAACTCAGGCAAAATCATACTCATAACATCTGGATATGTTATTGTATTGGTTTGATTTGCTTTGACCAGTGTACCCCACGCTATCAGACATACTCAGATATGTTTTTGCTTTTATATCACACTTTGTGATTTCATTTGTGATTTAATCACATAATGATTGTATTCATGATTTAGTCAACTGTGTTCCATGCAAAAAAAAATAAGAACGTTAAATCGTCTACCTTAAGGTCGATCTTTCGATACGCAGATAAGGCCTCGGATTTAACAAAATAAAAAAAATAAAACAAGTTGAATTGTATAACCCAACAACAATAAGGTCGGTACTTCCGTACACGCAGAGAAAGTCCGATGAGTTATACGAAACACCAAAGAAAATAAAGCAGAACGTCAAATGAACAACAATCAGGTCGATCTTTCGATACACAGAGAAAACCCGATCGTTTGACAAAATAAAGAAAATCAAACAAGTTTAAATCTTTGCAAAATGAACACATGTATACACAGTGACTTCTCATTTTCTTTTTCAATGTATACACAGTGACTTCTCATTTTCTTTTTAACATATCTTTTCCTTGATATCATGAGACATGCATCAAGATATTGTCCACATGGTCAAGCATTATTATTTAATGTGTTTATCACATCTGAATACTTTCTGATTTAATGTCGAGCCTACCAAGCACCTCGAGCAATGATCTTATGGCTTTTTCATCTAGTTTATCAATGAGCCAGACACGTAAGCCAATGTACCATCATTTCCCAATTATGTCGGATACAATTTCTCATTTTTTTAAGTTTTTGTATTTTCTGTTTTTTCAATGTTTTTGTATTTCTCCATTTTTCTCCCCCTTAAAATGAAAACTCTATTTTTGGATTTTCATTTTAACACAAACAAAAACACAAAGACGCTATTTTTGGGTTTTCAATTTTCTCCCCCTAAACTACATACGTAATGTAAAAAGAAAGAAAATTGACCTTTCGACATGAATACCTGTCAGGTTTAGCTTTCAGAAAAAATTCAGTTTTGAAATTGTTATCACATGAAATTTAACTTAAATCAGCAGAATACTTCTCCATCAGCAACTTTTCAATCACCGATAGGTCTTCTAAAAGTACCTACACACTGGTCAAACATATCAGTTTATAAATGACCCGAAGCGGATCGCTTCTGGTCGACCAGTATCTTGATTGCCTTTCGAAACCACTTTAGGTTTCCAGTATTGTTGTTTTGGTAAATCAGTATTTGATGAACCTGTCACAGTTGATCATGACGAACAACCTACAAATGGAACATTGTGAAAACGAGGAATAAATCTTCCTTGAGTTTTGAAAAATGTAGGTTGTGAATATTCATCAAATACTCTGCCATATTCATCAATGAATCGTTGTTTGGCAGCTTTACCAACATGTGGAACCTTTCCTTTTCATGAACTAGAAGCAGCAGTAACACGACAATATTGTGCCATATGCCCTTTTTGTCGGCAATTATAACACAAACGATTTTGTACATTTCTTCGTTTTGGAACCTGTATTGCTTCACAAAAATATTCATCTCCAAAATGATCATAAAAATTATCATATACCTGTTGTCGATGATCATGAACCCATTTCGAAGTCGGGCTCTTTGGAGCAGAATTTGATCCTCCAGAAGAATATGTAGCACCCTGTGGCTTCTTGCTCTTCAGATCAACATTCTTGACAAAAACTTCCGCAATTTTCTTAGAATCCACACAATGTAGCGAGAATTCTTTGTCAGAAAATACTTGTTCCGAACCCTTGAGTTTGTAGAATCTCTCAGGTTGAACCTTCTCAGCTTTGAAGACATCTTTCTTTACTTAGTTCACATTGATTCTTTTCAGTTGTTGTTGTTATGGAACTTTTGAACTACCACCTTGATCAGCTTTTCCTTCAAATCCCAAACTAACACTCTTTCCTGAACTCTTCTCTCCCATTCCAGTAGATTTATGCCCATTCTTTGCCAACCTAGAAAATTCAGCTTTAACTTTCTTGAGATCTTTTGGAGCATCAACAATTGTTTCATTAATGTCAGTGTTTGAACTTGCTGATTTCTCTTTGTCTGTAGACGAAGAACCAGACACACCCTTTTGAGCTTCAGAATTTTCAGTACTCTTACCTTTTTCCTCTTTCTTTCCTTCAACCGATTTAGAACTAACAAATTCAGAATAATCACCAGTCTCAACCTTGTCTTTCAAATCATGAACGCCTTCTTTGAGACTTCCTGGTGGTGACACAGTTTTGTTGAACATCCTTTCAAAATTCTCATCCTTTGCCAAGAAATTTGTAAAAGATTGTGAATTAGTAACATTGTTCAAAAGACGTTTTGAATCAATGACTTCAATCTTTAATTCAGAAATTCTTTGATGAGCTTCACCCAACTCTTTTTCTGTTGCAATGAGCTTCTTTGCCACTTTATTAGTTTCATACTTTTGCAATCTTAACTCATCTAATCCGGCCAACAATTCCTTCTCGAGTTTATCTTCATTTCTTTTCTGAATATCCAAATTTGCATTTTGCAACTTGTTCACTCTAACCAACTCCCTCTTCTCATCAAGTAACTTTTCCATATCAGTCTGATAAGATTGAATCTTAGTAGCTTGATCAGCAGAAAGTTTAGTAAGAGTATCAAGTCTGGACTTTGATTTATCAAAAACATTTTGAAAATCTTTTGCAGTATCCACAGCTTCATCTTTCCATTTCTTCACTTCTTGGACTAATTCATCCTTTTCTTCAGATAATTTTATAACTTTCTGTTCAAACTCTTGTTTAACACTTTGAAATTTTGATTCTTTCTCAAGAATCTCTGCTTGTAAATCTGAAAACTTTTCTTTCTGAGAAGAAAATTCTTGAATTAGAGCTTCTAAATTTTGCTTTTCAGTTGTTACAACTTCAAACCTTCTTTTATTCTCCTCAATCAACAATTCATTTTCCTTTATTAATTCTGAAATCTTCTTGTCTTTTTGAGAACAGAACTCACAAACCGATTCATAGCCACTATTTCCAGAACCACTTATTTCAGATTCAGAATCAGTTACTTCTTCTTCATTATCAATATGAACAATTTGAGCAATCATCGCAGATGAACCAGTCCATGCAGACTCATCATTAATTTCATCAGTAGCCCAATCATAGCCTTTATTTGATGTTCGTGCTTTTTCAAATGCTTCAAGTACATCAGCATCCCAATCATAACCTTCATTGGACTCAGAAACAACAACAGTTAATGCAATTGGAGAATTAGAAGTTTTCCCCCAATCATATTGTTTATCAACTTGAGACACCAAGGCTGTTGGAGACTTTGATGACGAAGCAGTTGATTTTGAACATTCACGAGCAAAATGTCCAAAATTGAACATTTGAAGCATTTTGCCTTTGATTTATCAATACCAACTTTGCCATCTGGATTTAAACTTTGAAATCCAGTCTTTTTCTTGAATCTTTTAACTCGTTGAGCTAACATTGCCAGTTGCCAATTGATATCCATTTGCTCAAGATTATCAGGATCGATTTGATCGAAATCCTCTTCAATCAGATTAGAAGTTGTCAACTCACCATTCAGCAATCCATAATATGAAGATAACAAAGCTGAGATTAATGACAAGTGCTCATCCGGTGTTTTTGCTGAATATGAAGTCGAACTCGAATGATTTGGAATAGTGAAGTTACATCCTTTTGATGAATTTCCAGAATTTCCTGAACCATGACCAGCCACAAAAGCTGTTTGAGGTGGATTTGATGAATTAACACCAAAAGATTTAGACTTTGCATTGATACTTGCAGAATTTTGACCATGATACACTTCAAGATTTTGGAATTGAGCAGTTGACTTGTTTGATGTCATCATTTCCATCTCTCTAGCATGAAGCTTTCCGGTCAAATCATGAAATGACAATGCAGAATATTCTTTATCATGAGTAAGCAATAATACATAGTTTTCCCACTTTTCCGGTAATGCTTCCATCAATTTCTCTTTCAATTCCTCTTCGGTTTTTTCAATTTTAACCACCTTCATCTCACTAATCAGATGTGAAAACCTTGAAACAAGAGCAGAAATATTTTCTTTTTCATAATGTTGAAAATTTTCAAATTCCTTGTTCAACACTTTTCGTCTACTCTTCTTATATTGGTCATTACCTTCACATCGAGCAGATAAAGCATCCCACAATTGTTTAGCTTTCTTGCAAGTGCTGAATTGATGCAACAACTCGGTAGGTAAAGCCATGGTAAGATAACCATAAACTTTTTGTTCAAGCTCATAACTTTTTCTTTCATCCTTATCAAAATCTTGAATTTCTTTATACTCGCCATCTGCAGTTGGACGTACATACAACTTTTGAATTGGAATCCATAAATCAATATCGTTTGTGCTGATGTATGCAGAAAAACGTTGTTTCCAATTTTGATAATCTTCCAACTTTAACAGCTTAGGAACTTTCTGACTTGTTCCTATTTCATTATCAAAATTGAGCATAGCTTGTACCGTGCTTTGCATAGCCGCAAACGCTTGAAAATCAGACATTTTTCACAGAAAATAATACTTCAAAAACTTTGAACTAAAAAACGGAGGTCTTCGAAGCGGATTTTGGGGGTCAAAACTGGACGGTACTGGCCGTTAGGCGATACAAGTCCTAGATCTCGTCGAGGCGAACGTTTTGGCTGGTATGGTTCCGTAACTCTTAACGGTTTGCAAGTTACGTCAGTTTTAGTGAAGGTCACTTTTCTGTCAGCGGACCAAATCAAAATCAAAGAACCAATTCCGGACCAAATCAAACAGGCGGACCAGATTTGTACTTGCGGACCACTTCCGGATCAGATTAACCAGCGGATCAGATAACAACCAGCGGACCATACGGTACGCTGAAATAACTGCCGCAGATCAGATGGTACGCTGAAACTGCCACGAATCAGAATTATGAAGATTGCCTTCGCGGACCAGAGCAGCGGATCAGATCTTCGATGAAGATACACGGGTGGACCAACCAGCGGACCAGAAAATTCATCCGGCGGACCAGAAATTTGACTTGCGGACCAAACTGTAATCGAATGATTTTTCGGTTTTGCGACTTTTGAAGCTTGAATTTGATTCAGTGAGGTGCGAAATCACTCCAGAAACACTTAGAAATCATTTTTCATCTCAGAAACACTCGGAATTGGAAGAATTTGATGAAAACGTGAAGAAACCCAAACTTTCTCTCTCTAAAAATCCTAAAATTGATCAAAAACACAGCAATAGAGCAACCAATAGCTCTGATACCACTTGTAGAAACGAGATACGATCTTACTACTGCATGCTTTGATCAATGATAGTAAACACGGACGTAAATAAGAGATTTTGTATTGAATCACTTGAAGATTACAAACACAAGCTCTCTAGTTTCTCTCTCTAGAAACACACACAGAAAGTGTAGAAATGACAGAAGTGTTCAGAAGTGTTAAGCTCTCATTCTAACACTACCTATTTATACTAAGTGACTAACCACCCAGCGTACCAAACTGGTACTCCGGACCACATGGTCCGCCGGACTATGTGGTACGCCACTGAAGACATTTCTACCACAACTCATACTCAGACATGCTCACATAGATACAATACACGAGACACTCATAGCATAGGGATATGCTTCTACAATCGTCATATCGGCCTGTTCTCCATGGGTAGCTACCTTCAGAGGGGGAGGAGGATGAGGAGGAAGACACCTCCACATCTCCATCGAGGTAGATGGATATGACCTCCTCGTCCATGACGTGCAGGGCCAAGGCCCTAACATCCCTCGGATCATAAGTGAATGGAACCAGTCCAAAATCCAGAGACAACCCTAGGATCCTCAGGTAGGGGTCGAAATCGTTCAATTCATAACCTAGGTCAGACACCATTTGACCTAGGTCATCGAACGAGAAGGAGTTAATGTCCACCTCGTCGAAGTAGCGAACCCTCCCATCGATGTATTGTATCCGACCATTGAGGCTCGCAAAATACCCTAGGTGATAGATCACCAAAGTAAACAGACTAAAATCTTCTTCCCCTGTTCAAGAAAAATAACCAAATCAGAGACGCGAATTCCACATTAAAGCATTTGAATTTCAGTCATTTAGATGATTACTCACCGTATTCGGGGATATCTTCCACATTCAGAGGACGCAAATGCCACATTTTCAGAGAGTGGCATGATAAACCAAAAAACAGAGAGCTGAGAGAGCTAACAGCGTATATGGTGATGATCGACAATTAATTAATTAATGATATGATTTATATCCGAAACTCAAGGTGGTAGATAAAGATTTGACCTCTAGTAATGATGTATATCCGCCGTTGCCACAGATAATTAACTAATTAAAATTGGCTACTATTTAGTCACGGTTAATATATGAGGCCATATGTAATAGATTTTTGTCACTCACAACCTACTATTTAGTCACACAACCTAATAACAGTGACCATATGTACTAGTTTTTAGCCACATAACTAAGTAAAAAGCGTGGCCATTGCTCACATTTAGCCACGCATAAAATATAATTAATAGTTTTCTTTTTTTAATTTACTAAGTAATAAAATCTACTCTTCCATCACACAACATTATTTAAACGTGGCCATACATTCCTTTTTGGTCACACGAATTAAAAATCATAAAAATTATGTGGCCGTTTGGTGTATTCCGCCACTCTTTATTAAGCATGACAAATAAGGGCCGCATGTTTTTGTAAAACAGTGACTAAAGCCACTACACCTGATTGTTGTTGTCACATAAACAAAAAAATACATGGCTAAAAGGGTCCAAAAGCTATATATTTGGCCACAAGTACAAAATATGTGTGGCTAAAACTAGTATTTCTTACTTTTCGCCACGTTTTTTACAAAACAGTGGCTACGCATTAAAAAAACGTGGCCAAAGCCACTTTTTGACGTAGTGTTTTTTGTTAAAATGAAAATCCAAAAATAGAGTTTTTATTTTAAGGGGGAGAAAAATGAAAAATACAAAAACATTAAAAAACAGAAAATACAAAACCATTAAAAAATGAGAAATTGATCCAACATAATTGGGAAATGATGGTACATTGGCTTACATGTCTGGCTCATGGATAAATTAGATGAAAAAGCCATAAGATCTTTGCTTGACGTGCTTAGTAGGCTCGGCATTTAATCAGATTGTATTCAAATGTGATAAAACATAAAATACAAATGCTTGACCAAGTGGACAACATCTTGATGTATATCTCATGATATCAAGAAAAGATATGTGAAAAAGAGAAAAATGAGAAGTCACGTGTATATATGTGTTCATTTTGCAAAGATTTAAACTTGTTTGATTTTCTTTATTTTGTCAAACAATCGGACTTTCTTTGCCAATCGAAAGATTGACCTGATTGTTGTTCGTTTGACATTCTGCTTTATTTTCTTTGGTGTTTCGTACAACTCATCGGACTTTCTCTGTGTGTACGGTAGTACCGACCTGATTGTTGTTGGGTTATACAATTTCCACTTGTTTTATTTTTCTTATTTTGTTAAATCCGAGGCCTTATCTGCGTATCGAAAGATCGACCTTAAGGTAGACGATTTAACCTTCTTATTTCTTTTTGCATGGAACATAGTTGACTAAATCATGAGTACAATCGTTATGTGATTAAATCACAAATGAAATCACAAAGTGTGGTATAAAAGAAAATACATATCTGAATATGTCTGATAGTGTGGGGTACACTGGTCAAAGCAAATCTAAACAATACTAATAACATATCCAGATGTTATGAGTATGATTGTGCCTGAGTTTAAGATGGACAAATTATACCAGTAATCTACATGACTTATGTGCTGAAGTAATCGAAATTGAAGTGTTGTTCAGCATGTTATGTTCAATATGATCCCAAGTTGTGATCTTTCTCGCAAAAGGCAAAAATAGTGTATGATTCAGTATTGCATTTATGTTTAATATCTGAAAAAATCCAAAAAGATTTTAGGTGTATTTTAGCATAAACTTAGAAAAATCAAAAAGATTTTCGGTGTGTTTTGATATAAATTCTCAAAAAGCCAAAAAGATTTTGTTTCTTACTTGTTTTAGCCTAATCGACATGTGATACGAATTCAAATTTCAAAAACCTATCTTGGATTCTCAAAGAGAAGTTTTGCGCCAAGATTAATTGAAGTATTCAAAAGGAAAGAAAGTCGCGTTTCTGTCTTTTGAAATTGCAGGTTATCTGTGTGACAAGACTCAAGCATGGTGAAAAGGGGAGTATGTAATATCTTTCACAAGTGGATCTTGAAGTTCAAAGATTGTTCAAGATTGATCCAGCCATGCAAGCTTAATTTCTAACAAGATTTCAAGTTGAGGATCAGACGCAACGATGCTGAAGATTGAAAACTGAAGTTTTGTAAGATAGATAGATAGCTAGATACACTACACGTTAAGGGGAAGTTTGTTAGAGCATATTCCTATGCTAACGTGTCCTTCGTGTATTGTATCTAATCTAGAGCGTCTGTGTGAGTTGTTGATGCATGAACCTTGTGTGGCCGTTACTGTTCGAATTGTCAAACAGACTGATTTGTCGGAAACATGAACTGAGGTCCGAACCTCAGCCAAACTCTAGATTCGGAGTTGTCCGAAGGTGGTCCGAACTCCAAGTTCGGAGGAAGTTCGGAGCAGGTTCGGAGGTTACCCAGTTCGGACAGAATGAAGAAGTATAAATAGTTTCGTCTTTGTATTTCTTTGCAAGTTTCTGTCTTGTGTCTGTGTGTTGAGAGGGGAGGTTCTGTCCGACCTCCCCCAGAGCTTAAACGTTTGTATACTCCTTCGTTATGCAATCATTCGACATGAATCAATGACAAAACTTCCGTCTCATCCATAGAATCGATCCGTATACGGTTTTTCATGAGTCAAGATAGTCAACTAGCCGTACTAGTTGGTCAGACGTACCAGATGGTACGTGCGTACCAAATGGTTCGTGGGGTGTACGCAGGTCAGTATGTTAGTGACTATAAATAGTTCGTGTTAGAGAGAGTCTAGTTAGTTCTGTCATTCTACATCTTCTTAACTGTGTGTATTGAGTGTGTTTCTCTCTCTAGCTTGTATTCTCTAAGTGAATCAATAAAGCCAAGCTTTATTTACTTGTTTGTGTTACTCCGATTACCGAATCATGCAGTAGTAAGATCGTTCAGTGGTTTTACAAATAGATTTTCCAATAATGCACATATTCATGTTTCACATAAATTGCAAGCAAGTATTCAAATCATAGATTCCTACATACATAGGATCCATTGCTAAGATCGAATATCAAATATGTGCATTCAACCTCAATATCTAGCAATTTAGTCATTTAACAAGCATTATGGCTTTTGAAAATGCTGAGCGTGTGGATCGGTTCAGTTCGACATCAATTACGTATATGAAAACAAGAACAATCGGTGTAAATAAACGACTCAATCTCTCATTAACAACTATCACAGTTACAAGAGATTCAGAGTACAAAACACACACTAGTTCTCACACATAAGCTCTCTCAAAAACTAGTAAATTACAAGACAAACAACCTATTTATAAGCTGCCAAAACACAGCCTCCGAACCTGGTGATCGGCCAGAGTTCGGAGCCACCGAACCTTGGGTTCGGCCAAGGTTCGGCCAACACAAAACTAGGTTAAAACGTTTGTCTTCAAAACTCTATCTGATCCAGCCCGTTGCCACATATCATGTACCAACAAACTCCCCCTTGGCAACAGCTGGACCGTTTGTCATCAGCCTTGAACATCAGCAGCAGCCTCATCTCTTTTCCGAATCAGTTCATGATTATTTCCTGCATAAATGTTGAAGGCAAAACAGATCCTTATCACCCTCTGGAACTTCAAAGCCTGTTCCATGAAATCAGGATGATACAGAATCGGATTGTCGTACAGCACTTCAATATCAGCCTTGGACAGATTAATCAGCCACATCGGATCATATATCTGAACAACTCTGTTCTCATTCTCCAGCACAATCACAGCTTCTCCAGTTCTCTCATTATAATACCACCAACGCAGATCTTTGATAAAATCAAGTTCCATTGGCATGAGAGGAATCTTTTTCATCACAGCTGGTTTCTTCTTGAACACCAAAGTAATCAGTTTCTTACCAGTCCTTTCATGGATTCTTGTACGAGATCGACGCCTTTTGGGTTTCTGAGGATTCAAAAACTGAAACCCTTCTCTGCATTCTCTTTCTACTAATTTCTTGAAATGAAATCCCAAATCATCATTCTCATAGTTACAGAATGGCTTCCTAGACAGCTCTCGAATATCCCACACTGGAAGACTACTGAAATCTCTGGCACACTTGAAATACTGAATTCCATTCTGGCGTTTAATCCCATAACACCTTAACCTTGAAGAATACATCCAACTGATAATATCACCTGAGACTTGACCCTTGAATTTGAAATCTGGTCTTTGAATAATTGGCTTTGCAGGAGGAACATAGTTGGCATGGAACTTTTTCATGTATTCATCCATAACCCAACGTTGCTTCTGTTCTTTAGACTCCTTAACCGTTGGATCTTTAGGCTTTTCTGATTCTGTCTTTTTCAATCTTTCTTCAGCTTCAGTAACTTTATCTTTAGGAAATACCTCAAAATCATCACCAGACTGATTGTTGTTGACATTTGAATACATTTCATGATATTCTTCTTCAGTAATGTCTTCAACTTCAATTTCTTCTTCAAAGATCCCTTCAATGTCTTCATCAGACTCTGGATCAGATGATTCATACTTCTTAGGTTCAGCTTCAGAAACTTTTCTCAACTCTTCATCATTCAAATCAAATACCGCTTGAAGCTGTTCAGCTGTTAATTCACCAGCAATCTCTCCGTCTTCTAAATTCTCAATGATATGCTGAAATTCACTCAGACTAGTACCAGCTTGATTGGATGGGATTGACGAAATCGGCATCGCTTCTCTGGAATCTTTCTCCCCCTGGGATGTAGAAGTCCCAGCACCCGAACTAACATTACCAGTTGGGCCTGATCCTCCACCAACATTCCCTTGATCATCTTGATCAGGATCATCATTCAAAAAATCCATAAAATCTTCACGACACCCAGATCCATCACCAATCTCCCCCTGAGCTTTAAATTTCTCTAGTAAGAACTTTATTTGCTCACTCATGGTAGTAATCATGGCATTCTGAGTTTCACTTGCTAAACTCAAACGGTGAATTTGTTGATCTTTAATCAAATCTTGTGCCTTCAATTCTTCATTACTGGCCTGTAACTCACCAACTCTAGCCTTTAAGCTATCAATCTGTTGTTGTTGATCATTAAGAGCACTCTGAAGAATACTGGCCTGAGAGAATGACACTGAGCCTTGCTCAAAGTTGAAGTTAATATCAGGAGATGCATTTGTAGCAGTGGATGTGGAGAACACTGGAGTTGTGGGTGTGGAACCCATAGACTGATGTACAAACTGCGCACCAGCACTTGCTGAAGGTGCTGTGCTAACAGTTGTTGATCTGGTAGCATTCATCAATTCTTGCAAGAAAGCAGACTGAACATCAGACACTGAAGTCTGAACAGTCGTTGTAACTTCCGGCAAAGAAACTGTAGGAATTTCAGAAGAAGAAAATACACCTGAACGAGGTTGCAGAATGTACTTCTGAGACTTCCTCTTTTTGCTTTTACCCCCAGCTGAAATTGACTTCACTCTTCTTTTGGAACCAGCAACTGGTTGCTTTCCTTTGCCACGTACAAGATCAGCAGAAGGATCATACTCTTTATCAGATTCAGATGAGGCTACTGTAGCATATACCCGACCCTGATATCGGTCGTTGCTCTTGTTCACACTGAGACGATATGCTAGATGAGCATCACTACCCTTCTTCAATTTCACATACTTTGAATTGATCAAGACACGTACAAACGGATCGTTTGTGTCAGAAATGTCTTCAGAATCAGCCCCCACATTCAGAAAATCATCATCATCTTCAGAGTCATCAGATTCATCAATTAAGGTATTCACCGCCGATGTCTCAGTCACACTGACAGTTACAGGAACTTCTTGAGTTGTGACCACCGGTTCAGAAGCAACTGGTTGAGACACAGTCGGTTGAGATACAGCAGGTTGAGATACGGCAGGTTCTGAGACGACTGGAACTTGTCTCTTTGGTCTTTTCACTCTGCCTTGTTGTGGGTTTAGGTTTCGTTCTACAATCCAACTATAATCTAACTCTTCGGAATCACTGTCTTGGCTATGACGAGGAGCACCCTGTGCTGGTGCAACATAATCAGGATTTATCAAATGACCAATCAGGCGTTTAAATTTCGGCTTCAATTCAGGTGCCATCTTCTGATAAGACGCCAAAGCACCCACACTGGATTCAGTCATGTGTTTCAAGATCATCTTCTGGTTCTCATTCTTCACCAAATTCGGATACAAATCATTCAAGATCATCTGAAGAAACCTTGGATAAATGGTTGCCTTCTTCTGCCTCTGAGTAAGATTATCTCTCATGTAATGAAAGATCATCCCAGAAATGTTGTAAGGACGATTCAGCACCAAGGCATTCAGCAAAGAGATGGTTATCTGAGGAACTTCATCAAATCCAGAAATCCTGTGTCCCAGACACACCAGCAGCACATGCACCAAATATTTGTAAGGCACACTCAGTGATGATTTGTAAACCCATTCTTTACTTGGATCATCTGAATACCAAATCCGCTTCAGAAACGCAACATTATCTTCATGCGGAAATGTTAACGGTGCATTGATTGTATCAGACTCCAATTTTAAAACCCTTCTAATGTCAGCTTCAGTAAATTCTACAGTCTGATCTTGAACTGTTGCTGAAACTCTGATTGGATCGTCGGTAATCGTTCGTGCAGTGCTCCAGAATTCCAAGATAATATCCCGATACACATCACACGTTGCTGTAATGGCATAATGAATTCTTGAACGTCTAAGAAAATCAAAGATTCCATTGCCTCCAAATTGATCAAGCTTAGATATACCAACACCAAGATGTGCACACACGTTGTGTTTATCACCAACTTTCAAATTCACAGCCATATCTGAAAACACATAACATGAAATGTTCATTAAATGTCATATTATTAACAGATATAATCGTCAATTTCGTCAAAACACCATCATTTGCATAAAACAACAACTTTTTGACACAAAAAATTTCATTTGGCCGAACCCGTCCGAGCCTGCTCCGAATCACACGTTCGGAGCCTCCGAACCCCAAGTTCGGAGCCTCCGAACCCCAAGTTCGGAGCTCGAACATCTCCGACAATTTTGAATTTGGGAATCAACAATTTCGGCCAAATCAAGTCAAACAAATAACCACCCATGGTCGGTTTATAGCGACAAGCACAAAGAAACCAATTTTTCCCATTTAAACACCTGTTTTAAGTAGTTAATTTCAGATCTATGTTGCGTTTTACAGTTGGATTGTTTTTGAACAAATCTGACAGATTTTAGTGAACAAAAACCACAAGTAATTACATCCCAGTACTCGGAAACACCATGCCTACCTTAATCTGCACTCAAATCGCTCAAACAAACTAAAATTTTGAAATTGAAAAATTTGGCAGCCGTTCGGTACACGTTCGGAGTAAACAAGAATTTGTTACCTCCGAACTTCAGAATCGGAGTATTTATAGCACACGACGTTCGGACCCTCCGAACTCTCTCCGAACCTCTCATTCGGACCAGAGATCTCTCCGAACTTCCTCCGAACATATCGTTCGGACCCCCGAGATCTCACCGAGCTCTGTCCGAACTCCTACCTCGGACCCCCCGAACTTCAACCTTCGGACCTCCGAACGTCACGTTCGGACCTCCGAACTTCAAGTTAGGTCATTTTCAAAACTTTTCAAAAATTAAACCTTAATATTGATGAATCTTCAAATTGAACTCCAAAGTTTTAACATTTTAACAATTTGTCACAAACTTGTTCAATTTTATGATGAAATTTCTGAAATCAAAAACTTTTTGGTTGTTTCCGGCATGATTGATAATCTTTCACCAACAGTTGATCGAAAATAAAACAGAATTAAATTTTTTTTTTTTTTTTTTTGATTTTTATAAACTTTCAAACATACTGAAAATCTTTTTGAATTTTTCTAAGATTATGCTAAAACACACCTAAAATCTTTTTGAATTTTTCAGATATTCAAAGAAACAAAACAAACAGAATTAAAATGAAATAACTAAGACTTGATATAACTTAAATATTTATGTGAGAAAGATCCAGACGCGAGATCATATCGGTCAAATATGTATCAGACACACTTCAATTTCATCTATAATCAGCATGCAAGTCAAGTTGGCAGCAAATACAACTTTTCAGTTTATTTCAGCTTGGGTAGATCAATTTTTATAGCTTTCTGATATGTTAAGATGAATTAAGCAAGCATTGATAATATGAAAACCCACGCAATCAGAAATATCGGTAATCTGGCTTATTCTTACTATTTTTGTATTTTTCACAGAATTTAATATTCACAGAGATTTATCGTTCATGGTGTTTCATGCAAAAATAACAGCAGAACCCTAAACAAACAACAATCAGGTCGGCTGGTAGGCACGCAGAGAAAGTCCGATTGTTTAGGAAAATAAGAAATGTAAAATAAAGCAGAAATTGTATAACCCAACAACAATCAGGTCGGTGCTTCCGCACACGCAGAGAAAGTCCGATGAGTTATACGAAACACCAAAGAAAATAAAGCAGAACGTCAAACGAACAACGATCAGGTCGATCTTTCGATACGCAGAGAAAGTCCGATCGTTTGACAAAATAAAGAAAATCAAACAAGTTTAAATCTTTGCAAAATGAAAACATGCGTACACCAGAACATCTCTTATTCTGTTTTTGCCTTTTTCATTTTTTTTAATGCCAAGATCACACAATACTCATCATGATGTGTCTCACAATTAATCAAGCAATTTCTTTATGTTTATATCATACTAGCATATATCAGATTTACCCTAACGCATTCAACTAACCAAACAAGCACCTACAGCCTTTAATTTTACTTTATCCGTGGTTGATAACACATGCCGATGTATTATCATTTCTCGCTTGGTCGGATCAATTTCTCAATTTTCATTTTTCATTTTTTTTTTAATCTTTTTGCATTTTTCTCTTTTTTTTTAATCTTTTCTGATTTCTCCCCCTAAAAAATACAAAGACGCTATATATTTTTTTTTCTTCGGATTTTTATAACAATGGAAAGAAACAAACAAAAGAAAAATAACAAAGAAAATTGATCAACCGTAGTTACTCAACTTGGTAACTTTTGAATGCCGTTAATTTGCAAAAGATAACGGAAACGGGTTTTATCAAAAGCTTTTGTAAAAAGATCCGCTTTTTGAAAATCAGTGTGAATCTTTTGCAAATCAATCAAGTGTTTTTCAAAGCAATCTCGGATGAAATGATAACGGATTTCGATGTGTTTGGTTTTAGAGTGATGAACGGGGTTTTTGGTTATGCAAATCGCAGCCGAATTATCTATGTAAATGGGTGTAGTAAGAAACTTCAAACCGTAATCCCGCATTTGCTGTTGAATCCATAGAACCTGTGAGCAGCAACTAGCAGCCGCTATATATTCAGCTTCAGCCGTGGATGTGGCAACAGAAGTTTGCTTCTTACACTGCCAAGACACCAACCTATCACCAAGAAATTGACATCCAGCCGTGGTTGACTTGAAATTAATCTTACAACCGCCGTAGTCAGAATCTGTATATGCTGATAAGTCGAACTTATCATCATGAGGGTACCAGATCCCGAGATCTGAATTACCCTTCAGATAAGCTAGAATCCGTAACACTGCATTCATATGCGAAACCCGAGGAGCTGCCTGATACCTGGAACACAAACAAACAGCAAACATTATGTCAGGTCGACTCGCTGTCAAATACATCAATGAACCTATTATCGCCCTGTAACGCGTGACATCAACTTTATCACCGTCTTCATCAGGACATAAGCCATGTGACAACTGAATCGGAGTTCCCGGAACGCGAACATCTTCCACTTTGAATCGAGTCAGAACATCTTTCACATACTTTGTTTGATGTATGAAGATACCCTGAGCTGATTGTTGAACTTGTAGACCGAGGAAGAACGACATTTCACCCATGGAACTCATTTCAAACTTTGTTTGCATTAACTTCTCGAAATCTCTCGAAAGTTGTTCGTTTGAACATCCAAAAATAATATCATCAACGTAGATCTGTACCAGTAGCAAATCCTCCCCCGTTTTTCGACAGAAAAGAGTAGGATCAACCAACCCGCGCTTGAACCCGTTGTCAAGTAAATAAGTAGACAATGTCTCATACCAAGCTCGAGGAGCCTGATGAAGACCGTACAATGCTTTGTCTAACTTATAAACCTTCTCCGGATAATCAGGATCGAAAAATCCCGGAGGTTGTTTGACATACACCTCTTCCTTTACTTTTCCATACAAAAAGGCACTCTTGACATCCATCTGAAACACTTTAAACCCGCGATGTGCAGCAAACGCCAAAAATATTCTGATAGCTTCAATTCTGGCAACAGGTGCATACACTTCGTTAAAATCAATTCCTTCCTCTTGCGAAAAACCTTGAACAACCAACCGAGCTTTATTTCGGACAATGATTCCGCGATCATCCCGTTTACATTTGTAAACCCACCGTGTCCCACACGGTTCTTTACTACCTTCAGGTAAATCTTCTAGATGCCACACACCCAACTTTTTGAATTGTAATAATTCTTCTTGCATGGCTTCAACCCACGAACCGTCTAACAATGCTTCATGAACATTTGCCGGCTCAGTTTGTGAGATAAAGCATGAATGAAATGCTTCGTCCTGAACTCCAGATTCCAAGATTGAAAGCAAAGCACTACTCTCAATTTGATGTCTTGTGCGAACTCCTTCATTTAAAGCACCAATGATGTTATCTTGTGGATGAATGGTGTTTATCCGGAGTGTTTGATTAACAGGAACTACCACCGTTTCAGGCAAATCAGGAACAGGATCTTCCTCAACCACCACAGTATCAGTATCATTAACATCAACATCATTAGAAGTAGATTCAACTGGTGGATCAGGTTGCTGAACAGGAATTTCCACCTGATGTGACACGGCTTCGTGGAATTCACTTTCATCTTCAGAAGACATTTCATCAGCAGCAATAGTCGTATCATTTGATGTCTCAGTCAAATACTCATCAGCGGCAGGCACTATTGGAGTTGGCAGAGTTTGAATGTTTAGAACCGGTGTATCATCTTGCAATTCAATGAAAACTCTTGTAAGTTGTTCATCAGATACATCTGGTATCGATTTAAGATTTTCAAACAAAGTCTGATAATCAAATAACCAATCCGGTCCAACGCCTCTGGGTGGTAAAGTATATGATTGAAAATCAACATGCAGATATTCCCCTACCATACCGGTCTGCTTATTGAAAACACGTTTCTTCTGATTTGAATAACCAACAAACAGTCCTTCAAAGACTTTGTCATCAAATTTCCCTGCAGCAGCCAATACAGTACAAGGACACCCAAACGGCTCCAAATAGTTGAGATTCGGCTTACGGTTCTTCAGAAGCTCATAACATGTCTTTCCAAGCCGCTTCACAGTAAGCACCCGATTCAGCACATAACATGCTGTGTTGACAGCCTCTGTCCAGAATGGTACAGGTAATTGAGCATCAGCCAACATAGTACGCGCTGTTTCGATAATGGTGCGATTCTTTCTTTCTGCCACGCCGTTCTGCTGAGGTGTGTATGGTGTGCTAAATTCATGCACAATTCCTTTTTCCATACAAAACGTCCTCACGGCAATATTCTTAAACTCCGTGCCATTGTCACTTCGAATTCTCCTCACTTTCAATTTATACAGTGATTCAAGTGTGGTAATCAAATTAAGAAGAATCCTTGATGTTTCATCCTTGGAGACCAGAAAATCAACCCACGAATACCTGGAATATTCATCCGTAACCACCAAACAATACCAATTTCCCGAGATACTTTCACGATTTACAGGACCAAACAAATCCATATGAAGTAACTCTAATGGGACATCTATTGAATGATGTTTCTTTAGAGGATGAGATTTTCTTTTCTGTTTACCCTTCTTGCAACTCACGCATATATCATTAAACACAAACTGTTGCTTCGGAACGCCTTCAACAAGCCCCCTCCGCACTAGTTCGTTCATCTTTCTGTAATGAATATGACCCATGCGACGATGCCAAAGAACGGAATCTCTCTCGGATGCCTTAGACAAGAAACATTGACCTGCGACCGTTGCCTTTGCTGAATTCATGTCAAGCATGTACAAATTTGAGAATCTTGGTGCCCGCATCATCACAAACTCCTCAGGAATCTTGAATTCAGGCTTCAGAATTAAGCATTCACTCCCTGTGAAAGCTGTTGTAAATTGCTTATCACAAATCTGGGAGACGCTTAGAAGATTATATTCTAACTCTTGCACATATTCAACGTTGTCAAATGTGACAGCACCATTCGAAAGTTTACCAATACCGGTTACCTGACCTCCTTTGTTTCCAGCAAACGTTACTTTACCTCCATCGAAGTGTTTAACATCATGCAACAAAGAAATGTCTCCGGTCATGTGCCGAGATGCTCCGCTATCAACAACCCAGATGTTATTCATCAGTTGTCGCGAAGATCCCTGCATAAATTAAACCAAAAGATTAGTTTCGGGACGTACCCAAGCCTGAAGCTTTGGGTCGACCGTCATCTTCAACAAAATCTTTCCCTGCCATGGACTTAGGTTTTTGTCCATCAGTTACATCACCCTTGGAGCTTGAAGCAGAATTTTTCAAAATCGATTTTGTCTTAGAAAATTCTTTTTCCGATTTCTTTTCATTTTTATGAAAATCTGATGATTTTACATTATAATGAATTCTGCCTTGCTCATCCACAAATCTGACCTTTTTCTTAGTATCAGTTTGATAACCTTCAGACATGTCGTCAGACTTTTCTATGTCAGATTTAGTGGATTTGGGTTTCTTCAACGGGCAAGTCCGATAAGTATGACCACGAGTTTTGCATTTAAAACACTTTCTTTTATCAATTATGACTTTCTCACTCGTGTCGTCATCTATTTCGGACTCAACAACCCGTTTTTGGAAATTTGGTTTCACACCTTTCTTTTTAGACACATAACGATGTCCAAAATCATCGTTACGTCCTGAATCATATCCAGACATATTCCCTGAAAATTCATCAAAGAAACGATGATCTCTAAAATTCTGAGATCTGTTCCTATACCCACCAAACCTTGAGTCATAATCACTTTGACCCTCAAAGTCAACCCATTTTGAATTTCTTCTAAAACCAGATTGATTTGGTCCACAACCAAAATCATCATAAAACCCTTCATCATTATAGAATTGAGATCGTTTGACAAATGGACTGGATTTTCTGAAATTTGATTGTTTTTGATCATAGAAAACCTTTGGTGTTGATGGTAAAACAGTTGGTTTTGATGTTTTCTTGCTATTCATTCTATTTACCAACCCAGGCCCAGACTCAGATTGAAATGTGTCCATTTCGTTAGCACCACTGCTATTTCCCCTCCTAATGGGCACATTTCTCTTCTTAGGATCATATGCCGGATCATATTTACATGAGAAAATTTGATCAATTAAATTTGGGTTCACCATATCTAAAGGAAAATCGTTGTCACTATAAACCCTGTTGGAACCCTTTAATCGATATGTTACCCATGGTTCAACCTTGTCACAGTTGGTGTCCAAAGTAGAATTGTGAGCCTTGGCATTTGTAGGTTTCAAAATTTTCGGGGAAAAACCTTTTTCAGCAGTTTTAGGTTTAGCCGAGGACTCAAATCCGACTCCACCATACTTAGACTTCTTACCTGTAACAGACTTGCTCCGAGCAATCTGCTTTTGTTCGTAGGTACTCAGTTTGGAAAGCTCAGATTTAATTGTTGGAAAATCATGTTTGGAGATTAAATTTTTATGATCTGGCTTACCAACTTTAGACTGAGTATACACCGAACCTTCAACATCAGTCTCCGACACTAAGTCATCGACTTTGTCAAAATCAGAAACATTATAAAAAAGCTCATCAACTGTTGAATCCAAAATAGATTTTTCAGTTGACACTTTTTCTGAATTGCTTTGTTCAGCTTGATGATCAACATTTGTCGTTTCCTCAGATGAAAGACCCGGTGTGATATTCACCGGAGATGGGACTTGATTAAGCTTGCCAGAAACATCTTCTTTTCCAGATTTATACAAAAAGTTTGTGAAAGAAGATGAAATTTGAACAGAATCTAATTTTTGTTTTAACTCAAAAACCTCGATTTTCAAATCAGCGACAAGTTTGTTACTAGCAGCTAAATCCTTCTGAACAGACACGAGCAATTCGGACTGATTCGTAAAATCAAATTTTTGCAAACGCAATTGCTCATGTACGGACAGCAATTCCTGGGTTGTCCCCTCCCATCTTTCCTTATAAATGTTTTTATCAGCTTTTGCTACTGCCAGAAGATCATTTAATTTTGTCTTCTCATCTAAGAGCACACTCTTAGCAGTAGCAAAATCATCACATGATTTACACATTGAAGGATATGAAGTTACCTTTGAAGAATCGGCCATCAAAGCAACAGTTTCAGTAAGATTGCTTCTTTTCAATGACCCAATTTCCTGTTTCAGACTTGAATTTTCATCAGTAATCTTCTGCATATCCCTTTGCAATGCAAGCATCTTATCAGCAATTTCAAGAGCATTCTGTTGTGCTTTTTCATATCTTTCTTTCAGCGGAAGACTCTTCTGATAAAGATTTTCAAAATCATTTGCTGCATCAATGGCTTCGGCTTTTGCTGCATCACATTCTCGAATCAATGCCTCCTTCTCATCAGTCAGAAGTGTAATTTGCTTTTCTAACAAAAGAATTGCATCAGATTCGATCTTGTCAGACACATCAGCCATAAACGCAAACTTTTCTTCATTCACAAACTTATGATCACTTCTACATTGTAAAACTTCATCACCATCAGGCATTCCAGCAAAAGATTCCTCAGTTTTCTCATCATGTATTTCTTCTTCATTGTCTGTTGATTCAGTCAGAGTTTCTTCATCCTGCACATGAGTAACAATTAAAGCAGAAGAATCAGCAAATTGATTTCCCCAATTATATGTTTTATCAACTTGAGAAACAAGAGCTTTTGAGGATTCAGATTTGGAACTAGAAGTACTCCCTGAACTCGATGAAGTGTTAGATCCAGAAACATTTGATTTTGGAGTAAATTTCTGATATTCCTGCTTCTTTGGCTGCGGACATTCACGAGCAAAATGTCCAAAATTGGAACAATTGTAGCATCTGACTTTGGATTTATCAAACCCAATCCTGCCACCAGAATTTAAATCCTTTCGTCCAGTTTTCTTCAAAAATCTTTTCACTCGTCTCGCCAACATAGCAAACTGCCAGTTTATATCCATTAACTCCAAATCATCAGGATCCACCTGATCATAGTCTTCTTCAGTCAACTCAGCATTACTAACCTTTCCAGTTATCAAACCATAATATGATGACACTAATGCAGAAACAAGAGCCATGTAATCTTCAGTGGTAGATACCGACATAGCCATCTTTCCCGTGTTCACCAAATTACTTGCTGGAATTGACGTACTACTAATTCCAGGACTATAATTGTAATCAGTACTTTGTGAACCTGATCCAGTCCCCGAATTTGAAACAAATCCTTGTAAATTTCCAGCCACAAATGCTGTAGCAGGTGCAGAACTGGTTACCTTAGCTGATTTCCCAGAAATAGTTGCTGCATTTGACCCATAGTATACATCTGGATTCTGAACTGCAGCTGGTGTAGTGTTAACATTTTTCATTTCTAAATCACGAGCTTGCAATTTACCCAAAAGCTTTACAAAAGTCAACTCAGCATAGTCTTTGTCATTCATGATCATCAAAACATACGACTCCCATTTTGATGGCAAACCTTCCAACAATTTTTCCTTCAACTCTTCGTCATCTTTCTTAATTTGGACATTATCCATTTCAGACAGTAAATGACAATATCTCGAAATTAGTTCAGGAACGCCCTCACCCTCAAAATGTTTGAAGTTGTCGAATTCTTTATTAAGCACCTTCTTTTTGCTTTTCTTATACTGTTCATTACCCTCACACCTCTCTTTCAGAGTTGTCCATAACTCATGAGAGTGTTTGCAACTTTTGAATTGATGTAATAACTCCTTTGGTAAAGCTTGAGTGATTAAACCGTATGCTTTTTGTTCACGAACAAAATCAGCTTTCTGTGTGAGATCCAAATTTCGCTGCATAATAGGGACATTATTAACGCCAACCGGATACACATAAGGTGTATCCATCGCAATCCATAGATCTGGATCCGTTGTTCCGATATAAGCCTCAAATCGTTTCTTCCAGTTTGCATAATCTTCAAATTTAAGCAACTTTGGAACTTTCTGAGTTGTTCCAATTTCATTGTCATAATTGAGTAAAGTTTGCATCTGCGTTTGAATAGCCGCAAACGCGCTATAGTCCGACATGATTGACTTGATTGAAATTGAAACAAATTCTGAATTGTCCGAACTTGGTCCGAACCTACTATACCCACCGAGCTTACTCCGAACTAGGTCCGAACTCAGGAATACAGTCCGAACGTCACCGAACTACCTCCGATCTCTCACCGAAACACTATAACTCCGAAGACCCTCCGATCCTAGTCCGAACTCTTACCGAACGTAAAATCTGGTCCGAATGTTCACCGAACGATCTCCGAACTTTCACCGAGCTCCTCCGAACCTGGTGTTCGGAGCGGTTATACCGAGCGAACTCCGAACTTGGAGTTCGGAGCGGTTACACCGAACGTGGAGTTCGGCCGAACGCGAGAAATCAAAAATTTTCAGAAAAACTCACAAAACTTGACACCTCTCGATCTGAGAATACTCAAACTAACGAAAACGAGCAAAAACAAGCATTTTGAACGTGAAACATGACATTTTAGCTGAGATTTTTGAGAAACGAAGATGAAACACGAGCTTTGTCACACACGAATTGAATCAAATCGAACTAAACTTGACCAGAAAGCTCTGATACCACTTGAAAACGCTGAGCGTGTGGATCGGTTCAGTTCGACATCAATTACGTGTATGAAAACAAGAACAATCGGTGTAAATAAACGACTCAATCTCTCATTAACAACTATCACAGTTACAAGAGATTCAGAGTACAAAACACACACTAGTTCTCACACATAAGCTCTCTCAAAAACTAGTAAATTACAAGACAAACAACCTATTTATAAGCTGCCAAAACACAGCCTCCGAACCTGGTGATCGGCCAGAGTTCGGAGCCACCGAACCTTGGGTTCGGCCAAGGTTCGGCCAACACAAAACTAGGTTAAAACGTTTGTCTTCAAAACTCTATCTGATCCAGCCCGTTGCCACATATCATGTACCAACAGCTTTCTTAGGCATTTTATCAAACACCTTGTGTGCATACCATATACACACACTTGCGATTATAACCTAGGCATACCAAGCTACCCTTTTGTAATTGCTCGGACAGGGCCTTGTTCAGTGTTTCAAGTAGAGAGAATGACAAAACCAGTAAATACAAGCTGAGATTTATTTCACCGAATGACTGGACACACAACAGACTCACCGAATGAACATTCAACTGGAAATAGCTTTTATGCCCCGAATAAGCTTGTCTATTTATAGACAAACTGCCCACCGAATGTGTCACACCCTAGACTTTCGGGAACGGAGGCGTGTGATGTCATGAAATCATAGTCGTGTGTACTTAGAACAATTAATAGTAAAACAATTGATAAACAAAACGTCATTTGGATTGCAGCGAAAAATAGTGGTAAAATGACATTGTCTTACAATTAATAATAAAGATGGAAATAGTTCTTAAAAAGTTAAGATAGTTCCTAAAATACTTGAAAAGAGTTAGGTGGATAAATCGGGACTATGACCCCATCAGCAGGTCCGTTTATGAGTGATGGCCCCATTTGCATGTGCGGATACATCTAGTTACCTGAGGAAATCATGAGTTTAAAAGGGTCAACATAACGTTGGTGAGATCACAGGTTTAAGACTCTACAAATAGTTTGTAAATGGTTTAAGGCATACAAGATATTAGTAAGGTCACCGTGATGTAATGATTAACATGAACTTTGAATTTGAAACTAACAGATTTACCCACTCATAGCATCTTCCCTAAACATACTAAAATGGAACAATAATAACTGGCGTGTACTACTCGACAAATGCACACATCGGGATTAGAGCTACCAATCATGTAGGGTTGTTAACCCAAATAGATCTATCCACTAGCTACCGTTTCGAACGGAACTAACCAAATTCAATAAATAGTGGGTTTTGTGACAATTCGTGATGTAACAAAATTTACTCATTTGTAGGGTATGTAAATAACATTTAATCATACGGCGGAGTACAGTTCGACCAAGATATCAAGTATATAAAACAGTTTAGTTCATGATTTCTCCCCCAAAGTATTAAAATAGTTTAAAAGAAAGGGGTTGTGAGACTCACCTGATCTAGGTGAATAATGACAAGTATGCAAGTCCGGAATGAAATGGTGCAAGTAACGTCCTAATAAATATTAAGACAATGCATATATATATATATATATATATATATATATATTATATATATATATATATATATATATATATAGGGAGATGATCATATGAGAACCAAATTGATTTGAGAACTAAAAGAACTAGTTAGAGCCACAAGTTTATTTACATGTATCCCCCCTCCCATGAATTGTAGTGGTCCCCCCTGAAATTTGTGGTTGAGATTAGTTTTCAAAAGTTCTCAAAAGAAAAAGTTCTCATTTGAACCTAACCCTATATATATATATATATATATATATATATATATATATATAGGGTAAGGATCATGCGAAAACTCTTTTTTTTGTGAAA
This sequence comes from Deinandra increscens subsp. villosa, assembly GCA_039602395.1. Lineage (NCBI taxonomy): Eukaryota > Viridiplantae > Streptophyta > Magnoliopsida > Asterales > Asteraceae > Deinandra > Deinandra increscens. The sequence goes on from JBCNJP010000023.1 coordinate 30,861,321, forward strand.
ACCTAAAAACTAACACTAAAACCTTCATAACTTTTACATACGTTAATATTTTTTTATAAAACTTGCACCAAAAATCTTAAAATTCTATTGTCTTTGATTCTGGAAAAGAATTTGATATTTTGAAAAAAAAATTAGTGCACATGTGTATTATTAGTGCACATGTGCACCATTTTCATTAGTACTACACAAATGAGAATTGTCATGCGAAAACATATTGTTTAGGTTAAAAACATTTAAAAAAACTAAAATATTCATAGGACTAATGATAATTATGCATATGCACTATAACTATTAGTTATAGTGCACATATGTAGCATAAAATTTTAAAAATTTTAAAACGTTTAATATATTTTCAGAGTTAAAGATAACACAATTATAAGATTTATGGTGCAATTTCTCTTTTAAAATATTAATGTATACGACACATATAAAGTGCGTTTTTATTAGTGCACATGTGCACTAATAAAAAACCACGAAAAAGTAACAAAATTATAACGTATTTGATGCGATTTTTCTAAAAAAACATTAACGCATACTATATGTATGAGTTTTATTATTAGTGCACATGTGCACTAATAAAAAACGACGAGACGTTAAAGTTTTCTTTAATTTTTTTCCAGAATTAAAGAACTCATAATTCCAAGGTTTTTGGTGCAAATTTTTAAAAAAAAATATGATCGTATGAAAAAGTTATGAAGGTTTTAGTACTAGTTTTTAGGTTATCGCAAAAAGATGTGGTTTTTACATGATCCTTACCCTATATATATATATATATATATAGGGTAAGGATCATGTAAAAACCATATCTTTTTGCGAAAACCTAAAAACTAATCCTAAAACACTTATAACTATTTCATACGTTCATATTTTTTAAATTAAATTGCACCAAAAACCTTAGAATTATGAGTTCTTTAATTCTGGAAAAAAACTTAAAACAACTTTAACGTCTCGTCGTTTTTTTATTAGTGCACATGTGCACTAATAATAAAACTCATAAATATAATACGCGTTAATATTTTTTTTTAGAAAAATCGCACCAAATACATTATAATTTTGTTAGTTTTTCGTGGTTTTTTATTAGTGCACATGTGCACTAATAAAAAAACACTTTATACGCGTCGTATACATTCATATTTTAAAAAAGAAATTGCACCATAAATCTTATAATTGTGTTATCTTTAACTATGAAAATAGGATTAACGTTTTAAATTTTTTTTATTTTTTTATGCTACACATGTGCACTATAACAAAAATATTGAAATATCAATTTATTTTCCAGAATCGAAGACAATGATACTTTAAGGTTTTTGGTGCAAGTTTTATAAAAAAAAATATTAACATATGTAAAAGTTATGAAGGTTTTAGTGTTAGTTTTTAAGTTTTCGCAAAAAAAAAATATTAATGCGTACTATATGTATGAGTTTTATTATTAGTGCACATGTGCACTAATAAAAAACGGCGATACGTTAAAGTTTTTAAAAAAAAATCAGAATTAAAGAACTCATAATTCTAAGGTTTTTTGGTGCAAATTTTCTTTAAAAATATGAACGTATGAAAAAAGTTATAAGTGTTTTAATATTAGTTTTTAGGTTTTCGCAAAAAGATGTGGTTTTTACATGATCCTTACCCTATATATATATATAGGGTATGGATCCATGGAAAACCCCACCTTTTTGGAAAACCTGGAAAACCATATTTTAACCATTGATTTAAAGATTGATGGTTGAGATTAAATAAGGTCAAGATTGTAAAATGTGTCATTTAATGAAGGGCATAATAGACATACCAAAATTTTATTAATAAATGTTTAAATGAATTTTCTCTTTCCTATCTCCTATTTCCTAAAATCTTTATCTCCTTCTCTCTCTCTCTCTCTCTCTCTCTCTCTCTCTCTCTCTCTCTCTCTCTCTCTCTCTCTCTCTCTCATTTAATTTTAAATTTCCAGGTCAAAATTTAGAAGAAAAAAAAACAAACCTATTTTTACAAAAGAAAAAAAAACCGATGATAAGCAGCATGAAACATGTACCAATTTGTTACACCCATGTAACATGAAACTTATTTTTACCAGCCTAACGATTGTTACATAGTTGTAACAAATAACTTCATGTACCTTTTCCAAAAAATAAAGATATAATATACTAAACTGATAAGAGAAACATGAAACCTGTACCAATTTGTTACCCCTATGTAACATCTTTACAAGAAACAAAAGATGTAATATAGTAAACTAATCAATGTATACAAATTTTGTTACAATTGTGTAATATATCTTTTACACATGTGTAATATATTATATATATTACACCTACTTTGTTACATCCATGACTCAGTAAAATCGACAACTTTGTTACACGTATGTAACATAGTCTACTGATTACATACAATATAACGTAAGAACACTGACATTACATACAATGATGAATTGTTGTTACAACGATGTAACATATAACATGTGTAATTGTTGTTACAGACTGTGACCTGATGATGATGAATTGTTACATCATTGTAACAATTACGGAATTGATAATTTTAAACCTTCATGTTGAAGTCCGGTAATATCCGCAGATTCCATAACAGCTAATGTGAAGAAGAAACCATGATGGGGATCGAAATTTCAATGTACGAAATTGATTATGGATTGAAATAGGAGTATAATACGGATGATGGATCGAGATTGATGAAGAAATCTATGTGGGGGAAAGAAGATTATGTTGGAACTTGATGAAAAAATGGAGGTCGCAGATGGATGATTATGGAGTTCGATTTTTATGGATTAGGGTTAGAGGAAGAAGAAACAACGTACAGGAAAAAAAATTCCATGATTATAGGATAGTAGTTACTATCATTAAATTAAAAAAATCTTTACTAAAATAGAATATGGTAAGTTACAATCTTACCCTTATTATAAAATAAAAAATAAAAATCCATGGAATTTTGTGATTGGTTGGATAGGGTTTTCCAGGTTTTCTAAAAAATAATGGGTTTTCCATTGATCCTCTTCCTATATATATATATTAAAAGATAGTTATTTTGTTTCAATGTTTATATATATATATATATATATATATATATATATATATATATATATATATATATAAAATGTATGTGGTTATTGAGTAACAATAATGTCACCCAAACGATACCGGTCAAGTCTTGATATAATATCCCGTTTGTATTAGTTTTGAAAGTCCGTTTGATAATATTTATTGACCTGATAAATATACAAAATTAATACTTATATTTATTTTAAAATAAATATAAAGGAAAGTTTAATAAATCAATTAATCAACTTAACTTAAAAGAAATCAATCAAGTTTTAAACATTGAAATAAATAATAATGTCTATTATTAATTATAGATAGGTTTATAAATTTATATATGTCATGACTTAAACCTTTTATAATTATTTCACAAAATAATTATATATATTTTTCAAGTAAAAATGTGTGACAATGTTTATTGAAATAGTGCGTGTGAGTTAAAAATAAATTTATACTTATACTTTTATAAAAGATTTTATAAATTTACCTTGATAAAAGTTATAATTGTAGGATGACTTAAGATGACTATCTTTTAATAAATTAAGAGTTTAAGTGTTATAAATAATTGTTCAAATATAATTAGTTGACGTTTGAATCGTCGAAGACGTTTTACTTTACCACTTAAAATACGAACGTTTTTATTTAGAAATAGTCAATAATTATTTTCCAAGTCAAAACGTTTGGCGTCGTAATCATTTAAATATTTTATAACTAAAATATTTATTTAAAGTTTATAGAAAACGTAGTCACCGGTTTTGCTTAATAAATAGATTTTTATCGTATTTGGACTTTATATATTTTTAGGAAATGTCAATAATATTCCTTTAAGTTAGTTTCAAGTCTTAAAATATATTTTGGTCGGTTTTGAAATAAGTCACTAAAATTGAGTTTTCTCGTTGCGTATTAATCCGTTTTCATCCCGGTTTTCTCCCTACGCAACGTTTCTCTATTTCGGTCACTTTGGTTTATTTAAAACATCAAAAAAATGGGTAAAAAACGTGTTGGGATCAGATATGATCCGTAATAGTTTTTATGTAGTTTTTATAAATAAAAGTAATGTTTTATCTTATAAAAATCATAAACTTGAAACTAGTCTTTTAGGGGTTGATCAAGGTTTATAAAAAATGTGTCTTTTTATAGTTAAAAATCTATATAATAAAGTCCAAGTGATTAGTTATAAATGTGATGATAATAAATGCATCTTTACTTGATTTAGTAAACTTATAAAAAAAATATTCTAAGGTTTTGGTGAATTTAATTCACCAACACATTAAAGTCTTGGGTTTTGGTGACTAGTTATTATAAAATAAATATATTTTATAACATGTTGACTTAAGATTATTTAATAAAATCCAAGTCATTTTAAGTCCAAAAATTCACTTATTCTATGTCTTTAGGAATATTTCATTTATTAATTTTTAAACAAGTCTTTGTTTATTAAATCCCCAGTTTTAGTATGTCATCTAACTTGTTCTATGATTATCTTTTATATTTTCATGACTTATAAAGATTTCTACTAACACATAATTTCTACTAACACTTATGTGTTAGGATTAAGTCATGGTGTTATTTAAAACAAGTTAATGTTGTAAGATTATTTATATAAGTCATGAGTTAGTATATATAAAACAGGAAATAAATAAATAATCCACTAGCAAAAGCTAGGACTTTTTATGTTCAAACTAGTGAACAAATCTACTAATACTTGAAGTATTAGGACAAATCTACTAAACCATTGGTGTTAGGACCAAAATAAGTAAATAAATTGCAAGAAATTAAATGACAAGTAATTAAATGCAAGAAAAAAAATAAAAGATCTAGGTTTTGATACACAATACTCCCAAATTTGGTTTCTTAGTGTACAACCCCACATCTTGGCAACATTAAGCCCTATGGCACCAAAGAATGTGTTAGATCAAGTCACTTGTATTATTTAACCCAAGTGTTTAGGTTTTTAGAGGATTGGAGAAAGAATGTTTAAGTTTATATCAAGACTTGTTGGTGTTTGGGTGATAGATTAAGTATAGGAAATGTATGGAAATAAGGGGTTAAAAAGACTCACAAAAGAGTAAGGGAAGTGGTGGTGGTTTGCGGTGGTGGTGTGTAGGTCCAGAAAAACAACCAAATCACGATATTGCTATCACAAACAAGTGCGGAATCCTCGTTAGTGATTGATTCGAGAAGAAAGTAGATGAAAGAGACTTGATAAACCAAAGAAGATCAAATCTTGAATGTAAAACACAACTTTCTTGAGCTTAATGAATCTGATCGTAAACACAAGAGAGATCTCAAAATCGTAATCCAAAGCTAGGGTCTAACAAAAACTAGTGAGCTTATATACTATTCACTTACAAACCCTAATCCAATCATAAACATAAAACCGGCCCACATGGCCCATATCGTAATCTATTTTAAGCCCATAAGCCCAATAATAAACAAGCCCACATCTAATGTCCATGCCTCTAAAGTATAGCCCAACAATCTTCCCCTAGACATGAACCATTAGTTCGTCTATGGCAGCAGCAGATCAAATCTGAACGTATTCTGCACATTGCTCGACCACCATTCGTTTGCTACAATCCGGTTTGCTGTTCCATGGAAGATCCCCACCCGTATAGCATTCTCAAGGTCATTCTCATCACCGAGAATTGGTTGGGAGGCGAGGAGCTTGATATCTTTTTCTCCAAAACTAAGCAGGTCAACCGGATCATAGAATCGGAACTGCCTCATCTTCTTGCAGAGAACCACCACCTCATGTGTTGCTGGATCATAAAACCAACAGTCAAAGTTCTTGACCAAGGTACCGTCTTCAATTTCGTCCAGCATGTTTATCACTCTTGTGCGTTTGGTAGGTGGTCGCCTTGCTTCTCCTATAGGATCACCAGTTACTGGGTCAGTTCCAGTTTCAACCCATCTCACTTGCCTCAGATCGAAATTCACAAAATTTTC
>JBCNJP010000023.1:30867810-30898356 GCA_039602395.1 Deinandra increscens subsp. villosa
TTATCAAACAGACTGATTTGTCGAAGACATGAACTGAGGTCCGAACCTCAGCCAAACTCTAGGTTCGGAGTTGGCCGAACTTTGATGGCCGAACTCCAAGTTCGGAAGGAGTTCGGACAGAGTTCGGAGGTGCCGAGTTCGGACCTTATGAAGAAGTATAAATAGATTCGTCTTTGTATTTCTTTGTAAGTTTTCTGTCTTGTTTCTGTGTGTTGAGAGGGGAGGTTCTGTCCGACCTCCCCCAGAGCTTAATCGTTGTATACTCCTTCGTTATGTAATCATTCAACATGATTCAATGACAAAACTTCCGTCTCATCCATAGAAACGATCCGTAAACGGTTTTTCAAAAAGGTTAAAGAAAAACTTCAATATTTTTAGTACACCTCAGCACACGTCAAGCTTTTTGGCGCCGTTGCCGGGGACACAAACGAGGATTCCAAGAAAAATCCGCGTTAACGGCTTAACCAATAATTTCCTTTTATTTCTATCTAAATATATATATATATATAAATAAAAATATTATATTAGTGTAATTTAATTAATATATAGCAGTATATATTTAAAACAAAAAAATCAATCTTTCACTTTTGGTTTCCTACCTACATTGCACCCGAAGAAGAATTTGTCTGACCAGCAAACACTCCTCTCAGGTACATGAAGGATCCACTGGAAGGAACAGTTAGCCAAGAAGGAAAGAAGAAATCATCAAAGGTCAGGGAAGTTGTTGTAGTAAAATTTTATGAAAATAACAACCCTCGGCCCAGGTAAGTGTTTTGATTTATTTCAACTTGTTTGGAGAAATCTGAAAAATCTTTTAAAACAAAACTATCAGAATTTCCTGTGTGATAGAATCAAATAAGATTTTGATCAAACTAAGTTTTTGAAATTTACCAAAACGTCAATAAACCAAGTCTAACTTCCGACCTATAAATAAACCAAGCTGTTTTTAGAATAAATAAACTTTTGAAGAAAACATTGAGGTTTTTAGTTTCTTTTATGATCACCACATCACCAGAGGACACGTTCTTAGTATGACATTTTTTTTATAATTAAATAATTTTTCTTAAAAGTAATTTAAAGGAGAATTATTAAAAAAACGGTTGAGCAACTGACCAACAAAGGCCATGCCACACCAAGCACGCCCCGTGCTGAGCGGGACCACAACCTAACAAAAGGGTGGAACACCCCTTTGTGATGTCATTTAGCACAGGTCGTGTCACGAATTCACTCTGGGCGATTTTCATCTCTACGTCATGAATTTCTTTCCTCCATCTCCTTCACCATCATGTAAGTTACTAATTAAACCAGTTTATTTTTGTTCAAGAATTCTAGTTAGTTAAAGTTTTAGTCAAATTAGGGCTTTTTTTTTCAGTTCTGATATTATAGACCGAATTGACTAAAATTTGTTGTAGGATTGTGTCTAATAAGTGTCTAATTATCATCCTTGTTTATTATCCATGTCAAAACACATGAATTAGGGTAGTTTTTGACAATTTTTTGGTATGAGAGATCTTTGGGGCAGTTCATAACTGACATAGGAGTCTATCGGCCACACGAGCTGTAATCTCTAGCAAACTCGATATGGTGTTTGCCATATGAGGAGCATCGATCTGATCCAGAATATGGAGCAATCCTACAACTTTTCTGGGAGACGATTGGTACTGGGACAGCAGGTTACAACCCAAGCACCATTAGGAGCTTAAGGTTGCGTGACCCGCTGCACCGTTACGTCCACCACTGCCTCACTAGGTCGATCTTTGCTCAAGGAAATTCAGCTGTAATGTTTAACTCAAGAGATATGTTGGTATTCTACAGCCTCCTAATGTGGGAGACCTCAATCTCCCTCACGCCCTATGCAGCCATTACCTTGAGGACGCCATACTGAATGATAATAACTCGTTGTACATGAGAGGTCTTATCTACCACATCTATGGGGCCTACAACGTAGATGTCCCTGCGGAACTCCATAGATCCCCAACCATCATCTTCACAGATATGGGATATACCCGCAGATTCATCTCGATTACAACTCATCATCCTTTTAGGATGATGGACAGACAACATCGGGTATGGGATACCGTGCCGGCCGAATTCATGGAGGACGACTCAGAGGCTGACTCTGATGGTGATTGACAGGTATGGCATTCTCTTGGTTTGCACGAAGATATGCCCTGCATATGACATCTAACATTGATAACATTTCACTTTTGTGTTTGATACATTTCTATTTTCAGTTATTATGTATGGATGATGACATTGTTTGTATGTTTCTATTTTATTATGTTTTGTTATGGTTTGAGTAATTTAGAAGCAGGTGGATGGCTAGTTCTACAGCTAACTAGACCGGGAGGTCAAAACAGTATGGTGTGGTAATCATTCCACGGGTAAAATGTCCCAATTTCTGGGAAACTCCGCCAATTTTTTTCTGACCCTTTACTTTCTTTTACACTATCCTTAAATACATGAGACAGCGAGGACATTGTGAAATTTAATTGTGGGGACGGGACCAATTTGGGTAAATTCGGGACAAAATTCGAACCATTGCTTCGTCTAATTCATGCCTTACACAAAACTTATTTGGAAACTGGCTTCTGTACTGCCCAAATTTTTCAAAATTTGTTGTTTTTAAAAAATGTGTCTAAAAAGTTTTTTCCTCCTCTCATTTATCAAATTAAAATCCCATTAATCTTGTAAAATCCTAAAAAAGTTGAAGTGAATTTTACTAACAAGATGAAACCAAATTTATTTAATTATGAACTTACACTTTTCCTTTTCCCTTATCAGTAAGAATTTGAGCCCTTTATAGCCTGATCAACTATAAATCATGCTTTTTTTGTTGAGAGAAACCAGGTAAATGCGATAGAGATAGAACTTGACATGGTAATACGTCCCGAGACGGACAAAATCAGAAGCCACATTTTTAAAAGAATTGAGGCAACTAGGATTTCTCTTCTTCTCACCCCATTCTCTACCCAATAATATCCCCTAGTAAGCCCCTTTGAGCCTAAACTCTTTCGTTTCTTAACCCCCAATGTATTTGCAAAATAAACCCCTTCTGCAAATCACCCAAAAACCCCTAAACCTTTTTCTTTTTACACCCCTTTATTTTAGTAAATAAACGGCCCTTTAAAAAGGTTTTAAAAAGTAAAAACTTTCACTATTTTCTTATTATTAATAACTGACCATAAACTTTATACCCTTTGTGGAAAAAAAATGGTCAAATAAAAAAGGAAAAACCCCTTAGAAGCTATAATAATTATGCCTCTAGAAAATTCAATCAGAAAATAGTGAAATGATCCAAAGTTTTGAAAACAAATAAAAAGGCCGCTTTATTTACGCTGTTACCCCTTTTCAAATAAAACACTCTTACCCTTTAACCCTAAGCCTACCCTTTAAGACCTCATGATAAACTTGTAACTTCTGGTGAGATTGGTTGAGGTTCGATTCAGTGTTAAGCATATGCTCTCTATTTCATCTTACCTTCGTACGAGTGTCCACCCCCAAAAATCTCTAACCCGAGTGATGAGTGACCACTTTTGAGGTGTGTAAGTATATAATTAAATAAATTTCTAAGTAGGCTTGTCATAAATAACTTACTTCAAACCTAAAAGGTTAAAATAAGTTAATGGAATAAAAATACGAAAAAATGGAGGAGGTATAACTTTTTATGGCACAAGTCTTGACAAAGCACAAAAATGAAAATTAGGGATGTGTCTAAGCCCATATATTATGAAGTTTTGCTTGAGGACAAGTAAAGGTTTGAGTGTGGGGATATTTGATAAACACTGAATTATACATATTTTAATTATCAAATTTACTCACTTATAGGGAATAAACCTAACTACTAACATCAAAACAAGTCGATTTTGTTTTCTTTTTAGTTTTTCAGGTTTTCTAAGGCCAAAATACCAAAAGAAGCAAAATCTTGCAGAAAAGTCAATAAAATGCTAACTTTGGAAAAAACCAGCCTTAGCACGGCCCGTGTCCAGCTCGGCACGCCCCGTGCCCGACCCGAATACTCATAATATTTTCCTGATTCGACACAACGCCGTGCTTCTGATGACACACTTTTCCTCATGACACGGCACGACCTGTGCCCAACTCAACACGATCTGTGCCCCTGACGAAGGAAGATTTGCGGATCAAAGTCACTAAGACAACACGACCCGTGCCAAGCAAGGCACGACCCATGCTTGTCCAGACGTTTTGCCTATAAAAGCCAGCCCTCATCACTTTTCAATTCGCTCAATTCTTTCCTCTCCTCTCCCAGTTTTAGATTAGTCGACCACTTGGCATTTTCGAGTCTTTAAGTATGTTGGAGTCTGTAAGAACTTTAACCAGCATTAGTAAATGAAAGCATTTTGTCTATGAAATCCTTTGTTTATTACCTCGCACATCTTTAAGCTAATCAGCAATGATTAGTTCAACTCTTACACTTGATTGGAGGTAACTAACTTTTAATGAGTTTTCGAGTTGGCTTTATAACGTTGTTTTAAGGTGTGTCTAATTACTTTATGAAAACCCTTTTTATTGAAAGTTTATTATTGATTTTCTGAACCAAACGTGCTCTTCGTATCACAGACCATTTGGGGAGTCGAAATCTCAAAGGCCGGACTTGTGACACCCGGTCGGGGGACTATGTATGATCCAAAAGGTTACTCGCGCCCCATGCTACATGATACGATCGAGGTCCTTATGTCTATGTAAGCAAACTCGGCTAACCACGCAGGTGCGGGCTGAATGTATTTGGTTGGGAATGAGGGTTGGTAATATTTTGTCACTTCAAGAAAGCCGAGATTGTACGTGTTTGTGAACTTGGCTATGGTTACGTCGGACGTACACATGCAAAGAGCCAGGTGCGAATGAAACGGACCAGAGTCCCTTAAAAAGTTCATTTTCATAATAAAATAATCCGGCACGCAGGGTTGTTCCTCTGCTGGTTCATGACGACGTGTCGAGTATGGTAAGTCGCCGGTTTGAGGGGCCCCGTAAGTAAGTGGCATGATACCACCTTGTTTTTTATCAGTGGCACCTTCCCACGGCGTTCGTACTCCTCGTAGACGGTTGATCGTGGAGATGGTGAATCAACCAATTTTTTTGGGTAAAGGGTTACCCCGGTGATTTATATATTAACAAAACAAACAAAGCACTAGTAGTAGAGTGATATCTCTACTAGTTCTCTAAGGGGGCTCCCATAGAGTAAAACACAAGTAAAAACACAGCACACCCAGCTAAAGACTGGTAAGCACAACAAGAAAATAAAACAACACTAAACTAATTAGCCTCCATCATCAAAAACCACGCTTCCCAGAGTTCTCCAGATGGGCAGGACGTTTCTATCCTGATCACCAGACTTGCACTTTAACCCCAGTAATTTGTAACGAACATCAGACATAATATCCCCCACAACCTTGTCTGGCTGTCGAGTTTTGTTACCATGAAACAGATTGTTTCGTTCCCGCCAAACGTGATAAACAGCAGCCGCCACAGAAAGCTTACAAGCGACATTAGAAGGAGCCGTGGACTGCAAATTCGACTCATACCAATTGACAATAGTAGTCCAGTTAGTTGGCATCTGCATCGGAATGCTTCTCCTTACCATCTCCCAAACCTTCTTGGAGAAAGGACACTCGAAGAAAAGATGGTTATGAGATTCTATGTCAGAGTAACATAGAAGACAACACATCATGTTCATGCACCCCTTCTTCCAGTTCCAGCGTAACAACTTATCCTGGGTTCGAAGTTTACCATTTATAACCAGCCAAAGACAAAAAGCATGTTTAGGAATGCATGTCGTGAACCAAACAAGATATTTCCAAGGGACATCAGCGTGGGACTGTCTCAGAGAGTTCCAAGCCGTATTAGTGGAGAACTCAACAAGAGTATCCGCCACTTTCCACCAATGTTTATCAGCAACATCATTGAGCTCCGGGATATGAATATTGTTTAATATAGGAAAACGGGTTACCCACTCCAACGGCCAATTCCAATTGGGATCCACAATAACATCAGCTAGACAAGAATAGATGTTAAAACCAGCATTATGAATTTGTCGAGAGGTGAGAATATTAGCCAAGGGACCGAGATATCACTCCAAGTATCATACCAAGCAGACGTGCCGAGGCCATTCCCAACAGTAATGCAGATTTAATTTTGGATAAGAGGCCTAATCTTCATGAGGTTTTTCCAACTCCAACTACTAGAGACATCATTCTTGCAATTCCAGAAAGTGCGGTTTTTCAATCTGTAAGTATATATCCATTCAACCTAAAGCGAATTCCTTCTTTTGAGGATACTCCACACATGCTTAGCGAGGAGAGCCCGATTCATATATGTAATACATCGGATTCCAAGCCCTCCCTCACTTTTCGGTCGGCAAACCACATTCCATGAAACTTTTTCAGCCCCCTTCACACATTTTCCTTGGGACCACAAAAAGCCCCTCATCTTAGCCTCTAACTCATTAACAACTCTAGCAGGAAGAAGGAAGACCGAGGCCCAATATATATGCATAAAGGAAAGGACTGAAAGGATGAGTTGGAGACGACCAGCAAAGGAAAGATTTTTGTTCCTCCAACTTGAAATGCGATTATCAACCACTTCCAATAACGGCTGGCAATCCCGATAACGTAAACCAGAAGAGAGTATAGGCACCCCAAGGTACTTAACCGGAAGATTTCCCTCTTTAAAGGGCAAACGACTTAGGATAGCATCTTTAGTGTCATTCCCCACATTACAGAAAAATATAGTGCTTTTCGGGAGACTGGGAACTAAGCCAGACATCTTTGAGAAATCATCCATAGACCGCATCAAACAGGTAGTAGATCTAGTATCTCCATGAGCAAATAGGAACAGGTCATCTGCAAAACAGAGGTTAACAATCTTATGATCCTTACACTTCTTATGAAACTTGAAAAAAGGATCCCTTTCCACATCTCATTTAAGCATGAGAGTTAAGACCTCCATAACCAAGGTAAAAAGATAGGGGGACATTGGATCACCCTGCCTTAACCCCCGCTTGCCTCTAAAGTATCCATGGAGCTCACCATTTAAGCATATCGAGTAAGACACTGTAGAGATAAATTTCATAATCCAATTCACCATCAAATCCAGAAACCCAAAGCAGCAAAGCATGTGATTCAAGAAACCCCAATCAACAGTATCATATGCTTTCTGAATATCAACCTTTAAAGCACACTTTGGCTCACCCACATTTCGGTGGTAGTTATGCATAAGTTCTTGAGACAACAGAATATTATCCGTAATGAGCCGTCCGGGAACAAAAGCAGATTGATTAGCACTCACAATGTCACCCAAATAACCCTTGATCCGATCCGCTATAATTTTACTTATGCACTTATACAAGACATTGCAGCAAGCAATAGGACGATAATCAGTAATATTAACAGGAGTAGTCACCTTAGACACCAAAGCAATAATAGTATGATTGAGTTCTTGCAGAAGCTTACCATACTGGAAAAAATCACGAATGGCCTGCATAACCTCCTTCCCACAATCGGCCAAGCACTCTTAAAGAAAGCCGAAGTAAAGCCATCCGGGCCCGGTGCCTTATCATTATCAATCCCAAACATCGCATCTCGGATCACCCAGTCCTCAACTGGACGAGTCATGTGCGATGCAGCCCCATCATCAATTTTTTTAATGAACAAAGAGGTAGGCGGCAAAATAGAACTCGCACCTTGGGCTCCAAAAAATTTGGTATAATGTGCCACAAAAATGGTAGGAACTTCAGTACCTACATGAAGTACACCAGAAGTGTCCTTTATAACATCAATCCGACCCCTATGGTTCCTTATCTTTAAGGATTTGTGAAAATAAGAGGTGTTTCTATCGCCCACAGCAAGCCAATGAACCTTGGATTTCTGCTTTACGAAACTTTCCTCATCAAGACTTGCAGTTTGGAATTCATCAAGGAGTGTGGCCTCCTTCGTTTTTAGGATCAGGTTGAACGGGTCCTCATCCATAGCCCTTTGAACCTCGTCCAACTTCTCCCTTAACTTACTAACTTTTTCATGCAGGTTCCCTTGTTTAAACAGCATAGAACGAAGGGGAGATTTCAAGTGTCTAAGCTTTTTAACAACACAAAATTGAGGAACTCCTGTGAAGTTGATTTCCCAAGCTTTTTGAACCGTTTCCATGAACCCAGGTTTGGACGTTAGGAAGTTAGCAAATTTGAATGTCCTCGGTTTTGGAGGCCTGTTACAAGTAAATTTAACAACACTAGGGCAATGGTCCGACACTCTATATGGCTGAAACATAGCAAAAGCAGCAGGGAACTCCACCACAAATTTATCATTCGTCAAGACTCTATCCAGTTTTTTAAGCGTCCCTATCCCTTTCCTTGGTTTTTGAGTCCACGTATAGTGCATTCCCATTCCTATAAGATCTGTTAATTCACACCTAGTGACACATTCCCTAAACTCACGCATGCTTATATCCAGAGATGAGGAGCCCGACACCTTATCTTCAAGGAAAAGGGTAGAGTTAAAGTCCCCCATCACAATCCAAGGGCTTGTACTCGCAACACTTTTGAACTTAACAAGATCATCCCATAACTGACGTCTTGTTATGTAGTAATTGCCCGCATAAACAATCGAGCAGAAGATCTCTTTTTTATCATGATTCGAATGGAATAGGACCATGATATCCATGTAAGTTTTATCCCACCCCACAATAATACGAGCACCCTTTGGCGAAAACCCACCATTAGATGCCCAGTCCCACGATTTGAAGATATCACCACACACCTTAAACAGCTTCTTAACACTCACATGTGATTCCAACACAGCACAAAAGTTTAAAGAATGTTCCCGAACTAAGTAACGAACCTCCTTTTGTTTCAGAGGGCGGTTCAACCCCCTAATATTCCAAGTACCAAGCCTTAAAGCTAACCTAAATGTGGCTGGTCTTCTACTGATAAACAAACTTAAAGCAAAGTCATAAAGTAACAACTCGATTTTAAGTTAATGGTATGTTTCTCCAATCAATATTGAAAATGACTACTTAAATCTAAAAACCCATATATATATATATATATATATATTAGTAACTTATTTTCTAAAAACCCAAAGATAAAGTCTGGTTAAACGTCAACAAAGGTTGAGTATTGGGAGCTCTCATTTTTCATTGTGTCCTGATCGACCCCGATTCAACTTACCACTACTATACTGCCCACGATGGGTGCACTTGCCCGTGTAACGTGGTGAAATGGTAGTTGTCAAGTAAATCATGTATTATAAATTTAAAAGCTTTACGTTTCTAAAAAGGTTAAAGAAAAAACTGCCATATTTTTAGTACACCTCAGCACACGTAAAATACCATCAAGGTCAGATCTAACCATGTAGAGCATATGTTTACAAAATTAGGGTTTCCGCGGTCCATTTTTGAGCTGATTTTTCCGCAGTTTTAGTACTTTCCTAGAGGGATCATTCTAGAAAGGTTTTAGCTGTAATTTTAGGGCCAATTTTCACTGTTGGAGATCCTAAGTGGCTGTCAAAATTCAGACCTTTTCCGAGGTGTCGGTTTTGGGTTTTTAACACTTCATTTTGGAGTTTTGGGGCTCCTAAACCCATTTCTAGAAAAAGTTCATATACAAAAGTTGTTTTAAACATGTAAAAAACAGTCCCTAAGGTTTTCGATTTGTCATATTAAAAATTTAAACTTTTGGTCAAAAACTAGATTGATTATGGGTCTTTAAACATGGTTTAGGCCATTCTTAACCAAACTAAAGTAATTGATGTAAGTGTTCATGAAATATATAATTTTTAACATATTCTAGGAACACAACACATCATCAAAATTATGCATCCATGTTCTCATGACAAATAAACTAGTTAATAAACAAGATTTAACATAGTTTAAGGTTTTCTAAACTTTTAGTCACCAATGATCATCATAAGTTGCAATACTTGACATAGGATTGCTAGGATCATATGAACATAAAAAAGTGATCTAGCAAGATTATCATGTGAGAAAACCAAAGATAAGTGATAACGGGTGTCATGACCTCTATACAAATACCTAACTTAAACTATAGTAGGGCAAGCTAGGGTATCGAACCAAGAGAATATGGTTTTCAACTAATTAAATAAGGTTAACTAATTAACTAAATTAACTACTGAATTAAACTAAATTCCCTCTTGGCTGTTTTGATTGAATTTGGAAAGGAACTAACAATTAAACTAGATTATTAATTAACTATTTTTAACTAGAATTGGAACTTGATTATTAATCGAAACTCTTATGTGAGAAGGATAATTACTTCAGGATCGTGATATGCTATCTATCTGAATTTAACCAATTAAATACTAGTACTACATAGACATAGTCTCCTACCTAATAACCTAAACCTTAAGTAGGCTGCTTAATTCCTGGCGCAAGGAAAGACTGAAATATGACAGTTTACCATTACTGACCTAGGGTTACTAGTTAATTAAATGAGTTCAGCATGCAGATGCTTTACAGTTACAAGGAAAACCAAAAGAAATAGCACACAAGAAGTTAATAATAGAATATAGTCACATATTCACCAAAAGTAGTTATGAGAAAGTTAGCCACACATGGCTAAAGTTTAAAACATGATCAAATTGTAAAAAACATGAAAAACAAGTATCGAATGATAGTATCTTCAATGGAACCCTAAGAAGTACTGGAAGTTCGTCTCTCTAAGTCTCTAGACGACAAAAGTGACAGAAGAAGCTAAAACAATGAAACCCAAAAAAATTTATAGGAAAACCCTAATTTTTCTTCTGTCGACCTAATTTGGGCGTACCACCCTAACGTAATATCCTTTCTCGGCGTACAACCCGAGTGTTTCAATCCGCAATTTTTCTATCTTTCAGGGCATACCAACCTATCTTCAGCACAACCTGGGCATACCGCCCAGGCCTTGTGTCACACCCCTAATTTCCACTAACGGAGTATAACCGTGTGGGGTATGATCCAGACCAGGATCCAAGTCTTTAGTTACAACCAAGCCATCAAAATAATATAATTAGTTAAAAGTGGCTTTACAGACATAGTTTAAATTGCACATTAGCGGAAGCATTTTAATAAGTTACAAAAATTGCTATTTTTGCTAAAGGTAATACAAAAGTGTTGGAAGTACATCTCCCAAAAGATTTTTCACAAAGAGAGGTATTGCCAACGCCCGTGCCTCCACGGGATCCTCCCAGCGACCTAAAAAAGCATGGAACAATAAAGTGTCAGCCAAAGCTGGTGAGTTCACAAAAGCAGTCTACACAACACCGTGTAGACCAGAAATGTATACGAATAACGAAAGACTAATTCGTAAGTTAAATGCATAAACTACAAGTATTATCCATATCATTAGGTAGCTAGCCTATGCTTATGTTCACCTGAATGTTCGAAACCGAAGCTGACTATGCGTCACAGGTCTTAACCTGTGCAATTTTCCTTCCCCGTGTCTTTCCAGATCACGGTAGTGTTAGGCTAATATTGGTCTCAGTCCGACCGCCAGTCAGGAGGGTGCATCCGGTGCACCGCTGAGCGGGGGTGTCAAACCTAGTAGTACTAGCTCAACATTACCTAGCTATTCAATATTAACGGTCCGAGAAAGTAAGGAATTTTTGAAATTATAAAACAATTCAGTGAAACAAGTGATATGTGTCGGATAACTACTAAAACAGACAAAAATACCTTTGTCGTTGCATTGCCATCCTTTACCGGTTTCTACTATATGCGTGTTACCATCCTTAACCGGATGTAACTAAAAGAGGTAGTGAAACTCACCTTAGGGTGCACAGGTACTCGACACTTGACTTTACAGGTCAGTTATGATTGACCTATTTTGGTGAATACGATCTAACCAAATTAGAGGCTGTCGTTAGGACAAATTGCTTATCAACAATCAATCATGTTTTCATGTATTAAATTTGGTCATAACATTCAAACACAAGTCCTAAACTTGTTGGAAGCATAGATGCACAATTTCAAGTCAACAAGCATAAATGCAAAACTTAAAAGTCAAACACAAAACACACATTTGGTGGCATGCGTAATTTTCTCTACGCTTGGAGTTAGCGTCTCAAATTTTACAGGGATAAAGTTTATAATACTATGGACTTGTTGCAAAAAGAATGAGCTCAAAAGATTTAGTATTGAGGAAGTTACGCGCGTCAGAAGTTGGCAAAAATTCAGCATTGGTGCTATTTTGTAAAACAAGAAAAGTAGCCTTATTTGTTGTATAACTCGGTCAGAACTTGAGGGTTGCTTACCAACACCTCCATATCTTAATATCAATATATAACAATCATTGTCATTCAAAAATCTGTTCCTTAATACCCGAGAATCAAGCTCAACAAAATTGCACAACTTCACAAAAAGCTGAATATTCACAGCCCTGCGTACCCAAATTGCAATAGGTTTTTGGGTGACCAAACGGAGGTCTTAGAAGGGGTATGAGTAGCCCAATTAAAGCTAAGAAATAGAAGTTTACTACGAAAAATAATCACTCAAATCTGATCAAAATTGAGCAAGTTATGGCCTGTACAAAACAACCCAAATTTCTGCCAGAAGCTGTCCAAAAAACGGGTGTTTATAAAAACTGAGCTTCAAAGATTTTGATTAACATTCAGGTCATAAATCTTCTTGTTATGACTAAATTAACATTAAACTATAATGTTCAACCATTTTACAGCCCCATAGCACATATGTGATACATCCAACACAATCTTTAACATAGAGCTTGCATATAACAATACAAACACCTAAAATTCATGTTCATCTACACAAGCTTTTAACAAGAACATCATATAGCAGTCTTTTCACCAAAATCACAGCCCCTAAATCAACCCATAATCAGCCCCAAATCTTCATTTAACTTATCTTAACATAAAACATGATTCATGAGCATTTATACACACCAAATTGCACATAATCACAAGATTTATACATGTATTCAAGAAATTTCAACTTGAAGATTTCCAGGGCTTACAAGTTGAAGAGGAAAGACGAGGAATGATGAAGATGTGATGGAAATGGAGCTTCTCCTAGTCTCTTTGAAGCTTGAATGAGCTTAGAAACCCAATTTCTTGCTTATTGATGGTGGATTTCACGAAATTGAGAGGGTATGTGTGTGTGGGTGTAGAACCGTAATGAAGAAGAAGAGAGGAGAGGAAATGCGTAAATGAGGGGAGATGGGGGAGTTTTGGCTGCATTTTATCTTAAGGAAAATTGCACATTTAGTCCCACAAGTTCCATTTGAAGTGCAAATAACCCAAAATAACTAATAAGTTGGGGTTTAACCCAAAACTTGGAAATTAAAATACTAGGAATGTTTCCAAGTGTTTATAAGTTATTTAACATGAAATATTTAGTCAAGAAAAGTCTTGTCATCGTGTACGCACGTAAAACTTAAATCGCGTACGAAACGCGGTTTCTCATAAAACACCAATTTTCAAGAAACACATAAAGTCGTGAATTATATTACTAAATTAATTAGTAATATATTTTTATATAAACATTTAAATAACGGGTTATGGGTTTTGGTAACGGAACTAATGGAAATAGTTAATGGTGTTAACCTGGGAATTTGGCAGTTGTCACAGCATCCCCTTGTTAAAGAATTTTCGTCCCGAAAATTTTCTTAGGTTGTTCTGTTTTCTGAGAAGGGAATGAAAAATTTTCAGGTTGTCACATCATCCCCTAATTAACAGAAATTTTGCCCCAAAATTTAGCTAGTACCTTGATTTGATGAAGAGGCTTGATCGAACAAGTGAGGGTATTTCTTCCGCATTTGGTCTTCCCGTTCCCACGTGAACATCGGTCCACGCTTAGAGTGCCATTTGACTTTGACGATTGGGATTTTACTTCTTTTTAATGCTTTGTCTTCGCATCCCACTATTTCCACGGGCTGTTCTATGAATCGTAGCTGTTCGTCAACCTGAAGTTCCTCCACGGGAACTATTAGAGTGTCATAAGCCAGACACTTCTTTAGGTTCGAGACATGGAATACGTTGTGTACCCCATCTAATTCAGGTGGCAAGTGCAAACGATACGTCACCGTCCCGATCTTCTCAGTTATAACAAAGGGTCCTACATAGCGGGGATTTAGCTTCCCGCGCTTTCCAAAGCGTATGACACCCTTCCAAGCCAAGACTTTCAATAATACTCTGTCACCGAATTCAAATTCCAGCTGTCTTCTACGCTTATCTGCATAGCTCTTTTGTCGGTCCCTTGCTTCTTTCATGCGGTTTCTGATTTGTACGATTCTCTCTGTGGTCTCGTATACTAGTTATGGTCCGGTGAGTTAGCTGTCACCGACCTCGTCCCACCAGACTGGTGATCTGCACTTTCACCCGTAAAGTGCCTTAAATGGAGCGGCTCCGATACTGGTATGGTAGCTATTGTTATATGAGAATTCAACCAGTGGTAGGTGAGCTTCCCAGTTCTTACCGAAGTCCATTACACATGCCTGAAGCATATCTTCTAGAGTTTGGATGGTGCGTTTAGTTTGTCCATCTGTTTGAGGATGGTATGCGGTACTCATATCCAGGTGAGTACCCATGGCTGATTGTAGGGATCCCTAAGAATTGAAGAAAATCTAGGGTCTCGATCAGAGATAATAGATAAGGGCACTCTGTGGAGTTTGACAATATCCTTGATATAGATTTGCGCAAGCTTGTCAGTTTTGTCATTCTCCTTGATAGCTAGGAAATGGGCGGATTTGGTTAATCTATCTAGAATGACTTAAATCATATCGTTACCACTGGGAGTACGGGGCAGTCCCATGACGAAATCTCTCGAGATCTCTTCCCATTTCCACTCGGGAATTTTTGGTTGTTGTAGTAATATCGCTGGCCTTCGATGTTCAGCTTTTACCTTAGAGCATGTCAAACACTTGTTGACATACCTAGCAATGTCAGTCTTCATATTGGGCCACCAATAGAGCCCCTTTAAGTCTTGATACATTTTGTCTGAGCCTGGATGGACTGAATATCGGGACTTGTGAGCCTCGTCCATTACCAGTTCCCGAAGATTTCCATGAAGAGGTACCCATACACAATCCTTATAATATCGAATTCCATCTGACTTAACTTCAGAAGTTCCATCCACACCACCTAGGGATTCAGACCCAAAGTTTTCTTCCCTCAGGCCCTCCTTCTGGGCATCTCGGATTCTGTCCAGTAGTCCCATATGAATCATTAATTGTAGAGCTCGAACCCTTCTTGGTTTAACATGTTCCTTCCTGCTTAAGGCATCGGACACCACGTTGGCCTTGCTTGGATGATACTTTATCGCTAGGTCGTAGTCGTTAGGCAACTCAAAAACCCACCTACGCTACCTCATGTTGAGTTCCTTATGTTCGAATATATGCTGGAGGATTTTGTGATCAGTATATATTGTACACTTGGTACCATATAGATAGTGCCTCCAAAATTTCAAGGCAAATACAACTGCGCCCAACTCTAGATCGTGAGTTGTGTAATTCTTTTCATGGGATTTTAATTGCCTTGATCCGTATGCGATAACTTTACCTCTTTGCATTAATACACATCCAAGTCCCTGGATTGACACGTCACAATAGACCTAGAAGTCGTCAATCCCATCAGGTAACGGTAGTAACCCGCTAAACCTAGGAATTGACGAATTTTCGTTGGTGCTCATGGAGTAGACCAGCTTTTGATTGCCTCTATCTTGGCTGGGTCAACGTGGATACCCTGTTCGTTAACGATATTTTTGGGAATCGAGATACCGAGCCTACAAGATTTGGATAGATGTGATTAATATTCTACGACCACTTATTATATACCGTCCTACAACACGGTGAAGAACATGATAACTCAAGACAACACAACTCAACAAAGAAGAGGCTCTAGTGAATATTATTTATTGCTTAAATATTGTCACTAGTTAGTATTTTCCTATTATGCCCTTAGTGAGTCTTGTAGTATATATAGTAAGTCTTTCATTGTGAAAGACTTGATGATGCATATCTAGTGAGAGAGAGTTAGTCATGGTTCTTTGAAGCTTGTAAGGGTTCATAAACTCACCTAGTAAGTTCATTCCACCTCGTTTATCTATCTATCTTGTTCTTCATCTATCATGTTTATACTAGCTTTGCTCATCATCATCATCATCACATCTCAAACACCATCGTGTTCATATCCGGGTGTTCATTTGTTTCTACAAAAACGAGTTACACAAAGACTTGATCCGCTTCCGCAACCAAGGTATTTGATCACCACCTCGGTTTTTCAATTGGTATCAGAGCCACGGTCGAGATAATGCAACTTCATGGTTGATATCTCAACTTTGTGTTCATATGCTCGTTATTTTTGTAAACAAATGGAGATGTTCTTTATTTTTGAAAGGTTTGTGAACTCTCCTCCATTATCTTTCAAAATTCATCTTTCTGTTTCTTGAATAAATTTCTTTGGGTCTCTGTGTTTAGATTTTTCAAACACAAATAGTTTTTGATGTAAATTATTTTGAATAATTTATTCAAACTTTGAACCAAGGAGATGTGTAATCTTTATGAGATGTGAATCCTCACCAAAAATTATCCACTTTCACTCAAAATTTTTGAAAGTTTCGGTCAGTAGATTCTAGGGGAAATCACATCATCTATTTTGTTTTAACCAAAATTTTGAAATATCATCCGTTGACCAAAAACAAAAATGGTTTGCACCAAGCTTTACACGATAGACCTAGAAGTCGTCAATCCCATCAGGTAACGGTAGTAACCCGCCAAACCTAGGAATTGACGAATTTCCATTGGTGCTCGTGGAGTGGACCAGCTTTTGATTGCCTCTATCTTGGCTGGGTCAACGTGGATACTCTGTTCGTTAACGATATGACCCAGAAATTGAACCTCCCGGATCTAAAAGTTGCACTTGGAGAATTTTGCGTAAAGTTGCTCCTTTCTTAATAGTTCCATAATTATTCGGAGATGTTTCTCATGTTCCTCTTTAGTTCTTTAGTAAACGAGAATGTCGTCGATGAAGACAATAATGAATTAATCTAGGTAAGGTTTGCACACTCATTCATGAGATCCATGAACACCGCTGGTGCATTCGTTAAGCCGAAGGGCATGACTAAAAATTTGTAATGACCATAGCGCGTTCTGAAAGCTGTGTTTGATATGTCTTCTTCGCATACTCTGAGTTGATGATACCAGGTGCTTAAGTCAATTTTTTAATAGTAGTTGGATCCTTGCAATTAAAAGAGATCATCGATTCGAGGAAGAGGATATCGGTTCTTAATAGTAACCTTGTTGAGCTCACGATAATCTGTACACATTCTGAACGTCCTATCTTTCTTCTTGACGAATAACATAGGAGCGCCCCATGGTGACGAACTAGGTCTAATGAAACCTTTATCTAATAGCTCCTGTAGTTGAGTGGATAATTCATGCAATTCATTTACAACCAAACGGTATGGAGCTCGGGCAACAGGAGCTGCTCCGGGGATAAGGTAAATTCCGAATTCCACTTGTCAATGTGGAGGTAGGCCTGGTAGTTCTTCCGGGAATACGTCGGGGTAGTCGCGAACTATCCGAAAATCCTCGATTTTTCGTTCCACCATGGTCTGGTCCGTAACCGTTTCCAGGATGGCTACGTGTCCTTTCCGAAGGTACTTCTGTGCCTTAAGGTGTGATTTGAATCGGGAG
The DNA here is from genome assembly GCA_039602395.1 of Deinandra increscens subsp. villosa. Classification (NCBI taxonomy): domain Eukaryota; kingdom Viridiplantae; phylum Streptophyta; class Magnoliopsida; order Asterales; family Asteraceae; genus Deinandra; species Deinandra increscens. Next base: position 30,885,464 of record JBCNJP010000023.1, read on the forward strand.
TTCTTCTTGCGGTTGGTATACACACTTACTTTTCTTGGCAGACGATTTCTGCCTCGTGTGCGGACAACCAGTCATACCAATTATAATATCGAAACTACCGATTGTGAAAGGCATTAAATCTATACTGAATTTATGACTGAGAACTCTAGGGTACAATCCTTGACTATATGTGTTGCATCGAGAAGTTTACCATTCGCTAATTCAACTGTGTACCTAGCTTCTAGAGGGTTCATATTAGCCTTTATTAACTTGCAAAATTTGGTTGAAATGAAACTTTTCTCAGCACCAGAATCAAATAATACATTAGCAAAATAGTTGTTGAGAATGAACTTACCGGTTATCACATTAGCTTCATTCTTTGCTTCACCCGATCCCATGACAAAGGCACGTCCTCTGACACCATTTCCCCCGTTTCCACCGCCACCTCCACCATTGTTGTTGTTGTTGTGGTGGTTGTTTTTGTTGTTATTGTTTCCGTTCTTCCTGAGTTGGTGGCAATCCTTCTTCAGGTGCCCGGGTTTTCCACATTCATAGCACTCTTTGGGGCCTTCATTGTTTTGCCTGGGTCTGTCCAGGAGTTCACCCCAACAGTTCTTAGCAATGTGTCCTTTTTTCCATAACGCTCACATGAGGGCTTGTTGCAGTCACCAGAGTGGTGAGTGTTGCACATGCTGTAATAGGGTGCCTTCCCTTGTACCTGTTAGAGTTCTGACCACTGCTACGTTAACAGTTTTGGTTACCGCCTCCACTGTTATTGAAACCACCCTTGGAGTTGTCAAACCTTTTGTTATGGTTTTGGGGGCCAGAAAACCTTCCAGAGTTGTTACCGGCATTGTTGTTTCTAGGTTCTTCATCCCTTTTCCTTTTCCCATCAAGAGCAGTTTTTGGAGATTTCTTTGGTGGTAGATTTCCATGGGCTACCGGCTGGTCTGTTAGCTTGTGTGCCAACCTGGTTGCCTGTTGTACATTAACTGGGTTCGAAGAGGTTACCATTACCTGAATTTTTGGAACCAGCCCGTCTACATACCTTTTAATTCTTTTATATTCGGCGTCAACCATTGTCGAACATATTATTGCATACTCATGGTAGCGCGCCGTATATTCTTCTACCTCCGAGCCAATCAACTTTGAATTCATAAATTCACCCTCTAACCTTTTTACTTGATCACGAGGACAGTACTCCTTCATGATCGCATCCTTAAATTCTTGCCATGTCATGGCATTGGCAGCATCAATTCCCAACTTTTTTAATTTGTGCATTCCACTAAGTAAGGGCGGAATCCTCCAGAGTCCCTATAGCATATTTCACCCGATCTCCCACCGGGTAGTTACACATAACAAAGACTTTTTCATACTTCTCTAGCCATCTGAGTAGGCCCACAACACCTTCATCACCCTTAAGTACTAACGGCTTACAATATATGAATGATTTAAACGAGCATTGGGGGTTGGTGGTTTCCTTGGAACCGAAGCTGAGCCACTGCCAACACTGCAGCAACTCCCTGGTTGATCATTTCCTAAACCTGAGCAGTAGTGAAGTTTCTCGGGTTGGGTCCAGTATTCCTTCGAGGCGGCATGATTTTCTATGCATCCATGCAAACCTTTCACTGGTTAGTATACCTAATACTGTCGTTGCATCGAGTCCCGACACTACATAGCCTTTCTGTTCCGTCTAAGGTGCAAAGCGTCTGCAAGTTCTTGCTAACGCAAAAACGCTGAAGTCACTCGTGCTAAGAACAATTGAAGTACTTTAAGAACAATTGAAGTACTCTAAGAACAACTGAAGTACTCTAAGAACAAATTGAAGTACTCTAAGAACAAACTTTTTTTTTTGAATTTATTTAGTTTTTTTTTTCAAGTCTGCTAAGAACAAAAAAATCAAGTCCGCTAAGAACAAAAAAAAAGTCCGCTAAGAACAAAAAATCAAGTCCGCTAAGAATAAAAAAATCAAGTCCGCTAAGAACAAAAAAAATCAAGTCCGCTAAGAACAAAAAGTCAAGTCCGCTAAGAACAAAATAATTAAGTACGCTAAGAACAAAATAATCAAGCCTACTAAGAAGAAAACAATCAAGTCAAGTCCACTAAGAGCAAATCAAGTCCACTAAGAGCAAAAATGCAAGTTCGCTAACTTTGCTCTTAGAGGACTTCTGACTCAAAATCATCAAAATTTCAAGTCTTGTGAAAGAAAAACATTTTGATCAATATCCAAATCCTATACAGTTACGGTTCAGAAAAATGCTTTTGAAAAGTTCTGGTTCGCTGTAACCAAGGGCTCTGATACCAATCTGTCACACCCCCAATTTCCACTAACGGAGTATAACAGTATAGGGTGTGATCCAGACAAAGATCCAAGTCTATAGTTACAACCAAGCCATCAAAATAATATAATTAGTTAAAAGTGGCTTTATAGACAGAGTTTAAATTTCACATCAGCGGAAGTATTTTAATAAGTTATAAAAATTGCTCTTTTTGCTAAAGGTAATACAAAAGTGTTGGAAGTACATATCCCAAAAGAGTTTTCAAAAAGAGACGTATTGCCAACGCCCGTGCCTCCACGTGATCCTCCTAGCGACCTGAAAAACATGCAACAATCAAGTGTCAGCCAAAGCTGGTGAGTTAACAAAAGCAGTCTACACACCACCGTGTAGACCAGAAATGTATACGAATAACGAAAGACTAATTCATAAGTTAAATGCATAAACTACAAGTATTATCCATATCATTAGGTAGCTATCCTATGCTTATGTTCACCTAAATTTTCGCAACCGAAGCTGACTATGCGCCACAGGTCTTAACCTGTGCGATTTGCCTTCCCCGTGTCTTTCCAGATCATGGTAGTGTTAGGCTGATATTGGTCTCAGTCCGACCGTCAGTCGGGAGGGTGCATCCGGTGCACCACTTAGAGGGGGTTTCAATCCCCAGTAGTACTACTCAACATTACCTCGCTATTCTATATTAACGATCCGAGAAAGTAAGGACTTTTTGAAATTATAAAGGAATTCAGTGAAACAAGTGATTTGTGTCGGATAACTACTAAAACAGACAAAAGTACATTTGTTGTTGCATTGCCATCCTTTACCGGATGCAACTATATGCGTGTTACCATCCTCAACCGGATGTAACTAAAAGAGGTAATGAAACTCACCTTAGGGTGCACAGGTACTCGACACTTGACTTAAGGGGTGAGCAAAGTTGGGAAACCGAGAATCCCGACTCAATTCCCGACCCGTTCCGATTCCCGATTTCTGGAAAAAGCCGGACTGCATCCCGACTGAATACAAAATTCGGGTATTCGGTCCCTATGAAGTCGGTTTCTGTCGGAATTTCTCTATTTCCCGAGACTGAATTTTCCGCCCAGTTCAACCCATTTTCTCCATGTTTTTCCTGCCTATTTGTAGCCTAGTTCCAGCCCAATTATAACCCACTTTTACAGCCTATTTCCACTGGACTTACAGTCCAGTTCAGCCCACAAAAGCTAGTAAAAAACAACAAAAAACTGCTGCACTTATATTGTAATTACCAACAAATAAAAACATATAATTCGACTATTTTTTATGCTACACATAGAGTGTAATTACCAAAATATCATAATGTCTAATTGTCAATTAAAACCAAAACATCATAATGTCATAAAGTAACAAATTTATGGCTTCATGCTCAAATAGTAAGTGAACAACCACAAGTCCATAAAAATCACAATCCAAACCAAAATATCATAATATCATAACCGTACTGGTCGATATTCATCCCCATGTTGGCGTTAATTGGTTCTAACCTCTCACATAAATCTACAAAAAAAAAAAAGATGATGAAAGATGGTAATATAAATTAACTAAAAAAAACACCACAAGTATAGTATTTTTTACCTTTTCCAAGATCGTCAAAATCTGTCGGTTCTTCAGCCTCCTTAATACCTTTCTTACACTTACGGATCCAGTCTTGTGTGCATATTAATGCCTCAACAACCGGAGGGGACAATGAACTACTGTAAGCATCTATAACTCTTCCACCTATACTGAAAGCCGATTTTGAAGCAACACTAGAGATTGGAATAGCCAGTATAACTGAAAAACAAAAAGAATCCACAATTTAAGTTTATTTAGAATTACATAAATATTGAATAAATATTAAACTAATCATTCCTTTTGCCATTCACGATAGAATCGGGTATCTAGACGAAGATGATTTCCACCATTTCAATATATCAAAGCCGTTATCCCATTCTTTTTCATCATCGTCTAGATACTTTTCGAGTTCAGACTTAGCTTTATATGATGATGATCCTCCACACTTGAACTTAGCCTCAAATTCATCTTCCCCGTCCAATGGCACTTGGCTACTTTTTTCAAGCTTTGACGAAGTTGATCCACTCTCCATCTCATGGTCTAACTTGTAGTCGCGAAAGACTGCCTCCATTGCATGTATGATGTTATTCACAATAACTTTCACCTTATCTTTAATGTCTTTTTCCTTTTCGTGAGCCTTTTTATCCGCCATTAATATTTCCTTGTAAAAAACATGGATCATTCTTGATTTCTTCCTTGGGTCCAATATAGTTGCAAAGTAAAGCAACTTGTTTTCCAATTTGTCTTCTCCCCAATACTTGTTAAATTTATCCTCCATCAAATCACCCATTTGTTTATGGATGTAAAAATTATACTTCTGCGTCTCCTTAATCTTTTTTACAATTGCCACTACCTCTCTAAAATACTGGTGCACATTCACATATGTTGAAGCAGATACATATAGCTCTAAAAATATTGGATATCTCTCTAGCAATCTCCCAATCTGAGAGGCTTGGGATCTCATTTTCCAAGTCTTCTCTAAATTTTTGTTCATCCAAATCATGAGACTTAAATGCAGTCTCAAACTTCTCAGCCCTACTAAGCATCTCATATGTTGAATTCCATCTCGTTGGGCAATCTAAACACAACAAATCTTTGGTAGTAATCTTACATTTTTAAGCACACTCCCTAAATTATTGCAACCTCTTCGGTGATATTCTTATGTACCGAATGGCATTTTGGATACGCTCGATGGCACCTTCTCTAATACTTAGACCATCCTTCACAATCAGATTAATTACATGTGCCATGCAACGGACGTGTAAGTAACGCCCTTTAAGAATTAGGTTTTGCAAATTAACTTAAAGATATGAAACATAAATGAAATTAGAATATGTAATGTGAGTGGTAAATGTAAAAATTAATTGCTTTTCAAAAGTACCTCTTAGGAATGTAATTGCCGTGTCATTGGAAGAAGCGTTGTCAGTTGTAATGGTTAGGACATTAGTAATATCCCACTCCTCCTAGCACTTTTGCAAAGACCTTCCGATCATGTCTCCTTTATGGGAATAAATAGGTTTGAAGTTTATGATTCTCTTGTGATAGACCCAATTGTCATCAATAAAGTGTGATGTGATGCACATGGAGTTTACCCTCTGAATGGAGGTCCATGTATCAGTAGTAAGACAAACCCTTGTCTTACTATTCCCAAAGAAGGATTTCAATACTACTTTCTCCTGTAGAAAACTTTCCCCACAATCTCTTGCAATTTTATGTCGACTTGGAACTTTAAAATTTGGGCATACGGTCTCCATAAGATTCTTAAAGCCTTCATGCTCTACTGAGGATAAAGGTAACTAATCTAAAATTATCTTTTTTGCAATTGCTTTACGGGTATTTTCTGCACTAAATTTCCATGTCTTTATTTCACTAGGCCCGCCCTCATCACCATCATTTTTTTTACATGGATGTTCGTTTGATCTTTAATGTTGAAATCAGGGTTGTTGAGGCATATATTAGCATGTCGTTTCAATCTTGATGTTCCGTTTGAGTATGATTCAGCAGCTATAGTCTGAGGGCAATATTTGCATTGTGTCCTCTGCAAACCAGTTTCCTCATCAATGAACATGTCGTAATACTGCCACCATTTAGATCCTGTGGCATTTTTCTTACCAGTTTGCTTCTTCTTTACAGGTTGCTTCGCAACTGTAAGTACCTGTATGGATCTTACTACTGCATGATTTGGTCAATCGATAACAACGTGAGTAAATAAAGCTTTGGCTTTATTGATTCACAAAGATTACAGCTCTTAGAGAGAGAAACACTCAAGAACACACACAGTTAAAAGTGACTCAATGACAGAACTAACTGAGCTCTCTCTAACATGTACTATTTATACTTATCATTAAGTGCAGCGTACCAACCTACGTACCATTGGTACGTGGCTCCGTACCAACTAGTACGACCCTTGGTACGTACACCCTAAGACTCACTCAAACAGCTCTGACCTAGATACAATACACGAGACACAAGGTAGCATATGAATATGCTCTAACAAACTCCCCCTTAACGTGTAGTGTATCTATCTATCTATCTATATAACTAAACTTCAGTCTTCAATCTTCAGCATCGATGTGTCTGATCTTCAACTTGAAATCTTGTCAGAATTAGAGCTTGCATGACTGGATCATTCTTGAATAATCTTTGAACTTCAAGATCCATTTGTGAAAGATACTTCATACTCCCCCTTTCACCATGCTTGAGTCTTGTCACACAAGATAACCTGCAATTTCAGAAGACAGAAACGCGGCTTTTCTTTTTCTTTTGAAAAATTAATTTAATCTTGGCGCAAAACTTCTCTTCGAGAATCCAAGATATAGATTTGAAATCATAATTTTGTATCTTGTATCGATCGGTCGAAAACAAATAAGAAACAAAATTTTTTTGGTTTTTTAAAACTTTATATCAAAACACACCGAAAATCTTTTTGATTTCTCTAAGTTTATGCTAAAACACACCTAAAATCTTTTTGGACTTTTCAGACATAAAATATAAATGCAATACAGAATCAGACACTATTTTTGTCTTTTGTAAGAAAGATCACAACTTAGGATCATATTGGTCATGACATGCTGAAGTACACTTCAATTTCAATTACTTCAGCACACAAGTCATGTCGATTACTGGTATAATTTGTCTATTTTAACTCAGACAAAATCATACTCATAACATCTGGATATGTTATTGTATTGATTAGGTTTGCTTTGACCACACTATTAGACATACTTAGATATGCATTTGCTAATCACACTTTGTGACTTCACTTATGATTTAACACATAGCGCTTGAATTCATGATATCGTCAACTGTGTTCCATGCAAAAAGAAATAAGAACGTTAAGTCGTTTACCTTAAGGTCGATCTTTCGATATACAAATAAGGCCTCGGATTTAACAAAACAAGAAAAGAAAAACAAGTTGAAGTTGTATAACCCAACAACAATCAGGTCGGTACCCCCGTACACGCAAAGGAAGTTGGATGAGTTATACGAAACACCAAAGAAAATAAATCAGAACATCAAACAAACAACAATCGGGGTCGATCTTTCGATACCCAGAGAAAGTCCGATCATTTGACAAAATAAAGAAAATCAAAGAAGTTTAAATCTTTGCAAAATGAACACATGTTTACACAGTGACTTCTCATTTTCTTTTTCACATATCTTTTTCTTGATATCTTGAGATACGGATCAAGATGTTGTCCACTTGGTCAAGCATTAATATTTAGTGTGTTTATCACATCTGAATACTTTCTGATTTAATGTTGAGCCTACTAAGCACATCGAGCAATGATCTTATGGCTTTTTCATCTAATTTATCCATGAGTCAGAAACGTCATCCTGTGATGACCCATCAATACTAGAATCAAATTTAAAAAATTGTTTCGTTTTAGATTTTGATTTGGAAGGTGGTGTTGACGCAATAAAAAATTCTTCCTAATTCATCCATAAATGTGGCAGATTTGTTAGAAAATGATCTTTTTGCAATTTCAAGACAATCCTGTGCCATGTGTCCCTTTCGGCGACATTGATAGAACAAACGATATGATCGTTAAAACTATGGTTTTGTAAAACCACTGTACGATCTTACTACTGCATGATTTGGTAATACGGTAAGCAACAAGAAGTAAATAAAGCTTTGCTTTATTGATTCACAAAGAGAATACAAGCTAGAGAGAGAAAACACACTTGAGCACACACAGTTAAGAGATATGAAATGACAGAACTCCTTGAACTCTCTATAACACAAACTATTTATAGTCACTAACCAACTAACCAGCGTATCACCCACGTACCATTTGGTACGCACGTACCATCTGGTACGTCTGACCCTCTGGTACGTCCAGTTGACTATCTTGACTCACACAGACGCTCTAGATTAGATACAATACATGAGACACACGTTAGCATAGGAATATGCTCTAACAAAGTCCCCCTTAACGTGTAGTGTATCTAGCTATCTATCTATCCAATTAAACTTCAGTCTTCAATCTTCAGCATCACTGCGTCTGATCGTCAACTTGAAATCTTGTCAGAATAAGAGCTTGCATGGCTGGATCAATCTTGAACATTCTTTGAACTTCGAGATCCATTTGTGAAAGATATAACAAACTCCCCCTTTCACCATGCTTGAGTCTTGTCACACATATAACGTGCAATTTCAGAAGACAGAAACGCGGCTTTTCTTTTTCTTTATGAAAACTTAATTTAATCTTGGCGCAAAACTTCTCTTCGAGAATCCAAGATATATTTTTGAAATTTTGATTTCATATCAAGTATCGATAGGTCGAAAACAAATAAGAAACCAAATCTTTTTGACTTTTTGAAACTTTATATCAAAACACACCGAAAATCTTTTTGATTTTTCTAAGTTTATGCTAAAACACATCTAAAATCTTTTTGAATTTTTCATATATGAAACATAAATACAATACAGAATCAGACACTATTTTTGTCTTTTGCGAGAAAGATCACAACTTGGGATCATATTGTACATGACATGCTGAACTACACTTCAATTTCAATTACTTCAGCACATAAGTCCTGTCGATTGCTGGTATACATTGTCCACCTTAAACTCAGGCACAACCATACTCATAACATCTGAATATGTTATAGTATTTGATTAGATTTGCTTTGACCAGTGTACCCCACACTATCAGACATTCTCAGATATGTATTATCTTTTATATCACACTTTGTGATTTCATTTGTGATTTGATCACATAATGATTGTATTCATGAATCAGTCAACTGTGTTCCATGCAAAAAGAAATAAGAACGTTAAATCGTCTACCTTAAGGTCGATCTTTTGATACGCAGATAAGGCCTCAGATTTAACAAAATAAGAAAATAAAACAAGTTGAAGTTGTATAACCCAATAACAATCAGTTCGGTACTCCCGTACACGCAGAGAAAGTCCGATGAGTTATACGAAACACCAAAGAAAATAAAGCAGAACGTCAAACGAACAATAATCAGGTCGATCTTTTGATACGCAAAGAAAGTCCGATCGTTTGACAAAAAAAAAATCAAACAAGTTTAAATCTTTGCAAAATGAACACATGTATACACAATGACTTCTCATTTTCTTTTTCACATATCTTTTCCTTGATATATCATGAGATACGCATCAAGATGTTGTCCACTTGGTCAAGCATTATTATTTAATGTGTTTATCACATCTGAGTACTTTCTGATTTAATGCTAAGCCTACCAAGCACATCGAACAATGATCTTATGGCTTTTACATCTAGTTTATCCATGAGCTAGACACGTAAGCCAATGTACCATCATTTCCCAATTATGTTGGATACAATTTCTCATTTTTCAATGTTTTTGTATATTTCTGTTTTTCAATGTTTTTGTATTTTTCCATTTTCTCCCCCTTAAAATGCAAACTCTATTTTTGGATTTTCATTTTAACAAAAACACAAAGACACTATTTTTGGTTTTTCAATTTTCTCCCCCCTAAACTACATACGAAATGCATTAAAGAAAGAAAATTGACCAATCAAAACTGATACTTTTCAGTTTTTAGCTTTCAGAAAAACTTTCAAGTTTGTAATATGAAGCATTCAATTTAAGTTAAGTAGGAGATTCCACTATCAGCAACTTCTTGAAGCACAAACTTCACAATCACCAATAGGTCTTCTTGAAGAAACCTGCACACTGGATTTAAAGATTAGACTTCAAATGACCCGAAGCACACAGCTTCTGGTCGACCAGTGTCTTCCACAAAATAAGTTGCAGCTTTGGTAACCAACTTAGGTCGCCACTGCATTTTTGCGGGTGTAGTTTTTACTAAAACATCATCTTGCGATGAATCACCAACACTAGAATCACTTTTGAAAACATGTTTACTTTTTGATTTAAAATGTGAAGTTGGGATGTCAGTAAAAATTCTGCCTGATTCATTGATTATCGTGGCAGTTTTTCCAGAAAAAGTTCTTTTGGCAGTTACAGGACAATCATGTGCCATATGTCCCTTTTGGCGACATTGATAGCACAAACGATATGATCGTGTAGATTGTGTCTTGTCCCGAACTGGATGACATTTATCAGTTAATGCAGAATCATCAGAAATATCATCAAAACATTGAAATCGGTTAGAGTGTACCCATTTCGACGTAAGACTTTGAGGTGTATCATTAGACCCAGATGAAGAAGATTCGTTCGGAGAACTTTTAGTTGAACCTTTCTTCTTTTTCTTTCCCCCAAATCCTTTCTCCATTGTTGAAATGAATACTTGAGCCAAATGATATATTTGATCCAAGTTTGTATCTTTCTTTTCCTTCTTTGGCATGTTCTTCTTCTTTGTAACCTTCTTGCCTGCACTCCCCAACCCAGATTACTTATAACTAGGTAGCTTTGTCAGATCAATTTGAGATTGACAAGAACCATCTTGAGCAGCTTGGGTGAATTTAGCTTTAATGCCCTTCAAGTTGTTAGCTCGTACCAACTCAGCTGCTAATTCTTTCTCAGACCTTAGCTTCTCATCGTTTCAATCAACTGATTATCAGTAATTTGTTGATCAGGAACATCAATACCACTAGAAACAAATTTAACAAATGGAGATGCACCAGATGCTGAAGATTCTTCTTTCTTGTTGACATGCTTTAACTTCTTCTTCTCTGATTTTTTAGACACAAAATCAGAATAATCTTCCCTTGGAGTCGGAGTGCTCAAATCAACAACAACCTCTGTTTGAATCACCGGATGTGGAATTTGATTGAAATCATCTCCTCCAAACACCTTCTTGAAGTTATCGTCTTGACACAAATAACTAGCAAAAGAATGAGAATTCTTCAAGTTATGTAATTGACGATTTAGATCCAATATTTCAACATTCGAATCGGCTATGGTCTTTTGAGCTTTAGCAACAAATTTTTCTGATTGAATCAGCTTTTTAGACGTGCTGTAAAGTAAAGACTTTTCTCTTCGCATACCATCATGAGCAGCAAGCACTTCTTTTCTAATTTTCTCCACTCTTTCTTTATAGATCTCAACATACTTTGTTAACAATATCTTGTCCTTTTTCAGAGTAGTGATCTTATCTTGCAATTTAGTCTGAACAATTTGATATTGACTTCTGTCAGCAGTAACTTCATCCAATGCTTTCTGAAGTTCATCATTAGATGTTGTAAGTGCTTCTACCCTCACTATGGATTTTTTAAAAGCAAGCACCAACTGAAGCGGTAGCAAAACACTTAAGTTCATCTGCGATTAAATAGAGTGAAAACTAATATTCAGATCATACGTCAATATGTCGCTTAGTGTTTATAGGAACAAAATATCAAAATCTAAGAAGAATACGATGGTAATATTAACCTCTCTCAATGCACCAATGCGTGATACGATACTTGAATCAGCCTTGATTCTAGGAATAAAATCCTTCGGGATTGGCGAACAAAAGTAAACAAATGCTCTGCAATATAAGGAAGAAACCAAATAATATCAAGCATAAAAAAATGAATAGAATAAATAAGGCCTTATTGTAAGTAACAACAGTTCTTAACATACTTCTTATACAAAGGTTCCCGCCCTGACATGTCAGACATAAACATGATAAGGCTGCAAAGAAAGAAAAGATTGAATCTTAGTCTCCTAACAAGCTATTAGAAAACTAAAGTCGGCTATATGACACGAGTGAAATTATACTTTTCATAAGTTGGCTGAATGTAATATATGGCATCCATACTAGGCATAGGCTCCCTTCTTTTAAAAAGTTGTTCCACCACTGCATGGCAAAGTAACTTGAGATCAAAACTGACTTAAGTTTTAGAAATGTCTATATGAAGAAGAAGTATTGATACCACCAAATTCATGCCATAAATGAAGTTAAACCAGGAAGAGTAATTGTATATTGATTAGTTTCATAACAGGGTTACATAGGCCTCTATAGATAGAGGTGCCTGTAGTCATAGTCATAGTTTTTCCTTTAGGCTTTCCTTATTTTTGCCGTTAGGACTTTGGTGCCCCCACAGTGTTCGTTCATGTCATACTTTGATGCTTTTGCCGTATTTACTTGCACCGTAGAGACTTGTATCTGCTTACGTTACCTGGTTACTTTCCCTTGTTTTTGTGAATGCGTCTCCTTGTTTGTCCTGCATGACTGAATCTGTTTCTCATATATTCCTTGTATGTGGTATCTGTTGTCCTGTTTTGAGGGGGTTGTCTTGGAGCCGGGAGTCTCGCTGGGAGCAGCCTCTCTATCCTCCGGGATAGAGGTGAGGTGTGCCCTTGTACCACCCTCCCCAGACCCTACTTTTCAGTGGAACTTACCTGGGTATGGTGGTCAGGTCTCTATATATAGAGTTAGATTTTACACAAAGACACCCTCAGCCGTTACACATAAATACCCTCAAGACTATTATGATGATAAATAAGAACAAAAGTAGGCTAATAAATAAAGGAAGTTCCTTATGTAAGACAGGTAAGCAGGTATAAGTTGTGTGTATTAATGAGCATCTGCCATGTTATAGAAATTGTTCCTTTTGACATCAAATTCCTATACCATGTGATTTTAAATAACTTACATCACACAACTGT